>BCLF01000023.1:293887-357921 GCA_001602275.1 Zoysia japonica | reverse complement strand
CCCCCCCCCCCCCCCCCCCCCCCCCCCAAATTGCTTCAAGCTCTGCCACTGATCCTATGCATCTCTATCTATCTGTTTCATTGATTTTAAACGATTTAAGCATTAAACTATCAAATCTTGGTTTTTTTTTTTGAAATTGTGGTTCTATATCTATGAGAACATATGCTAGAATTTTGTGTAAGTCATCAGCCCTGAGACCTGCTTGTTCCATAAGTCGTGTCACCACTTGCAATATCTCAAGATGATGCTTAGAAAAGTAGTTGTTGCCCTCCTGCTGCTAGTGTGTGCAATATATTACCCGTACCCAACAACTGCTCTGCAAACTGCATTTTGCACTCGTGGGCAGAAGTATGTAGTCCTATCTGATTGCCATGAATTCATCGAGAGAGGACCTGGCTATAAGATCCCCCAGCCACGGAGTTCCTGTTGCACGGATGTGAAAGCTGTGGACATGTTATGCATCCTCGATCTATTTACTGAAAAAAGAAGCTGGAACATGATAAAATGAAGTTCTTGGCGCTTCTTGCCATGTGCGATGTAAGGAAAATATGTGGCTTGTTAACTTAGAAATACGAGTATATTGTTTCCTCCTCCTAACATTTTCCCGATTATTTTACCTTATGATGACAGGGACGAGCGTAAGAGGTGGCTATCGTCATCACTGGGGGTGGGATGATGGTAGTAATAAGTTGGAACAAGATAAACGCAATGGTTAATGATATGGTCAAAATGGTACAAATTGTGTGATGGTTATTTGATTGAAGAAAAGGTGCTTGTTGACAAGATTCAGTGTCATCCTTGCAGTTGAGCATATAACGTTACGTGGGATAGAATGTTTTTGCTTTTGCTTTTTCCTTTGTTATTTTCGGATATATTTCATAATAACAATGGAAAATGCAACTCTAGGGGTTTTTATATAAAACAATAGTATAATAGCCTAATAGCATCATTCAGGAGAAAGAAGAAGAAAACAAACAAGTGGTTTTCAAACTCGACCTGAGATAGATACCCAACCAAAAAATGCGCAAACCCATGCTCAAAGATGGCTCATGACTACACACACCGGAAGGATGAACGCTAACATCGGTCGGTCCAAGTTTATGATGTTCTAGTGAAAACGGTTATACTGATTCTCTGTTTTCAAATTGCATAATCTTGGAGTATTATAGTAGCTTAGTGCTAGTATTAACTTTGACCATTGCATCCAACCACAAATCCAACTCATCATAGCATCGCATGCTGTGGTCATGAATGATAGTAAATGGGAACGAGACGGAAAACGGCACCTACGGATTATGAGTGAGGTTCTGGTTGACTTACCATGGGTCAACAGGGTACAGCCGAAGGGTATTCAGACTTCATTAACTACTGTTGCATGCAACGGTGCATCTTGGCGATGGTGTCCTTTTTCAGACACAAGATGTATCATACCGCAGACTTCAGATTGACTCCTACAGACAGAGCTAGAGAGGTCATGGGCCGCAATTTTTGGCTCTGTATGATCCCCAATCATGTGTCCCTTAGTCCATCAATCCTACGAAAATACTTCCCATAAAAAGATCTTTTTTGACAGATTTCAAGTTTGACTATTCGTTTTATTTTAAAAATTTGTAAAAATATAATTTATTTTATTATAAATTGTTTTATCATTAAAAATACTATAAGTATGACTTATTTGTTTTTATATTTGCAAAAAATTGAATATCACGACTGATCAAATGTGATTTTTAAAAGTCAAAAATGACCTTTTTATGGATGGAGGTAGCATTGCACGTAGTATCTCCTAAAAGTGCGGGGGAAATGCGATGGTGCACCTTTTGAGGACGAGAGAGGATGGTCTGCTATTCCGCTCTGGAGGAAGATGTTTAAATGGATGTACCAGGGTAATTGTATATGCGCATTAAGACCTTTGATATCTTAGGAATCATATAAAAAATTTTATAGGAAAACATTGCTGGATCAATTTCCAAATGCGTACTCGATGTAATTTTGTAAAACACAATTTTTGTCTGAGTTGTATTCTGAACTTTAGTAAACAAATGGATTAATATTATGTAAAGGAAATATGGTGAAATTTTTTAAAATGACAGTATCATAAAACTTTAACCAATATACCAATAATTCTAAAAGAATATTAATATGTGAACTTATAACAATAGATGAAGTTCGCATAATTTGATAACCGTGTCTCCCACATCTGGTTTGTTAAATGGGAGGAAATATATAGCCAAAATTGACCACCACTGCCATTGTTAAATGTTTGCTATATAAAAATAACCCAAAATCTACTTACAACGGTTGGGTCTTCTACTGCACCTCCCCCTCCCCCACAAAAAAAATTAGGCTTTATTTGGATCAGTTTCTTAAAAGCTGGTTTCTAAATAAAAACTGTGGTGGTTTGTTCAAATCATGGACAACGAGATGAGTGCAATAGATCTGTAAAAAAAAGTGATGTAATCCACAAAACTACAAGCACCTGGCACTTCCAAAAGGTCCGTTCATTTGTGATTTTTGTAGTTGCTTTTGCGGGTGCACATATCAATTACATACATGAAGTGCTTACTGATCTGCGCATGCTTACTGGCCGTTGCAGCCACAACCACAGCAACCCAACAACAATTGATCTCATCCAAAAGTACCAAGAAAAAAGAGACGGTGCACCAATCGACTTCATCAGTATTATTGTGATAAGCATATCCACCCATCAAACCAATGCTCCAAAAATTGATGTTTCAGCATGCATAATTAATTTTTTGAACCAGTTACATTCATATGTGACAAGATATCTTGATCAATAGTTGGCAATATTCCATCTATCTCTATCTAGCTGTTTCCTTGATTTGAACATCCTAAGCATTAAACTATCATATTTTGACGATTTGTTTTTTGAACAACCATATCTTTATTATTATAGTTCTTTATCTATGAGCACATATATAGAGTTCTATATAAGTCATCTCAGACCTCCTTGTTCTATGAGTTGTTTCACCACCTACAAGATCTTAAAATGTTGCTTGGGAAAGTAGTTGTTGCCTTCTTGGTGCTAATGTGTGTAATACGTTACTCGTACCCAGCGACTGCTCTACAAACTTCATTTTGTACTAGTGGGCAGAAGGACATAATCCTATTGGACTGCCATGAATTCATTCAGAATGGACCTGGCTCTAAGATCGCCAAACCAGAGAGTCCCTGTTGCACGTCGGTGAATCGTGAACTTGGTATGTATCCTCTGTCTACTTAATGAAAAAGAGGAGCGGGCAAATGATCAAGTGAAGAATCTGGCGCTTCATGCCATGTGTGAGGTAAGAACAATGTGTCTTGTTAACTTTAGATTTTTTTTCCCCATTTGTTCGTTCTAACATATCTTTTGATTATTTTACCTGATGACCGGGCAAAGCATAAGATGTGGCCACCATCATCACTGGAGGTTGGATTTGGATGACGGCGGTAATGAGTTGGAATAAGAATGATACAAAGCTTGTGATATCTTTATTTGACTGAAGAAAACAAGTCCCTTTGTGATGCAATACTTGTATTTTTTTTCTCATTGTCGGCTTCATATTATATTTCATAATTAAAATGGAAACCATAAATATCTATTGAGATTTTCTATGTACAACAATAGTATAATAACCTACTGGCATCATTCAAGAGTAAGGAAGAAAACAAAAGGGGTGGTTTCCGGACCAGATCTTGAATAGATACTCAACCAAAAAAATGTGAAAAACCCCATGCTAAAAAGCGGTCCATGAGCACACACACTAGAAAGATGTCAAGTTTGCTAATAGCGATCGACTCAAATTTATCGTGTCCCACCGCAAACGGTTCTATTGCTTCTCTGCTTTCATGATCCATAATCTATTTTTAGCGTATGAATTCTAGTAAGATCTTAAGAGAGTGTCTAGCACCATTCTTCTTGACATATGACATACTCATTTCATATTTAAATTGTTATAAAAAACAAAAATTATAATTATTATCATATAAATATTAATTTAAAAGCCAAAATGAGTATGCATCTGCACACATCATTGCCATGAAAAGACGTCGCTAACAAGACTAATTAATTTCATGGTCACCACACTTTCCACGTCGCTAAAAGTCAAGGTCTGGTAGTGGCGACGTTTGTTCTACGGCTCCTTTTTTTCCTTTTTGGTTCACAAATATGGGGGATCCTGGCTTTTAAACGGGACAAACAACAATTCACAACACTATGTCCGGTTTTAAATTATTGACACTGTTTATTTTTAACATCAATTTTGATCATTTGTCTTATTAAAAAATTGTTCCAATGTGTAAACTTATTAGGATGATTTAAATTACACTAATGATAAATCAAATAATAACAAAATTTTACAACAATTTTTTTTAATAAGATGAATGGTCAAAGTTGATCAGAGGGAGTGGAGTACTTCGAACTTCTAAACACAGTTGAACATGTTAGGAAAAAAATATGGCATGCTCTTTTTATTGCTAAAATTATTGTCAATGTTAATTTTTAATATCAATTCTGATAATTCAATTGCCTGAGCCCAACTTTAACACTCCCTACTTTCTTATATTAATTATGACAAATTTTTCACCAGGGGTATGGATCCGGAATGCCATTAATCGACCTTGAATTTCACCATCGAAAGAGAAAAAAAACCAGACAAAATCAAACGAAAGAAATAGCGATGAGGCCCGCCGCTTCGGCGGCCATTGGGCTTCGGGCTTCCTCTTTTTTGGGCCTATCTCAGAAACTTACATCTCGAGCTGATATTGGGTCAGACAGCGCGCGGCCTATCTCGGCGGCGGCAGTGAAGCGTGTCGTCGTGAGTCCTGACACCACCGCACCCGCTGAACGCTGATGATGGCCGCGCTTCGTCTTACTCCATCCCCCAACTTGCCGCGCAGTTGCTGATAGATCAGGAAGCCAAGAGACCCTGATCTCCCAGCAACCCGATCGATCGCATTCAAGGATGTGCGGCCCTCCGTTGGCGTCGTCATAATGCCTGACCATTGAACCCGGATCTCAGTACTGGATTTAGCGGCCGTGTCAGAGCGCCACGACCCGGGCAGACGATGGTACACAGGCTCACCGGCCGACCCCGCTGCCTGCCTGCCCATGGTGCCCGCCTTTAGGGCCTGTTTGGCACCCGTCGCCGCCGTCACACGTTAGGCGTCCGTGTCCGCGTCATTATTCTGGCAAATAAAACGACCGTCAGATATTAGGCGCGCAATAGCGTCGAAAATGAACTGAGGAGCTGTGGCAGAGTCGAAACTCGAGTGAACGGTGGCGAGCGCGTGTGGCAGGCACCGCGCGTCAGACTTTTGGCGCGGCGACTTGCGGCGAGCTTCGGCTATGAAGCAAACAGGATAGAACCACTCCCATGTGAAGCATTGAAGCTGTCAAATGTTGTTGGTGATGGCTTCGTATTCTGATACTCTCTCCGTTCTTTAATTGTTATCGTTGTTGATTTTTAATTTCAGCTTTTACTCTTTGTTTTATTAAAAAAATTAATAAATATTGTATCATATATTTTGTTATAATTTATTTTATTATTAAAAATATTTTAATAATAATTTATAATTTTATATATTTAAATTAATTTTTTAATAAAATAAATAGTTAAAATTAATATTAAAAATAACAGTGACAATAATAAAAAAAACAGAGAGAGCACTGTAATGAAGTTTTTGCTTCCTGCTGCTACCTCCAACGGTTCGCCATTGCCGGATCGCAGTAACTCCCATAACGGTCGCTAGCAGTAGCAGTAACCTGTTTCTTCTCCAAAGAATGACAAGGAAACATAGCAGCGCATCCAAGAATGGAATAGTACAGCTGCCCCGGCTATTGGGCCCTCGTCTTCCCGTTGATTAGGGTGTCTGTTTTGGCATCCGTTATCCGTTTGGGACTGGGTTACTGCTCCGTAGAGTAGGAGTACGCCACGGGTGCTCCTAGAACGCGAGCGATAGACAAGGTCACGTGCACCCCTGCCCTGCGCTGGAGTCGAGACCATCACGTCGTTCAGTTCAGAGCCGCAGAGACGAGGATCCAGGCCGCTTGGCGCACCCGAACCGTTGTTTTACCGCGACGCCGTGCGGTGAACGCCTTCTCCGACGTGAAAAGACGATGCCGAAACAGCCGTGCGGTCACGGACACGCAACGGTGCTTCGGATGCCCTCTCGTGTCCGGCGGGCGTTGCGCCGGGGGAAGTGCTGCCTGTGTCCGTGATTTGCTGGAGGGATAACAACAACAACGGCAACGAAAGGCTCCGAGACGGAGACACGAGTGGGGATTAGGACTTCTTTCGCGAATTTGTCTACTGCTCCTTCTCCGTACTCCTCCTTTCGGGCACGGCGCAGCAATGTCACCTGGTAATATCGAACGGCATTCTGACCTTCGGGTGGATGACATCAACGTCTGTCTCTCTGAGATCTGTGTCAGCTCTCGGCTCTGCCACAAGCATGTGCACTGTCCAAAGGATCTTACTACTCCTATGGTCCATGGCGAGCAATTGTCATTGACCGGTTTCCTTTGTTTAACAATCACTCAAACTGTAGGTTTAACACAGTCGTCACATTATGCCTCTTTTGTTCATGTGATCCTTCAACCGTGTCCGGAGCTCAGCCCGTTAATATATTCCGCATCGTCCAACCGGAGTTAATCCAACATTTCCATGCGAATTTGATGGGTCCCCGAGCACTGGCCAGAGCTGAAGAAGCGAAGGATAAAACGGTCACGAAGGCATGCATCTCTGAAAAACATCAGCATCTTTGCTTGTCCGGTTTTGCCGTATCCGTCGTACTGTACGATCCATTATCCAAGGTACTCGTACTAGTCGCCGCCATTAGCGTCATTCTTTGGATGACCGTCCATTTTCCTTCGAGCCGCTGCCGTCAACAGTTGCAGAGTAATTACAGATCCAAATGAATGCGCTGGTGCGCCGTTGAGGTGTTGTTGAGCTGGTGCCGGCAGGGCCGCAGGAGGGAGGGAAGAGGCACAGGTCTTTGGCCCACAAAAAATATCAACGGAATGGAAAGAAGTAATGGCAGAATGTCATGAGCACCAAACAACAGCTCGCGCAATTTACAAACTCCACCGCCTACCCGAACGATTTCACTTCAATGCGGACTGCAGCTCCGTCTTCTTCACTCTCCATTCCTCTGCTCTATAGGAGTACTCCACCGCACCGGCACCGCACAGCTCACTCGAGCTATAAGCAGCAAGCTTCACCGCCAATCTTTCCTTGAACTTCTTTGCCATCCATTCCATCTGCTGCGACCCTTCATGGATTGTTCGAGCGCGAGATGGAAGGCTCTGTCGCTGTGTTTCGTTATCGTGCTCGTCCAAGCATGCCATTCTGCTTGCGCGCAGAGGCCCAAGACCTACATCGTTCAGATGGCCGCGTCTGAGATGCCGAGAACGTTCGATTTCCACCACGAGTGGTACGCCTCCACTTTGAGGTCTGTGAGTTCGTCCATGGTGCAGGAAGATGAAGCGGATGACCCGTACGCGAGAATCGTCTACAACTACGAGACGGCGTTCCATGGCTTCGCGGCTCGGCTCCACGAAGACGAGGCCGAGAGGATGGCTGAAGCGGACGGCGTGCTGGCCGTGCTCCCGGAGACGGTCTTGCAGCTGCACACGACGAGGAGCCCGGACTTCCTCGGCATCAGCCCGGAGCTCAGCAACAGCATATGGTCCGCCGGCCTCGCCGACCACGACGTCGTCGTCGGCGTGCTCGACACCGGCATATGGCCTGAGAGCCCCAGCTTCAGCGACAAGGGCCTCGGCCCCGTGTCGGCCAAGTGGAAAGGCCTGTGCCAGACCGGGCGCGGCTTCACCACGGCGAACTGCAACCGCAAGATCATCGGCGCGCGCATCTTCTCCAACGGCTACGAGGCCTCGTCGGGGCCCATCAACGAGACGAGCGAGTTCAAATCCCCGCGGGACCAGGACGGGCACGGCACGCACACCGCGGCCACAGCCGCGGGTGCGCCCGTGCAGGACGCCAACCTGTTCGGCTACGCCAGCGGTGTCGCCCGTGGCATGGCGCCCCGCGCCCGCATCGCGGCGTACAAGGTGTGCTGGACGGGCGGATGCTTCAGCTCCGACATTCTGGCTGCCGTCGACCGCGCCGTCGCCGACGGCGCCGACGTGCTCTCCATCTCCCTCGGCGGCGGCGCCTCCTCCTACTACCGCGATAGCCTGTCCATCGCGTCGTTCGGTGCCATGCAGAGGGGCGTCTTCGTCGCCTGCTCGGCCGGCAACGCCGGCCCGGACCCGATAAGCCTCACCAACCTGTCGCCGTGGATAACTACGGTGGGAGCGAGCACCATGGACCGAGACTTCCCAGCCACGGTGACGCTCGGCAACGGCGCTAACATCACCGGTGTCTCACTCTACAAAGGCCGGGAAAATCTCTCGTCCCAGCAGCAGTACCCGTTGGTCTACATGGGCGGCAACTCGAGCATCCCTGACCCGAGGTCTCTCTGCCTGGAGGGCACACTGCAGCCCCACCTAGTCGCAGGAAAGATAGTGATCTGCGACCGCGGCATTAGTCCTCGGGTGCAGAAGGGTCAGGTTGTCAAGAAAGCCAGTGGCGTCGGCATGATACTCGCTAACACTCCCGCGAACGGCGAGGAGCTCGTCGCGGACAGCCACCTCCTGCCGGCAGTGGCCGTTGGGCAGTCTGAAGGCATCGCCGCCAAGAAGTACTGCAAAACCTCCCCAAACCCAACTGCAACGCTCAGATTCGCCGGAACCAAGCTTGGAATCCGTCCATCGCCGGTGGTCGCCGCGTTCTCATCCCGGGGGCCGAACTTCCTGACCCTGGAGATACTCAAGCCGGATGTCATCGCGCCCGGCGTGAACATCTTGGCAGCATGGAGCGGCGATGCCAGCCCGTCGAGCTTGCCCAGCGACAGTCGCCGTGTTGGGTTCAACATCCTGTCCGGGACGTCCATGTCGTGCCCGCACGTCGCCGGCGTGGCCGCGCTGATCAAGGCCAGCCATCCGGACTGGAGCCCGGCGCAGGTCAAATCCGCGTTGATGACCACCGCGTACGTCCACGACAACACGTTCAGGCCGCTGAAGGATGCGGCCACAGGCAAGGCTTCCACGCCGTTCGAGCACGGAGCTGGGCACATACACCCACTGCGAGCTCTCAACCCTGGTCTCGTCTATGACATCAACCAAAGTGACTACCTGGAGTTTCTCTGCACGCAGAACCTGACGCCGATGCAACTCAGAGCCTTCACCAAGAATTCGAACATGACCTGCAAGCATCGCTTCGGTTCGCCGGGCGATCTGAACTATCCGGCCATCTCCGCCGTCTTCGCGAACCAGCCGTCTGCAGCTGTGACGGTGCATCGCACGGTGACGAACGTTGGTCCTCCGTCTTCGACATACCATGCCAAGGTCACACAGTTCAAAGGTGCAGACATTGTCATCGAACCAAGCACTCTGCATTTCACAAGCACAAATCAGAAGCTAACCTACAAGGTCACGATGAGGACCAAGGCTGCCCAGAAGACACCGGAGTTCGGAGCACTGACCTGGAGCGATGGCGTGCACATCGTCCGGAGCCCCCTCATCCTCACATGGCTGCCGCCAATGTAAACTTCATTTTTTTTTTCTTACTACTATGCGGCATTGTAGAGCAAGCTTGAAATAAGGTCTGTAGAAACAAGCACAACAGGAGCTCAACTGACCAATGCAAAAATATTACCATGCTCCATATCAAAACAGGCTTTATTCCAGCATGTATTAATATGCGTTTTCCAAATGTCCAGTCGCTGTTTGATTGTTTCTACAATGATGTGTACAACAATACATGGGAGCAATAACAGTCATTGAGAACACGCTACCAGTAACATGTTTAGCTTGATTCCCAGATGGTGACGCCATCACAGGTGCAAAGCTTCTTATAGTTCTCCCCAACCCCAGCGCTTCTGGCAATTACGGCGGCTGCAACGCCAGAGTCTGATCTATCCTCGGTTGCATACAAGGCGATAGCGCGACCAATCAAATCAACAACTTTCAGCTTCTCTTTTGATCCTGAGAATTGTGCTTCCCCATTCTCCCCAGCTACCAGTGTTCCCAGGTCACCGAGTGGCTGGAAAAGCATTAATATGCAAGGTTCAATCAATACCAAACTACTAATCTAATATTTTATTTACTCAAAGCAGCAGTTTCCCAATGCCATATTCTTTTGTCGATATCATTTTAAAGAACTCAACTAATACAGCATGATCATCCCGCTTCAAACCTATATACGGCCGTTAAATTGTGTCACATAAATCTAATGCAATAGTGCATGTGAAGACCCACCCACATCGAGGTCAGTGTAGATGAACTACCATAGCTCAATTCCAGATCCGCGATGTTCAGACAATACATGTGCTCCAGCATATGCAAAACAAGTCAGTTGATTCAGAGAGGCTATTTGGTTAGGTAATCTAGTTCATTGCATTTAAGACACAACGCATGCTTTGTGGTAAAGGAAGGCAGTAGATTAATAGGGCTTGCAGGGTAAACAGAAAGGCTAATGTGGTTCGTTGATGTAAACTTCACATAGGAGCAACATCAAATAGAACAAGATCGACAGAGCAAGTTGAAATCTATACAAGCCATACTACATACTTTCCAATACATGCAAGTAACCTATTTAGTTTGGAAAAGAAATAGGCTTTTGTATTGATGCAACAAGACTGATGACTACAGTAGGCCACCAAGGACTGTAAATGAAACACATATAACTGAAATTCTGTGAAATTTTAAGCATAAAATAGCAGGCCGCTATACATGTTGCGACGAGCACACTAATTTCAAGCAGTAAAATACTAGCATGTAATTGGGTGGGAAGAAGTCTATGTGATAAGCCATCCTCTCTGAAAATGGATGCCTTCAGAATTGACGCATTCCATCACCAGAAGCGATGGCGTTATTTTTAAGGTTAGTAGTCTAATGCAACAGAAGAGAATTCCAAAGCCTCACCAACTATCAACACACCATCATATGTGCGCTATATCATATTTGATGTAAATCATTTATTAGTCATGCTGACAATTCAATGGTGGAGTATTACCTTATCAGATGAATAATCTGGAGGATTATATACTTTGCCAGTACTCTCTGCACCTCTAGTCAAATCTCCAAACTCATTTATCGACCATCCATGTTTACCAGGTGATAGACCACTAAAGCTTGCTTCAACTCTAGTCAACTCCATGTTAACTTGGGCCAGACGAACAACACCAAATATAACTGGCCCTTTGAACTCAGCTACAGCGGCAGAAACTATAAAGTCTGCATATGTTAGGAGTGGATAATTAGTCCTCACAATAGAAAGGTGCACAATACAATAGCAATAAGCAGCAATCAAAGGACTTCCTATGTGCCAGTTCAGAAAAAAAGATACTCCATCAAACAGTTAAATAAGCTCAGTTAAAGCCCAGGGGCCCTCAAAACTATTCTAAAAACATAACTAGACTAGAGTAGTATTTAAATGATTTCAGAATGTTGATACTTTTTAAGACAGAAGAGAGGAGGAGTTATACACAAGAGACAGTTAATATTCAATGGTACAATTGTCTATCCTCTATAAATGGAAAGTCCACAGTATCACAATTTAGTCAACACTGATCTCCATATTTCCCATAATAAAAAAAATTCAGCACAAAACAATTAAAAGGAATGTAAGCAACTACACAGGCTATAATCTGAAACATTTAGACATAAAAATGCTGAAAAAGATAAAATCAACACAAACCATTAGGGTTCCCTTGACCAATCAGACGTGCATCTCGGCCTGTTTGATGAAGGGCATCTAGCATTGTTTTGACTGGAAGAGAACCAAGAACTCGGACAACTTGGTTATTCAAGTCTACTTCGATGTTTTTAATCCCTGTAGCAATATGACGCCTTTATGAGCCATAAAGAAATGGTTGAAATAGAAAGCATGCTCAAAATTATATAAATCAATAAGGCCTCATACCTTCCAAAGGTTCAAGCTTGCTTCTCACTGCCTTTACACAGCCCTCACATTTCATGTCCACCATGAATTCCGTCTTCAGACAATACAAGGTACTAACTTATTAAATAACTCCATGCATTGGAAATAAAGATAATATCACAAAAGAATGCACAGGAACTGAGTTCATTTTTCTTACGAGATAGGGCGCAGGAAAACACGAGTCTAAATAGTGTTTGAGCCAGGAAGGCTACATGTTGCTTAAATCATGAAACTACAGAAAGTAACATACAGCCATTGCAGCCTTAATTTGTGGAAACTGTAACTCAAGTTTACTCAAGAACTTAAATATCATTGACAACATCATCAAACTCCACAACTGTATTTGCCAAATATCTGCATGTCAGGGCCATCTCAGATTCCCAATTAATCTAAGTTCTTTTGCCATCTCAGATTCCCAATTAATCTAGGTTCTTTTCAGAAAGAAACAGCCACACTTTGCAGTGGATTCTGGAACTATTGCCGAATTAAATAATCTAAATATCATGACCAAGCCACTCCTGCATGCTATATTAGGAAGAATTTACAAAATATCCTATGGTCATATGGAACTGGTTCCTTCTGAAAAAATTATCATGCTTGAGAAACACAGAAACTGCTGGATAAATTTACAATCAGCATCACATCATGCTCCTGACCATATAAACTTTACTATCAAACTTCATACAAGTGATGCAAATAGTATAGCGATCAGTTTGAATTGTCCAACAAATAACAATGGCTCTTCTCAGTGGAACACCATGAAGATCAGATTGACATTGTAAGAACAGCTAAACTGAGTTATAATCCCAGTCCTCCAACATAAATGGTTTATTTAAGCTTTTGTATGTGCATTGTAACAACAATGGAGCAATAGAATAGATGCACAACATATGCATGTGCATCTAAAAACTAAAATTAACTGATTTTATTCATGTACGAGCTAGGTAAATTGGATCGTGTGGAGGCACTAACGTCCACTAAACAGTTTACCAGCTGTGCTAAAATTCATGTACTAGCTAGCCAAAGTGGATCGTGTGGAGGCACAACCAGGTGGCCAGCTACGAAAACTTAGAGTGAGAATTCCAATCACCAGTCCAGTCCAGTATCTAATTCGCGAAAATTAAATTAAGGTTCTCGCAAGCATCTCCCAGCCATGGCAAATCGAGGCCAGACTAAACGAAAGTCAGAAGATCCCAAGGCTAGGATCACGTACCGTGAGCTCCGGAAGCGCCGTATCCTGCATCAGCAACATACCAAAACACCGAGTATAAGGTCAGAAAAAGCTCGAGAGCCTAACGCAAACAAACAAGGCTGTGACGGCCGAACCTTATCTTCGGCCGTGCGACCGGCCGGGGCGGCGGCGGCGGCCATCGGGGTGATGGACTTCGGCGCGCGTGCGAAGGAGGAATCGGAGGGGAAGGAGATGGGCGGGGGGAAGCGAAGCTTGGTGGAGCTGGAGGGCGTCGGGGAGAAGGAAGAGGAGAGGGCGCAGGCTGCGGCAGCTGCTGCAGGCACGGCGCAGGCGGAGGCGGCGGCGAAGGCCCGGAGGAGGCCTACCATTTCGCGTCGCGACCCTAGCTTTTGTAGCCTCGTCTGGTCTGCTCTGTGCTTCGCGCGGCGGTCGGTTTGTTGGATGGGGATGTGAATTGGAGTTGGGGTTGACAAAGTGGTGGGCTGCCGGTTTTCGTTGCGAAGTTGAAGACGAATTCGACTGCTGCTTTTTCCAGATTTTCATTTCAGGAGATCCAGAAGAACCTCGACCGGCGTCCAGAGACATCGTAGCCCGGACCTGAAATCCAGTAACGGCCCAAGTATTTGTTAGGGAACTGGTAATAGGGATTGGAGACAGGGAGAGTAAGTTCGGAGGAGAAGAGGAAGAATAGAGATATGGTTTTGTGATATTGTTTCTTTCTTTGATGTCTTACTCTTCATGAAGGTCAGTATTTATATGCGATTACAAGGCTATCAGCCCAACACACTCACACCCACTCCGGCCCATGGACACGGATACTGGGCTTCACTTGACGCTTGCTTCGAGGACGTCTTGCAGCAGGAGCCTCCGTTGGTACAGCCGGCTGAGCCGTAACATCCCCCCTCCTTTAGCACCTGCTTTCCTCCAAGCAGGAGCTCGAGGAAATCTCTGTTGCAACGATTCCAGATCTTTTCAAGACGCCAGATTAGCATCCATATCAGACCAACAAATGAGACCTTGCTTAACTGTGGTGGAACCACGCTGCGCATCCCGGTACTGCAACAAACGTTCAGGAACTTGAAAGGAGTGATCAGGAGGTAAATCAGTATTGACCGAATGATTTGAAGCCACTGCTTGTCGAAGTTGACATACATGAAAAACCGGATGGACTTTAGCGGCAGTAGGCAACTCAAGCTTGTAAGCAACATCACCAATTCGTCGCAGAACCTTATAAGGACCAAAGAATTTAAATGACAATTTATGATTAGCACGAGGCGCCACAGATGACTGCACATATGGCTGCATTTTGACAAACACCAAGTCTCCCACATGGAATTGACGGTCAGAACGCCCTTTGTCAGCTTGCAGTTTCATACGCTGCTGTGCACGGTGTAGATGTAACTTCACAGCTCGCTGTATAAGCTCTCGGTCAGATAACCACTGGTCTAGATCAGTCACCTGACTAGTATCCGCAGCAGACAGCCCAAAGTATCTAGGAGACCTGCCATACAGAACCTCAAAAGGGGACTTGCCAACAGCAGTATGGAATGAGGTATTATACCAAAATTCAGCAAGAGAGATCCAGGAAAGCCACTTAGTAGAACATGAATGCACAAAGCACCTCAAATACGTTTCAAGATATTGATTAACTCGTTCGGTTTGCTCGTCAGTTTGGGGGTGATATGCGGAACTCATCGACAGTTTGGTGCCACTCAACCTGAATAACTCTTGCTAAAAAGCACTAAGTAAACACCCTGTCCCTGTCAGAAATTATAGCCTGGGGCATTCCATGGAGTTTGTAGACATGGTCCAGAAAACACTTAGTAACCTTGGCAGAAGTGAATGGATGCAGCAAAGGAATAAAATAGGCATAGCGAGAAAATTTATCAACTACCACCAACAAGCAATTAGCAGGAGCAGATTTGGGAAACCCTTCAATGAAGTCTAAAGAGACAATCTGCCAAGCCGAATCAGGAACAGGGAGAGAATGCAGAAGACCAGGGTACTTACTGCGGTCTGGTTTAGCCTGTTGACACATAACAGGAAGCAACAAAGTCCTTGATGTATGACTTCATAGCAGGCCAATAGAATAGTTGCTTGATGCGCCGATAAGTAACTGGGAACCCGGAATGGCCACCAAGGGCACTTTCATGCAAAGCAGAAACAATGCCATGCTGCAACTGTAAATCATTCCCCACATATACACGGTTTTTATAACGAAGAAGACCATCCTGGAGAGTATATTGCCCACTGCTGATCTTTGGACCGTCAACTGAGTGATCAAAGCAGCAACCTTACTGTCAGAAGCATAACTATCAATGACATCAGTGATCCACTGAGGACTGACAGGAGCAATAGAGAGCACTTGAGCTGCAGGAGAAGGTCTTCGGGACAGAGCATCAGCCACCCGGTTATCACTACCCTTCTTATATACAATCTTGTACTGAAGCCCTAGCAGTTTAGTGAACACCTTTTGCTGCCACATAGTATTCA
Organism: Zoysia japonica; assembly: GCA_001602275.1. Taxonomy (NCBI): domain Eukaryota; kingdom Viridiplantae; phylum Streptophyta; class Magnoliopsida; order Poales; family Poaceae; genus Zoysia; species Zoysia japonica. The sequence goes on along the minus strand of BCLF01000023.1, from coordinate 342,234 downwards.
GCCTTTGTTCATTCAAATGTACAAGACTGCAGATCAGTAAAAATAACAAACTCCCCATGCTGCAAATAAGAGCGCCATTGATCGACAGCAATAAGAATAACCATGTACTCTTTTTCATATGTAGAAAGACCATGGAGCTTAGGTCCTAATGCTTTACTGACATATGCAAGAGGGTGTCCATCCTGAAGTAAAATAGCTCCAACCCCTAAGTCACAAGCATCTGTCTCAATACCAAAAGGTCGAAAAAAATTGGGCAAGGCCAAGACCGGGGGCAGAACAGAGAGCAACCTTCAAGGCTTGAAAGGCTTCTGCGTGAATTGCAGTCCACACAAAGATAGTGTTTTTCTTAAGCAGATCAGTCAAAGGTCGACTAGTAATACCAAAGTTTTTGACAAACTTACGATAGTATCCAGCTAGGCCCAAAAAACTTCGAAGCTCTTTGACAGATTGAGGAACTGGCCAAGACATAATGGCATCAATCTTCATAGGATCAGTAGAAACCCCCTTGTGACTGATAATATGCCCCAAATATGCAATCTGTTCCTGTGCAAAGGAACACTTGGATAGTTTAACTTGCCAATGATCTGCCCGAAGCAACTGCAGCACCTGAGTAATGTGCTGAAGATGAAGGTCCCAAGTAGCACTATAGATCAAGATGTCATAAAAAAACTAGACACATTTATGGAGTAAAGGAGCTAAGGTCACATTCATAGCCCCTTGAAATGTGCCTGGAGCACCACTAAGTCCAAAGGCCATTACCAAAAACTCAAAATGACCGTGATGAGTTTGAAAAGCTGTTTTGTGCTCTTCACCGAAAGCCATTCTGATCTGATGGTAACCTGACCGCAAATCTAAGCTAGAAAACCAACAAGCTTCAGCCAATTCATCCAATAGTTCATCAATAACAGGCACCGGGTACTTGGTATTTTGTGTCAGGGCATTAAGGTGACGATAGTCAACACAAAAGTGATAGGTTCCATCCTTCTTTTTGACCAACAAAACAGAAGAGGAGAAGGGACTCACACTAGGCTGAATAATACCAGAAGTCAGCATGTCCTGAACTTGGCGTTCAATCTCTGTTTTCAAGTGTGGTGGGTATCTGTATGGTCTCACCGACACTGGTGTAGCACCAGGGAGCAAGGGGATGTGGTGATCACAAGCTCTAGACGGAGGCAAACTGTAAGGATCCATAAACACATCCTTGTAGGCATGCAGAATGTTCTGAACCAAAGGTGGCAATGATGCAATGAACTCATGTTCAGACTCAGAGAACTCCTGAACCATAGAAATCTGAATAACAGCACCAGTAGGAACTGCTGGTAGATGGCCTTGCAAAATCGCACGTTGGCCCTGATAAAGAATCTCCATCCATTTCAAACCCCAATGAACTGTCATTGGACTATGCAACGATAACTAATCCATCCCGAGTATAAGATCATAACAACTGAATGACAGCAATTTCAGAGAAAAGCAAAAATCATAACCAACCAACTGCCATTGAGCATTCACCAACTCAGAATCACACTGCAGAACCTCACCATTTGCCACTCGAACAGAGAATGGCCTTGACAATGAAGAACTGCCCCCAATCTTCTGAGCCACAGAAGAACTCAAAAAGGAATGTGAGCTTCCGGAGTCGACCAGCACAGAAATAGAATGCCCCTGAATACTCCCCTGCAACTTCAATGTTTTTGACGACTCTACACCAGCAACAGCAGCAAGAGAAATGACCATACATGTACTGTCTGGTTTACTGGTTTTAGACGTCACAGAGGCTGTGTCCTGGTGGTCTTCAAGTTGAAAGAGATCCCACACCTCTTGTAACACATGAAGTTGAACAGATGGTGAACATCGATGACCTCGCACCCATTTCTCTGCGCATTTGTCACAGAGACCCCGGGCACGACGGTAAGCGCGCAAGGCACTCAGCTTGTCCTCAGGAGAACGAGACTTCACAGTGTCCAGGGTAGGAAGAGCACCACTGGAAGCCACTGGAGGACGCTGAACCGCCGAATCAGCACGCGGAGGCAGAGGCAGAACATGTGCACCTTTGAACGGTGACACATTCCCTTGCACCGCCCAATCCGGTCGACGCGCCTCCCATGCCCGTGTTGGCTTCGCCACTTCGTCCTGCAATTGCGCCAGAACACAAGCAGTATCCAAATCGGGGTGCCTTTGTAACAAGATAACAGAACGAATATCTTCTCGTAACCTATCAATGAACTTCATAGTGTAGTATTTAGGATCAGTGATAGATTCATAAGCCGTGAGCTGATCTATCAACCCCACAGACTCATCAATGTATTCCTTAACAGATCAATGCTGCCTAATATGAAACAATTGCCTGGTGAGTGAATCATGATGGTCCTTAGCAAAGCGCTCGTGCAACAGAGAGCAAAATTCCCCCCAACTCGTACTTCACCCGCTTCTCAACAGATTGTAACCAACGAGCTGCTACCCTCGTAAAGTGCATGCAAGCAACCCGAATCCACATATCATAGTCAATGTGAAACATCTCAAAATAATCTTCACTACGGGTTTGCCATAATTTGGGTTTATCACCATCAAATTAGGGAAAACTAAGCTTAGGTAGTTTGTGAAATGATGGCTTGGAATGGAACGCAGGTGAATAAGGACCCGGATCCGGAACAAATTGCTTAGAAGTGTTCATATCAGGCGTACCATTGGCTGGGAGATGAGTATGGGTGTACACCGACCCAAACCCATGCCCCCGTGTCTGAGGTGCTGCGCAGTGCCCACTGGGGCCATCGACGACGAAGCCAGCAGATCCCGGCGATGCCGTCGGCTCGATTTGAGGGAGACCAACTTGGAGGCCAGCGGATCTCGAGCCTCGCGGTGGAAGAAGGCGTTAAGCTTGGTTAGCTCCAGCTTGATGTTGGACAGCGAAGACTCCACACTCAGGCTTCCACTCGGTGAAGGATTTCTCGAAGGAATCGGTCGCCGACTCCAACGCTTGAACCCGCTCGTCTCGCTTCTGGTTCGCGGCCACGAGCTCGTCGAACCGCGTATTCCAGTGCTTGCTGCTGTCGGCGAACGCGATGGCGATGTCCTCGCGCACCTTCTTCATCAAGTCCTCCATGAACAGCTTCATGTTTGGTTCCATGGCTCTGAGATGTCGCTGAAGCCTGGTGTAGTGGTCGTGGCCGTTCAGATCGTCGCAGAATCGAAGTCTCTGGTACCAATTGTTAGAGAACTGGTAATGTCGTAGCTAGAACAGAGATTGGAGACAGGGAGAATGAGGTTCGGAGGAGAAGAGGAACAGAGATATGATTTTGTGATATTGTTTTTTTTTTTTGATGTCTTCCTCTCCACGAAGGTCAGTATTTATATACGATTACAAGGCTATCAGCCCAACACACTCACACCCACTCCGGCCCATAGACACGGATGGGCTTCACTTGACGCTTGCTTGAGGACGCCTTCCAGCAGGAGCCTCCGTTGGTACAGCCGGCTGAGCCGTAACAGTATTCTTCATTGATGGGCCTCTCGCATCTACCATATCCGTCGAGGCCCGGGTTGCAGTGCGCGCCTTCGGCATCTACGGGCCCACGTCGAGCAACTGGGTCCAGTCCAGCAATCTCTCATCCCCTCTGTGGCTGTCTATATCGTCGGCCCCCGTCAACATACGCCATCCTCTTCCACCCGCCAACTACGCTTGGTTAGGTAAGAACGTCCCCTGAATCCCTGATCCGCTCTAGCCCGGTGTAATGGAGCTTCTGCATATGTCCAGGAGCCTCGGCAGGATGAACTCTGCATGCTTGCTGCATTTCAGCCATCGAGTTTTGTCTGACTTGGCGCAGAATAGCCATGGATGGAGGTTGGTGGGAGAAGGTTGATGCAAGCATCCCTAGCGTACCAGTATCGTAGTGCTTCACCTCTATAAGAAAAAGTGATTCAGTTATCAGTAGCTCCTTGGTTTGTTGGTAGTTGTGGATCGGTAATTTGGTTCTTGTGGCCTTGGCCTTTTGTGTGTGGCGCTAAGAATTTTGATAGTCCTCTGGTTAATGAGGAACTTAGTACGGAGTGTAGCACTTAGAGATTGTCAGCATGGCGGATTACTCCTGATTATGATCAAATTTATGTGGTTCCTAGCTGATTGTCTCATACTTCTTGTGTTCGTAACTTCGTAATCTTTTCACATTTTCACACCAGGAAGATTGGAATTCCCTCAAGTAGCCAATTCTTTTTTTTTTCTGCACTAAGGGTTTCGCTTCGTACTTTTATAATTCTGCAATCTAGTAATCCACGTGTCTTAATAAACTACTCCTATACCTTTAAATTTTTAGGATCTTCAAATCTGGCAGAGTCAACTCCAGAGAGAAGGGTTAACGAAAAGAATCAGAAAATATAGATACAGTAAACATGCAACAAACAGCTGCCAACCATATGTTCTTTCAGAACTCATCATTTCCTTCTCTCAGCATAACTGTTTGAAAACAGCTGTCTCTCGAATCCTAGATAAATTCTAACAAATTGCCAACATTAGTTGAGATCAATGGGAATTTACAAGGTCGACTAATTTATGTTCTGCTACATCCCTCCCTAAGGTACATCACTGAACTGCTAATGCCTGGCTCATCATATACAGAACTTTTAGCTGTAAACTGGAAGGAATCAGCATTAGATATTCAGCGAAGATACCACAAACGCAAAGGAAAGAACAAAAGAATATGATAATTTCAGGCACCTGTATGGATACATGCATGTGAACGCAGGGACTCAGATCATTCAGACTTTGCATCTTCATAGGCAGCCAGGCAGGCACAACACGAAATGGCAGTGTAGCTCAAAGCTTGAAACCGTTTTAAGGTTTCCTACAGTCCTGAACCTTAAGCTTAGTCCTGTTACAGGGCAACTCTCCTTTGGCAGAGGGTTGAATAGAATAGAGCTTCAGCTTCACCTTCGCCCTGCCAATAGAGAGATGCCCTGAAACTGGACAGCTTAGCTCTTCCACTCTTGATCCTTTGAACAATTGGTTTTCTACACTTTCTTGCTTGACCGTGTTGCTCTTCCTCTCTGCCGCATCACATGATTTATAGGGAACATAAATCAAATAAGGCATATGCTCGGTAGATTTTCTATGGTTTTAAACCATGGATATCCTCTCGGCATCCAATATCTCACTTTCCCCCTTTCCTCCATGGTTTTGTCCCTGTAAAGCAAAAGGCCACTATAGGATTCTCTTTCCCATTCGAGACTCTTCTTTGAACATTAGCACTAGGCTGACAAAACTTGGTGATTTGCTTGAAAAACGAGCAAGTTCTCCCTCTGTTTCAAAAAATTGTTATCATTAGCATAATTAAAAAAAAACAGAGCAGAGTATTTGGCTCCATACTAGTGGATGTTTCTGGGTAAGAATACACGATCTGAAATCCACATTCGATATTCATGCAGATAGTAGTGGATAGAAAGATTGATGCAGTTCCATCAACATGCGCAACTTGTCAGAATTAGACTATCAGTACTGGCTACATGGTGAAATGAAATAAATCAATACTGACTACAGAGTGCAATACAAATACACTCACTTGCCGCCGCCTGAGATGGCTCGAGAATTACAGGGTTTTTTTTTTTCTTCTTGATCCTTCTGCTTTCAACCTTTCACTTTGGATTTCGACTCACATGTACTCCCTCCAGGACCATTATTTTTGATGTTTTGGATATATCTTGAGTTAGACATTGAAAACATAAATTACAAATAACTTTATATATATATATATATAAATAAAAGTTAAAGTTTTATTTTAGAGACCGAGTCATTGTCCAAAATGTAAAAAATATGGGACCAGAGGGAGTACCTGCCAGGTAAGAGACATAATCATTCATCGGAAGATTGGTAGGATTCGACCTAGAAAATGCAAGCTTGAATACCAACTCAGTACCATTAATGCCTGGCTAAAAGTGCTGAAAGACCATTGGTTAAAAGTGCTAAAAGCCATCTTGTATTTCGAACAAGTAAAACAATGTTTGGATACACTGAGTTTACATGCAACAGCATCAACACATACTCCAGACCAATGTGCACATTTACAATGTTTATTTGGGACTACAAATCACAAATGCTAGTACAAGTAAACAGCCCAATGTGGGCAGTAATCATTTGGGTCTGAATAGTCCTGTCCAGCAACAGAGAGACTGCTTCTTCAGTACAGGGTGTTGTAGGTGTAGAGTGTTGCGGCAATGGAGGCTGTGCAGATAACGAGAGGCGGCAGCAGTGTGACGTTGATGAGGAGGTCTGGGCCTAGATAACCCGCTGCAGTGATCGTAGCGTCTGCAATTACACGGGCCAAGGTACCGGCCTCAGTCGAGAGCAGTCCGCCGTTGTAGGTTCCTCGCGAAAGCCTCGATGACATCACCCGTGAAAGCAACGATAGATTCACCCCTGCACGGGTCGATGTCAGAAATTATAAGCTGATTATAGTGTATTAGCAATAGCAGTTTCAGGTCTGCTGTGCTTGATGCATTGAGACGGTTGCACATGCACAAAATATAGCTGTACATACCTTCCAGCACCTCAGCAAATACAAATGTGATGAGAGCTGAAGTGACGTATTGCGGAATGGAGTAGTGAGGGGTGAACCGAAAGCTCATGATAATGCCAAGGAGGACCATGATTTCAGATGCCAATAGAATTTGCCTGCAACGAAAAGGAACACATCAGCGGCTGTTCATTATGCATAATAATCCAGATTTCGAATACAATCTCATGTGGAACAAAAAGATTTAACAGATATACTAAGTGGAGACAACACAAAATGATTGCCCATGTACTGCAGAGCAGGTCTCAGTTAAGAAAGAAAAATCTATGACCAAATGACAGTGATATCACTTCCCTAGAAGATAACAAATCATGTATAGTTTGTTCTGTCAAGAGAAAAAAAAAAGATTACCTGTCCTCAAACCAATTCGTAATGTAGCTTCCAACGATGGCATTTACTGGAAGAACAGTTAATCCAAGAATCGCTAAGAAGATAGCCACAGCACTTGTAGACCAGCTAAAATAGTATGTGGTGACAACACTTGATTCAGAGAGTAAAATTTCCATAGCATACTTGAGCATAAAGTATATTAATAGCTGGACCTGAAAAAATAACGACTTATGATGTGAATAAGAAAGTAACAGTGGTAATTCTGATAAATACGATAATTTAGAAATGGTCAATAGAGAGTCAATAGAGAGTGCTTGTCCAATAAATTACAGAGACTGTACCTAGTAGTCACAACATATTTACCATTAATATGTGTCTGTGTACATCCCTAGTAATCACAACATATTTACCATTGATATGTGTCTGCATCCCTAGTAAGAACAACATATCTACAATTACTTAGTAACCCTATCTAGCGTTTTAAGACTATGCACTTCCTAAGAATGCTCCGGTGTAATAGAAGACAAAGATAGCACGATAAGAGAAACATAGGAAACCTTCACAGATGGTGTCAACAATCGGTATGCTGAAGCAATTGATCGTGCTGGTTCATGAGAGCTTTCAGAGTCATTATCATCATTATCCTCTCTGTTCTCGTTCTGTGTTTGTTCCCGTCCAAGAATTAACGGTTGTGCTATACCGTCCTCTAAATCAGCACTTCCTTGGTGGCCTGTTTCATACAGAAAACTTGCCTTGATGAGAACTATTCTTGATGAAAAATGAATATCATGATCTCACAAAAAAGGGTAGATTGTACTTTCAAAGATATCATGATTGTAGTTTATGCCACCAAACAAAAACATTGTGCCACTCTTGAGCCATTTCTGTGGGTTGAGAGCTTACCAGATTCAGAGGACTGTGGCTTGATGGTAGTTTTAGTTAAATGTTCTGGCTCTTTGAATGTAAACCACAGCCACAACAAGTAAACAAGCCAAGCAATGGACATGACCCATCCTGGCAAAGTGCTCTGGTTAAAACTGAGAGAGTATATCTTAAATTTCATCTGAAGAAAACCACCAAAAGCAGGGCCACATGCCATGCCGAGGGCACTTGCGCTAACAAACCCTGCAGAGGCTTGTAGCCTGATTTTGATAGGCACACAGTCACTGATATAGCGACGGTTCACAGCTCTTGCAGAGCCTAACCTGTAAATCGCATGTTATCAGTTTTATAACAGAAACACATTCAGAAAACATGCCTTAAAGAATCCCAATTATAACACCAGTATGTTGGTTGATACTGATAATTACTGCAACTTTTCATGCTAGATTACAAAACTGCAACGGTAATGAAGTGATAAAGTGAATCAATGAGACAAAATGGCATACCCGCATAGCAGCCTTCCGATCAAGAGAACTGTTAATGAATTCAGGTCATACGCCAATGCATATAGCAGGTTTCCAAAGAATAGCATAATACTACTGAATACAAGAGGTCGGAAGTATGACTTATTTGACCATGCACTGAAATAAACAGAGGAGAACACTTGAGCAACTGCCATTGACCCAATAATTATACCACAGACAGTTGCTGCAGCCCCAAGGCTTACTGAATAATCATCTGCAGTTGGCACGATAATATATGTGTTCACCATGTAAAGAAACGTGTTCGCTAGGTTAAGCAGAAGAGACATGAAATGGTAGCTCTGATCATCAGCAAGATCCTCCGATCCACTTTGTGTATCTTCCTGGGCAATAAGAGCATGTTGTCCCAAGAATTCCATAAAACTTGTGGCATGTGTGAGTTTCTGTACGGCATAATTCACTTGATCTATAATAGGGTCCTGAATATTATAAAAACAGTCATATTGCATTCTTAGTTCACAAAGCAAAATGGTACATCCAATTCAGAGAGCAAAATGGTCTTGGTTTCAAATATATATATAGAGTTTTCAATAAAGAGGGCAAAATGTTACCTTTAAGATAACTGATGGATTATCATATATGGATATAAAGCTTCCTTGATGATTTTGAAGATATTCAAGGTTCCGTGATAATGCACCTACAACAGCTACAATTCCCTGCAATGAACAAGAGGGAGATAATTAAGTAACAGAAATTAGCTACCAGATCAGTGAACAACAGAATAAGGACATTGGAGGAAAGTTACCACTTGCTTAAAGACTTGCTGAAGCTGAGAATAAGGATGGTTCGCACGAGTGGTGACATAGTAATTTGTAAACCTATAGCCAAAGCGCTTATCAAATTTCTTAAGTATCTTGCGTATACCAGTAGCATTCATGTCAATAAAGCGGAGAAGCTTTATAAGATCTCGCCCAACTTCTCTATACGCATCACGTAGCTGACAAACTTGTGAAATATCATATAGTTCCAGAAAAGTGGTGCGCTGCTCTCCTAATTCTTCAATCCTTCTTGCAAGATGGCCTTGTTGTTGCAGCAGAAAAAGCACAATCCTTTCAATCTGTAACATTAAGAGAATATTTATATTTTTAGAATGTAATCATGCCAATTTTCAGCATTTCACTAAGACTGCAGAGTTTTCACTAACTCCAGTCCTTTTGTAATAGACTGCACAGACAGAATGAACATGATGCTCCAATCTTCCGGTGATCATTTCGAAAGAAAGATCTGTTATTGTACCTGGTCATCAAGAATCCTGGAGAACTCTTTGAGAACTTGTTCATGATCTTTGTCTCCTAACTGTATCTGATGTACATATTGCTTTAACATTTTCTTCATCGATTTGTAATTGATATAGTATCTAGCAATAGCAAGACCAAAAAAAAAAACATAAGGTCTCCACAAATCATAAGATAAAAAAAGAAATGCCTTGCAGTAGTGGGTATTGACTTCATAATTTTAGAGCAACCAGACAGTTGAATAACTGCTAGATTTTGCATTATCAATAGGACGAAATGAGGTGACCGCGATAAGCAGTTCGATGTACTAACTTAATCTACTGTAGCAAAAAACAGCTTTCATGAAAGACAAGCAACATGTTATATTTTGGACGTTTAAAAGAAAAAGCCATACCCTTTCCATTCCAGAACTTGATCTGCCATCAACTTTTTTCCGAAATTAACCATCTTGCCGTTTCAACTGCTGATATTGAAACTGAAAATAATTAGTTGATGACATTGATACAAGAAAAAAAAAAATACTCGGTACTTAATAAGAGAATTCGCTATGGTACATCGATATTAATATTTTAGAGAGTTTGTGGAAGCCAACCCAGGAAGCGAGGAGCGGCTAAAAAAAAACATTGTACACATATTAATCTGTTTTCAGGTGCACTCATGCGCAAGAATCAACGGTGGATTCCAACTGTCGTGATTAATTTTTACAAAAACGTCATTGGGTGTCATGTTTAAGTATCTGCGGTCAGAGTATCAGACAAAATGTTGCGTTTGATGAAGCGGCAAAGGGTGACACATGGATAATATATTGACAGTTACGGTTGAGATAAAAAAAAAATGCAGATGGGATGGATCAACCTCTGATGAACGTAAGAATTGACTGACCACCAGGTGTAAGCGACAAGCTCCCAGTTGATAAGCCAACTGGCAGCATAGTTTAGAGTCAGCATGTGACGTGGCAACATAACTGTGGCCACATCGTTTCAGTTAGCATACGCAATCTCACAAAATGCACGAATAGAACAGGTTCCACTTGTCTTTTGGAAACGGAGAGCTAGCGGCCATCTTGTTAATTTTTACTCTGGCTGTAGTAGCTGTGCCGTCTGCGTTCAAAAGGTAAGAGCTGTTTTCTTCTCATTGTCTACGACCGTGCAAGCTGGTTGGTTAATTGGGACATGGAAAGTGCACTGCTATATGGCGAGGAGCAGATCACCCGAGACGGAAGTCACGGAACAGAGATGGGATGAACCAGGAGCTGCACAAAAAATGGATCATTCCACCAACGAAATGTTAGAAGGTGAACCGGACGGACATCGCTCTCCTCGCACACGCCGGATCGGGAGAGAAGACCAGTGAGACGACGCCGCAGCAAAAACACAGCAAATGGACCGGACCGGAGCGGCACAGCAAGCAAATATGGCGGAGAGAGAATTGAGAGGGAGCTTACCGTAGCCTTTCCCAGCTGCTCGATATCCCCGGACGATCACGTCGATCTCCGACGACCCTCGAGGTAAATTAGATGAACATCAGCAAACTCCCACGCTCGTACGTGGAGCGGCACCAAGCCCGCAGACCAGCAGCTTCTGCATCACACACACAGACACAGGCTAATTGAGCCTTTAGTAGAAGTACCCACGAAGAACAGGATGCGACCAAGCAAATGAGGAAGGAGCCGGCCACAAGATGCAAACCAGGCCTTTGTGCGTGGCTCAGTCAGGCAGGTGGCACGTGCGGAGGGACCAGAGAATTTACTCACCCGTACGGGGGACACAGTCTCAGCAGTGGCCCGGAGGCGCTTCTGCAATGGCAGAGCCGCGCTCGAGGGTGAGATGCAGGCGGGCGCCGGGCATGGAAGAGGCTAACGGAATTTATAGACTTGCAAGAAGACGGCGCTGTCATGGCTGCGGTGGCGTTGTGCTCGCGTGTACGATATTACCAGCCGCGGGCCGCGGACGTGGGAGATTAGTCTGGACTGCGTCAATTCGATGATTGGCTCCGGTGGCCAGGGTTTACCCGGCACCGCCGTCTCGCGGGCACTTGTCCGGCCGGTCTGTGATTCCTTGGCGTCAGGAGCAGGAGTTGAGTTTTGCTTTGTGGACTTCGCTTTTCCCGGAGTTCGGTCTGAGATAGTAACCTGCAGTTACGCAGCAGTTTTGGCGCGGCAGCTCGTATGCTGATGAGTTTACCGGAGAATGTGCTTATGTGCACAACACATGGGTGGTGCAAATACTGTGCCTGCATTCAGAGATATCCGACCACCGTCTGGATCGAATCAAAGAGAATACACAAACGCCATCGATCCTACACGCGCGGACCACTCGACTGTTCCCACAGCAAATTGCTCGGGATCCTGACGCGGCTCGGCGGAGAACTCCCGGGAATCTTCCTCTTTGCGTACGGAGAGAACGCTTGCTCCGCACTCCCTCTCTGGGCCGCAATGGTCAAGTTTCTGCGGTCTCTTCCTCCTCCTCCGCCTCCGGCAAGACGGCAAGCGGTGGAGCCACGTTCATCGGAGAATCTTTTATTGCGCGTGGATTTGTATCTCACTTCTTTCTCCTCCTCCGCCTCCTGCCATAGAACCCGGCGGCAAGGTTGAAAAGGCGGTGGGCCACAAGTGGCGGCGGGCCAGGGCAGCAAGACGGCGATTCGCAGTCAGTCACGGGTGGCGGTCGCGGGCGGTGGACCAGGCTAGGGTGAGAGTGTCGCGTCGTGATGATTTAGTGTGGCGGCGATCGTGGACGGCGGCGAAGGCGGCGAGAGCACCGTCGGAGCCGAGCGCGAGGTGGAGACGGGACCGAAGGGCGAATTCGGCCCGGAGAAGCCCATTTTCGAGTGTGCGGTGGCCGTCTGCGCATTGACACATGCCGAGGGTAACAGGACCGAGAACTCCGCCCTGCCTGCCATGACCCACGAGCTCCGCTCCGCCGTCCGTCTCGTCGATCGATCGGAAACTGGAATCCAAGGCGAGTGTTCACTGGCCCGGCCTTGTCCGAATTCCTAACCGCCAAACGAACCTTGCCCCGCGTACCCCTCACCAGTCAACGAAACAATCATGATTCACGAGCGACGTAAAACACGACACGTCCCGGCAGCACAGCAGGATCGACCTCCGAAACAAAATTTCCCGTGGAGAGTGAAAAGGACGGGTTTTGGAACCTCGCAAGCAAGCCAGGATCGCTGGTTCGCTGTCTGTACTGGTCGATTAATTAGTCCCTTTCTTTGCAGTTACGTCTTGCCGTCATCCCAGCACAGTACGTAAGACGGCGAGAGCCGAGAAAGGACAGATTCAACTCCGTTTGAAACGCAGAAATTTCACAGAAATTTTATAAAAATTAATTTATTTTAAAAAAAAAAGATGAAAAAAAAATTTCTCTATTTTAAACAGAGCCTTAATCTAAATTCTTGGCGGCGTTCATTGGGAGCCGGTCGCCGGAGTTCCAAGACACGCACCAGCTCGACGGAGGGGATGTCTCAGAACGACTCGTACGTAGCGTGGTGATTGAGCTGAAACCTGTCGTTGGGGGAAAAAATTGGGCGGTATGCAGATCCAACCTTCCTGGAGGCCATGTTACCCACGCATTCACGAGTCCAACTGTACAACATCAGCAACAACTCTACTGGAGTAGTACTACATCAATGCTTGACATACGCGGCCCGGAGAATCATTGCAGTCTTATGATAAGGGCCAACGGGCCCATGGCGAAGGAAGAACCAGTCGTCTTTGAGCCGGCCAGCCGCCAGCCTGTTCATGCACGCGATTGACATCTATGAAAAGAGTAGCGAAAGCGACGCCTGGCGAGTGACATTCCATGGATTGTTATTTGCTACTATTACATATTGTCCATGCTAACGTTATTGTGATAACAAAAATATTAAGATGAAATTTAAGGAATGAGAACATATAAAAAAATTGATCTGATGAAATACTAGAACATAAAGAATGTACCACTTGATTTGAGGTCAAAAGACCAGAATGGAGTTATTGCCAAGTAATAAGACATGCTATTGTTTATGAGAGCATGTAAGATATCGAATCTCTGAGATGATGGCACCATTGAAAATAACCTGATAAATTAGATGTATATTTAAATGTATAAAATAAATATAAGTTCAAACATTGAAAAAAAAGGAAAAGAGGCAATGTCACAATGCAGAGGATGTAGAGATACCATTCAAATCAAGCTATCATTATGTTTCGAGGACAGGCAGGGGCTGTTCGCTGCGTTCCTTCTCTTTCTCCATGCGGCGTGCCGTTTCACTCCCCCGCGCTTCGCGCCTCCTACTAGCAGTTGGGCCGCTGAGCCTCGGATCGCCTGCGAGCAGTGTGCTCGAAGTCGGCCCGCAGACGCGAACATTTGCGGAAGTCAGGCCGCCCCAGTAGTGCGCTAAGGAACCTTTTCCAAAGTGAGCCAGCCCATCCCGCACTGCACTACTAGGCCACTTGGAGAGGCCCAAGAATTTCACCAGCCTGGTATCGACGATTGGGCCGCGCTTTCGCTGCGTGGGCTTCTACTTGTCGATCCCTTTCTTTGCAGACACCCGTGACACGTCCTAGGTAACTTGCTTAACATATGGTTTAACCCGTGACATGTCCAAGGCGCACAAATATGGTTTAACTGCTACCCTAATATGTCGTCATCTCGACTAAATTTGCGTTCCAACTATGTACCTGCATATGGTCCGTGCGCTTCCACCAGTACAGCTTGCTTTGGGGTTACGCTTCTTCGGAGCCAGTAACCTAACAAGGGTCTCATCTCTCATGGAGTCTTGGTCACGCGAAAAGCACTCTCGTACTCGAACAAAATTTAAAGGGATTGTTGTACGCGACGAATTGTGTCTTCATCAATTTTTCTCGCCTGTGGAATTATGCTTAACGTGCACGCGCACTTCTCCAAACTTTGATAGAATGAGTCGAGAATGATTAACTATCTAGCTCATTTTTTTATTTTGATATCATTGTAATTGAAGAATGAAGAGTAAACACGAAAAAGTGTGTACCCAGTTTGAACGAAATTCAGGAGCACCCACTCATCAGATCAAAAGCCCAGAGCAAACTGGAGTCACTGAGCATTTGAGTATACAATTGATTTGTGATTTCAATTCCACTATAATAAACAGTTTATCATTTCCTTTTCTCTACACAGGAAAGAAAATTATCGTCCAAGATCACAACGCGGATCGAGGAGGTGCAAAGGAGGAAGGGAACACGGAACTCTTCGAGTTCCTGCTTCGCTATGTTCATCTCGGCGGCCGGCTCACGCGTAGACCGCACCCAGGCTAGGTGTTCTTGGTCGGCCTGAGAGCGACGACGAGCCCCGGGAAGACGTCGTCGGGGTCGTGCACGTGCGGGTTCCGCTCCACGATGAACGGGTCTCCACACTTGTCGCTGATGGTGTGCAGCGTCTCGCCTTCCCCGACCACGTACACCTCCTCGCACGGCCGCGCCGCCGGGCCGCCGAGCCGCGGGCCCCGGAACTGCACCGCGCCGCCGTCGTACGCCGTCTCCGCCCGGAGCGCGCCTAGTAGAACCAGCGCGACGAGCGCCACCGCGCACCACCACGAGGCCGTGTCCGCGGCGGACACGGCCGCCGCGCACAGCTCCGCGCAGCGCCGGCTGCCCGCCTCCAGCGCGGCCATGCCGGAGTGCAAGAACGTGGCCGCGCGCGGTCTGGTCGCTTTTTCTTTGGCTTGGTGTAGCGCGCTTGGAGTGGAAGTTGCTTGGCTCTGCCGAGATTTTGGGGCCCAGGGATTTATCGAGGCGGAGCGGCACGGGCGTGGCAGTTTGCCTCGGCGGACTTTCGTGACGGTTTTGTTGAACGGGGGAGCCCACACACGAGACTACTCCGAGAGAACAAGGCGAGTATCCGGTCATCGATGACGGTTACCTGATAATGGCAGTGAAGGGCAGGGATCGCGGTAGTCATGACCCGCCAGTGCCGTTTCCAGTACTACTGTAATATTCTATAGTTATATTTGTTATAAGATACACAAATTTATTATAAGATAATTTTTTTATATAATGTATGAGCGAGAAGACATATATGTTAATCACTTTTTTTTTGGCATGTTGTGATTCTCTGTATTTAATTGTTAGTAATCTCTATTTGTAATAAATAAAGAATAAATTAGTAGATAAAATCGATTACTTTAAGATAATATATAAAAATTAATTAATAATTTTTTTATAGATAATACAATTTTTTATAAATTTTTATATAGACGAAGCTTCAAACCTTTAATTTATAGTTTTGCATCAGACCCACCAAAATCAAATCTCAGGACCGGGCCTGAGCTAGGGAAGCGTCTGGCACGGTTACGATCTGAATCTGCGAGACATTCTAATCTGTTGCCATGCCAGTGGTCGGCGACGCGCCAACTCCAGTGTGCTCTTGGGACGAAACGCATTCCTGACATGGCCAAGTGTTCGGACTGCCTCGCCGTCACAGCAACTGTTCACCTAAATGGTTCCGGCGTTTCGTCGTGTTAGTTTTCAGTTGCTTTCGTCTTGGCCTCGGCTGCATCCGACCCGGGCGTCGATTCGGCAGTGGAGGACAAACCGGCATGGCAGCTAGAGAGAGAAAGAGACGGAGTTCGCGATATGGAGGACAGGGACTTGGGTGGAAACGGAGTGCCTGCCGGGCTATTTCTTTCTCGGCGTCCGTATCCTGCGGGGGAACGAGGCCGCCGTTCCGGTCAGCATCGAAGAACACTGCGACGGAGGCTCCGTTGAGAGGGATGCGTGAGGTGAAGTTTTGCGCCGGGCGGGTGAAACGGATGAGCGAAATACAGTTACGCACCGCTTACATGCTCCGGATAGACATGGACTTCAAGTGGCCTAAAGAGGAGGATGCCCTCGATTTTTTTTTTTGAACAATAGATGCGTTATGTACTCTAGTATCATCGTCCGAAAATGTCCGATCCTCGAGACCGCAATTTTGTTGTTTGTTCCGGCGACGGGCACAATATTTCCATGGAAAATCAAGGCAGTCGAAGATACATTGTGCAGATTCAGTTACACAGATAATATGCAGCTCACTAATTACTGTCTTTAAACAAGAATATAAGCTAAAATTACAGCCATCGAACTGGTGCGGGACGGGTCTAGTACTTGTACGCAGCTATTGCTGTGGTCAACATAATTGCACCCGAACCGGCGGTGCAGTCCTCGTCTCAAAGGCACAGACTGCCTCCGATTAAAAAAAAAGGCATAGACTGTTATCATAACTGAAATGGAGTAGACAGTTGGACGAGAACCTTGACTGCGATTGCGACAGAAACCTCAAATTACAGCAACAAGGAGCAGTCTCGATTTGTGAGATAGCATGCCGGAGGCAAAAATACAGGGACGATGTAGCAACTATATTTATTTCGTGGCACCATTTTATCCTTAAGAAACCTAACTCGCTCTATTATCACACGGTCCTCGATTCAATTCCTCGACTCACACTCGGTGTCTCAATAGATAACAGGGGCTTATCCCCCGCTTTTTTAAAACCACGCGTAGCGCTTTTCGCATTAAGAGAAAAGATAGAGTACATACACGACTTACAACAAACACACTAAAAAAACTGAAAGTGTCTGCACATGTAATTTTTGCACGCAGGATGAAACTAGAGATCACCTTTTTCTTTCCCGTGTCCCATAGCTAAAGCGGTTTGAGGTTATATTGGCACATGTATTGGAGCAGATTGCATTCCACGCTCTATCCAACAATTTTATACTTGGATGTCTAGATTCCTGCCAAGGGCAAACAATTTTACTTGCCTGGACTTGCAGCCATTATATAGGCTATTTGAAAAACTAGAAATAGAGCTTTGCTGAGAAGAAGCTGATTTCTGATTTAAAGAGATTATATTTTTGGCTTGTTCTTTTTTGAAATATTGGGCAGAACTTCTCAAAGACCTTTCTAAAGATGATTTGGTTCGTGACGTTGAAGGACTCATGCAGACGGTCGCTGAGGTGACTAGAATGCAGCAACACCATGGTGGTCTGGTGGTCCCAACCGTGCAGTTCAGTACCATCTCCAAGACTCCGAGGTTGCAGTCCCAGATGAAGATCTAACCAAATATGCTGAGGGACAGAAAGACCAGCCGCCCGCTCGTTAAAGCTGAGGAACTGAAGTCTTCGTGCTCTTGCTGCGTAGTGTCGCACTGAAAACTTCTAGCTTGTGTTCAGTTTGGACATTGTTTTTAGGTCGTTAAGGTTTTGTCCTTTTTGTGAGGCTGCCAGGTAGTCTCTGTTATGTGCTCGCTGTGGTTTTGCTTGTAAGATGGGTGATCTGGAATCATTTTGCTTGTAAGATGGGTGATCTGGGATCCCCGTACTTGCTGGACTTTGTTTTCCGTTATCGTGATAATGAAAAAGGCTCGTCCCATTTCAAAAAAAAAAAACACACTAAAAAAGACCGTAACACTGGCAAAACAAGAGGCTAAGAGCCTACAAGACGTGACCAAACAAACAAACCGACAACACTACAAAGCTTGACCAACTCCACCGCGTTATTGGCCACCACGTGGGGAAGATTGGAGATATTCTTAAAAACTCAGACGTTGCGCTTAAGCCAAAGAATCCACAGGACGAGCACAACCAATGAGTAACTTGCTCTGTTGCCAGAATCTATTCATAGCAGGAAAAAAAAAAGATTACAGACTCCATATATGAGGCACGGCTCCACCTTCTGTAGTCACATACTCACATTGAGTTGAATCGAAACAGATAATAGTTTGAGTCCCAAGGTTAACAATTTCATTGGAGAGGAGGAAGCGGTGGAGGTCAATTTCACAAATAACCAAGAAAATGAAAAAACAGTCATGATCAGGAATCGAAACACTACAGTAAACCACTTGATTTTTTTCGTTTTACCAAGGTTTCACTTCACTAGTTTTGAATTTTAAAACCGAAACGTTTTCTTCAGATTACCCCTCGGTTTCATCGGTTTTACCAACTTTTGAATTTCAAAACTTTTTTAAACCAGCCAACTGGTTTCACCAATAATCAGTCTGGCTTCAATCGGTTTTGTAAACCATGGCAAATCCTCCTATTGTGACATATTTCTTTCTTGACGCATCAACAGAAGTACTTCCCATGGTCTCATTTGGAAAAGATGAATGTAGAACCGCTGCCAACTTATGTTCTATGATACAGTTTCTTCTCTAGATAACTTCTGAGTTGAGGTGAGACGGAATTTGCAGCACCTAGAACACATTTGTTGTAAGAGAAGTCTTCAGTGGTACCATCCATCCTCTGCAAAACGAAGCACCTTGTGCTTGAGTGACTAGGATTCAATCCGATCTGTAAGTAGGACAGGAAAAACGACACTATCATCAGCCAAATGCTAGAACGAATAACAGCCTCAATGGACTGCAAAATTCTTTTTTTTTCACATAACATTTATATCATGTAACAGTAGTAAACATGTCTTTTGCTCCATTTTAAGATGTTCCTCTGCTCGCCCCAAGAAAATCACTCACCTTTGATCCTTTGAGTGATGTTCAGGTAGGACCACCCCACCATTGCTTTCGCAAATTTTAGATAAAATAGGTACTTAACAGGGACACATCAGGTGGCAATCCAGCTTTGGGGTCCATATGTGGAAGGATTATTTTTTGCTCAATTTCAAGTTCACAGTGGTTACAAAGTCTAACAACTATAGTGCATAAAAAACAAATTCAATGGATACAATAATTTATTTAACACTAAGAATAGGAACAATAAGCTCACCAAAAATTATAACACAGTGCGAAAGAAATATAAGATACCTTATTTTTAAAAACAAAATAAGAACCTTAATAATGCAGCATATGTTGTGACATTTAACATAAATTTAGATAAGTAGAACGATGAAGGGCCAAGCTATGATGGAAAGAAAATTTAACATTAATAGCTACTACCTTAAAGTCTCTTATTCCAACACCGATCTTTTCATCCCCTCTGGGATGAAATTTTAGAGCCTCCATTAAGTGTGCCCTTTCTGGATCCATCACATTTCCATTTAATGGGTACCTTCATGCAAGTTAAAATGAACATTACAATAATCATACATTCATATTAGGGCTTGAAAAAGGCAAGGAAAAAATTGAAAGCAATACGGGTAAAGCCATGCAAACAAGTCACAAAAATAGTCGATGGAGATCGATATGGGCTTACTCTCGTAGCATTTTTTGCAAACAAGTGCGCATATCAATAATGTTGTCCCATATGCCAACTTTAGCACGAAGAAAGTCTTGGTCAATAGATTCAGTGCCACCCTTCACAATAGCACTGCCTTTAGACTTGCGCGCCAATCTTGAAGCACTTTCAGTATTTTGCTTGCAGGTATCCACAAGATTCTTTTCACAATTCTGCACTTCAGGATTGCATAAAAAGTCATAGATGCTCTGATTTCGTTTTGGTTCATGTGACTGCAAAGGAAAGAAAATGTTAGTATCAAATTAAATATCTGCGCATCCTCAAGTATGCTTAAATAGGCAATTTATTTCTTCATCTAACTGTTAGTTCATCAACCAACAGAACCGATTACAGCAACCCATCCCAGCCTATAGTCAATGTAGACTAATTACATCAATCAACATCTCAAATTTTTGCAGAAATGCAGTTGCCTCGGTGCAGCGGTTAAGGTTATTGCCTTGTGACCATGAGGTCACGAGTTCGAGTCCTGGAAATAACCTCTTGTGAAAATGCAAGGAAAGCTCGCATATAAAAGACCCAAAGTGACCCTTCCCCGCACCCTGCTCAAGCAGGAGCTACTTGCACTAGGTTGCCATTTTTTAACCAACATCTCAGCTGAAAAAAAGAAATAACATGGACCAAAGGCACCCAAATGCTGCATAGAGTTATGAGCTAATCCTGGTCATGTGAAAATTAAAGACAATTGCTGTTAATGCTCATTCCATATGTTAGAGATATAGTCAAGGGTATTACTGTAATAGGTTAGTCTAGGGTTTACCCTTCCCTAGCCTATATATATGTACCCCTAGGTCCCTCATTGTATCCATCTATTATCCATGTTAAGTTTTTCGATGTCTCTAGGTTGACACCGACGCTTTAAAAATGGTACCAAACTACAGTGATACCCAAACCCTTTACTTGAATCTAAACCGAGGAGATCTTCCCTCTACTATCTAATTTGGGAGACCAGCACTCATAGATTGCTCAACATTTATTCATACCACAAACTTCATACAACATACACACTCTTTTTAGGGTGGCTAGCTACAACTCACCATGACACACCTACACACTAGGACTCATATGGCACTTCAAGTCATGGCTACTTTGCCATGCCTTCATGTTTGGTAGCACTT
This sequence comes from Zoysia japonica, assembly GCA_001602275.1. Taxonomy (NCBI): domain Eukaryota; kingdom Viridiplantae; phylum Streptophyta; class Magnoliopsida; order Poales; family Poaceae; genus Zoysia; species Zoysia japonica. The sequence goes on along the minus strand of BCLF01000023.1, from coordinate 321,385 downwards.
TCTCTATGGCATGGTCATCTTGAATGAGGGGAGGCACCCCTATTTATAGGATTACATAACCGTTGGATTGGTGCCAAGTGGTAACCATCCAAACACTCCATACAAAATATACTAACTCTAGAAACTTCCCATCTTTATCCACTATCTAGAAATTTCTTGCCATATCTAAATATCTAGATTATACATTCTTCATACTATGAGGTAGTTCTAGAATCTTCCATAACAAATATCTTCTCTCTTGTAACCTCCAAATAATTCTAGAATATTCCAAGTATGCATTGATATATTTCAACAATCCATCCATCTATTATCAATACATTATATCTGTTATTCCTAACATGGAATCAGAGCTAGGTTAGTTTTTGTAGGGTTCCACCTAACCGTCGTCGGTGGCACTTATTCTAACACCATATACATTTTTTTTATCATAGGGTCCAATAGATTCTCATGGGTAAGTTTTCAAAACTGAAGTGTGTTGATGTGGCGTCCCAATAAACTAAATGCACACACTTTAAAGAAGCAATAGAAAGTAGTATGTTAGCGTGTATTGCTTGAGTATGCATGTATGGCAAGTGAGATAGTTTAGTATCTGATCTCCTTGTCGTTCTCCCTGGGTCCCTTTTATAGTCCAAGGGACTTTTTTTTTCCCCTCAGGGAGAGTGGGGTTACACTATTTTATGAGCCATAATGGTTATTTACAGATATCCCACAGAAAGACCCTTTTAGAGAAAGACATTTGTAATTCGCACCTTGCCAGAATGCATAATTTCAAAAGGCCCTGAGGTTCCATTAAATGGCTCTTTTCCCCAAGCAATTGCATCTAGACTACCACAGAGGTTGTCCACTGCACACTGTTTTGCAGCATTTATAAAACTCTGTGCCGGCCTCTGCATAAAATATGTAAATTAAAATGCGTTTAGAGTACAAAAACAAGGCAATTCATTTAATAAATTGATCAGAAACTCATGGAATACTCACAGAAAAACATGCTTCTGAAAATGGTGAAGAGATCGATAACCTATTGCGCTGCTGTTTTAAGCCTTGACTGCTTAAACCATGGAATTGCCCACTCACAGACAGGCTATCTGCAACAATCAACAAGTGCTCCCGACTTATATTCCTTCCAGCATCAGCTGTGGTTGATCTTAAAGACTGTATAAAATAAGTAAAGCCGAATGTTAGATACACAACACTAACAAATATTTTTCATCAAGTGAAAAACGAATCTGTGGAAACAAATACGACACTTACTTCAACAAAATAACTCCATGCTGTATCTATGCCATATGAACAGAAAATATCACACATTCTTCGTGGTTGACTCCGCTCCCAATCAATCAACTCCGTTATTGGAATGCAAGCATTTTGTAAAGTAGCCCAGAACTTCCCGATCTTGCAATGTTCAGACATAGCAACTTTCACAACAAGATCACTATCATTATGACACTGTATCTCAACATCCTTAAATTCCAAAAAACCTGTACCGGAAAAAAATCAATATTATCTGAACAACAAGTCCTCAGAAGCGAGTACTATGAATTGAAGCTTCAAAAATGGTGTTTAAAAAAAGCAAATGAAAAGTTCCTGGGGTTAAACCTTACCTAGCTTGTACATATACATTTATGTTCAGCATACATTCAGAGTTATACATGAACAGGTGATCTAGGGCACTTTAAAGACCTCTAGGAACAGTTTGTAGAACTATATGTACTTTTATGCAACCTCCCAGCTCCATGTATGTAAACCATCACCTGATGATATGGGACTTCATATTTGTATATGAATAATTATGTGAAGTGAGCTACACTCATCAAAACCACCCATAAAATTGGTACAAGTAATTGGTGTATATCAAGTACTAAATGTAAAAAAAAAAAAAGTTAGTTATTGACGATAAGTTAATTTAAGACATGCAAAGATGAGAACACGCTAGAGTTCGGACCATGACCAGAGCAGCTCGCTGAATGAACAGTGCAACTTAGAAATGAATTTTACAATTCAGGTTTTGATTCCTAACAAGAAATTCCTTAAAGTAAATGCAGCGTAAAAGTATGGTAAAATGTATCAAATCATTATTACCTTTCAAGAGTGTATCCAGTATGGTTGGAATCACCCTGTTCTTTAGAGTGTCCAACTGAACAATGGAGTCAGATTCAGCCTGTACTACTACTGTGACACAGCAAGCTGGATTCTTATTGTCACCAACAGAACATTTTCTGCAGGAAAAATATTACATGTTTAAATATATGGACATAGGGAGAGAGAACCAGTATTGTGAAAACAACATGTAAAAGCACTTGACAGAAAATGTGAAATATATATCCACATTGAAAATCATTAATTAAGTCTAATGCCTTAAGGTAAGATAATAAAGCGATCCTCAATAAAGAACAATAATTTCAACACTCTTAGACACAAACAAATTAGTGAGGAACCATAATAACTTCTAGTAAAGCAATATGTTGTGTTCACTGTTCAGTAGCTATAGAATGGCATTCAAGGTCCTATGTAGCTTAAGGAACCTACAAAAACATTTATTTTAATTTATTTATTGAACATATTCAATGAATTGAATTTCCATTAGCTAGATGAGAGTCCCAAACAAGTTGGGGTAGGCAGTAGGCTGATGAGCATCAAGATATCAATGAAATTCATGCAATTAGAAAGCACTAGTGAAAGAACTTAGAATTCAATAAAAAAAAAGACACCCCTTGTAACAATTATAGTTTGAAAGCTTACCCTTTATAAATACTAACTAATGGGATCACACTATTTAGCTCTTCAGTCAGCTTTTCCACAACAGATCTCAATCCCAATCTTTTTTTCTTCAGAGTTTCCTGGACATATGCGCAAAACAGAAAAAAAACTTATATACCAGCTTAATGGCCACAATAAAAGTGGAACTGTGCCCATTTACTTCAAAAGAAAATAACCTGGCATAAATGAAAATGTGTGGTCCAAGGACTTCCTTTTCTTGTTTTTCCACATCCATCATGCCTAAAAGAAAACACAACAAATATTACTTGCATGCACAATATTAAAAGGTTAGATAATTGGAAAAAAATATTTAAGTGAACTGACAGGATCATTATGGTTTCGACCAAATCACAGAAGTCCACTCGCTCAAGATGATTCTTAACTTCCAGTGATGCATACTCCAAACCATATCTAAATTTTGTAACGTTCCTCGATAGGAATAACAAACCAACATGATCTCCAGAATTTGTAGCCTTGCGGCACTTAAATACTTCCTGCACAGCAAAGCGGAACATATTAAATATAGAGCAGAGCACGAGAGGAAAGGGACACATATATACAATTAATGTATCAATAACAGTGGAATATAGTTTACCTGTAAATTCATGAGAGGAGAGTCCTCTAAACCATTCATTGGTTGCTCCAGAGCTCCATATGCAGCTTCTGAAATGGAACATGCAGCCCAAGAACCAACAGGGGCACCAAGTTCACCTGCTAGTCCACGATCACAGTACATTTCATCAGCACTCTGATAAGAGAACTGCATTATCTGCTGTCCATAAGAGCTTCTAACAGTCCCATCATAAGCAACATGCAGATCTCTCAAGTGATACATCAGTTTTCTTGTCAATGTCCCAGGGACATCAGCATTTTCAGAAAAGAAATTAGCCCTTCCTGAAATTGCATGTAAAAGACACTCCGATGGGTTTAAACCCTCTATGAAGGAATTTCTAATCACAGCATAGAGATTCTGGCCTCCCAGGTTTGCACTGGTGTCCTCAATGACTCCACAATCTGATAATTTATGATTATTCCAGCAAATACAAGAGAGTTGTGAAGGAATCATGAAGGGAAATTTGCTTGCTGGAAGTTGAAGACCAACACATGCAGTTTGTTGGGCATATTTCAACATGCTACCCTTGCTTCCCGAATTAATCATCACCATCATTGAATTATCATTACTCATATGCTGTTGAATCATCTTTAACAAATCATTGAAGACATTTTTAAATGCCATGATTGAATATCTAATGAACTGCTGATTACTCTGAATAGAATGGGATCCTCTGTAAGAACATGGTTCTTCACTGTCATCATAACATTTCAGAATAGGTATGTTAGCCGGATCCAACACTATCTGCTTGATCCGGAGTGCTTCTTCAGCTTCATCCAGTGCCAGCTTAACTCCGTCAGCCAGTTTTCTCCTTGAGTAATGGTCTGAGAACATATAAAGATCGGAAAGAGAGACACTTAAGCCCCTCATGGTTAAGAATTCGCAAAGTACTTCCTGAGCGGAAGAAAGGAAGTCGAGTGCTCTGCAACCATACTGTTCAAACATTACAGAGAACAGACCAGACTTGCCATTTTGCAGCCACTTGGACCCTGATGAGCAGGTAAGCAATTCACTGTCTATAATATGTAACTTATAATCACAACTGAAATTCATGCCAGAAGGAAGAAGCATGCTGAAAAATTGTTTACCAGTCCACAGAGGACCTTGATAATTCATAGATTGAATGATTGCTGGTACTGGTGTAGGTGAGTATGACAGGCATAACATTTGAAGTTGTTGAAGTTCTGATTTCTTCAGGAAAACATCAGCACTTGTTAACAGGTGTGCGGCAGCTAGAGAGTCATGTGTAAGCGACACCAGACTTCGACCATCTTGCATATTCAATAGCTGCTGGTGTAATCCTACTAGCTCTCCAAGCTCAATTCTTGATTGTACGGATTGTGGGATATATCCATGCAAACAGTCCCCATCAAAGTCTCCCATGAAAGGGGCACAACATAGCGGATTGATTGAAATGACAGATTGAATGGGTAGAAGTTTTGCGGATAATGCAATCAGAGAATGCTGATGGACAGAAGGAGGCCTATTTATGAGAATAAGGTCACCATCTTGCAACGGTCTGTAGGCGATGTCACCAATTTGTAGCTGGTTTGCTTTCCGAACAAACATGAGCTTCTTATCTCGCCGAATAAATAGTTCTTCCTTGGAGAGAAGGTGCAAGTTGCACTTCAAATTAATGCTTTCCAAATTATAACAATTAACATGTTCAGAAATAACCAAATCTGAAGCTAAATCCTCAGGAATGCCAATTTCATGTAACCTAATCTTAGGGTCACCAACCATAATACTCCGAAAAACATTATCAGATCTTTTGCTCAGAACAGAATCTTTTAGCCATTTCATTCCATATGTATCCAGGGATGTATCTGTGGATGTATCTGCATCTGTCTTTTTAGAGTACAACTGCAAGAAATAAACAAGTTAATAGTTCTTGAAGTTAAAACACGTTCTTGTAATCATAATTGTGACATTTAAGTCTCAAACTAGAAAGGTGCTATTGAAGTCATGACAGAATTACCAAGTGAGTAACATAACCATTCCGCTTGTTATGAAGTAACTTTCATTGCATGTACATAAATATCAACCATAACTTAAATCTATGAAGGTAATGAAAGACTAGGACAAATTAAAAGTTTGAGTTTGTGCATTGCAACTTGTATACAAAACAACTATACAAATTAATTGAATTGAATTTTAGTGGATAACAAAAACTTTATAGATGCATTCATTCATTCCAATGAAAGCTGTCAATCAAGCTACAAGTCACCCGGCTCTGCCGCTTGAACAGCCTTCTTCTTTTATATTAATAATATATTACCACAGCAGGGGTTTCCCTTGCTGTACATTTCAAAAAAAAAAAAAAAGCTACAAGTCACCAAAAACTTTTGGTGATTGGTGAAATCAGGTGAAATATATATATGAAAATAGGAACTAAAATAAACCGACTTTACATTAATCTGATAAAAGCAAAAATAAAAAAAAGGCGGCCCGGTGCACGTAGCTCCTTCTTACGTAGGGTCCGGCCACTTTGGTTAGTATTATATTCAATTCGGACAAAATTGGAGCTACTGTTGGAATATTTATCTTCAAACATGAAACGCAAGATCTGAAAGAAGAGACGAACAAGTATTGCATGGACATAATGGCGAGTACCCATATAGCATGTCCTCTTGATCATGGCTGAGGGCATGCTATATGGATATTTGCTAGTACTAAACAAAGGGATACTTCTTATTATTATTAATCTTCTTGCCTTGGAGGATCTGAGGCATTCTGAAAGTCGACTTGAGACAAGTGAACTTGCAAGAACGCTGAACTGTGGATGTTGTCTGTAATCATCAATTCTCTTACTGACATCAACCATCCTCCTGTAAGCCTTTGTTCGGTCATCCTACTTCAAGCATACAATGAAGAAACTGCAGGTTAAATTGAGCTGCCAATGTAGTCAAACTATGACTAGAGCACATGCATCAGAGTGTTACAAACAAACCTATATGAAGACCAGCGAAAGTGCCAGCTCCATTGGCAGAAGAAGAAAAAAATCAAAGTACTCATAGATGTATAAATACATCAGACAGAACAATGAAAATAATTTTACATCATGTCTCATAAGTGCTCCTAAGAGCTCCCACACATTAAATCACAGGTTAACGTTTTATAGTAAGAATTGACACCTTTTCATCAAACCAAACAAGAATATTTAACCTATACACGATATAGAATGATAACATTAAGGTGGCATTTGGATTTTGGGAAATGGCTGCTGGTAATGGGATTGGGAAACAAAGGAAATGATCTGGACCCTCCATTCATCCACTTTATTACATCTTGACCCTTCATTTATTTTCCAATCCCAAATCCACTTCTCGTTTCCCAAATACCAAAACAACACCTAATGGGGAAAAATGAATCTTGGATAACGGGTTTCTCGAAAGATAATCTACCACTTACAAAAGTTAACCGAGGACCATCTAAGCGCCCAAATCCCATCTCCACTACACGATGGCGATTAGGTGTCACTGGCAAACTTGATAGAAAGAGTAGCTCCCGCCTTGAAACAAATTGTTCAATGAGTACAGGGTCAATTTTTTTCAACATGTGAAAGACCTGCAAATGTGTCAACGGAAACCAAGGTTTAAATATTAAAAAATATGTTTGCAACTATAACCAGAAGACTATCCTCTGAGCTACCCAACTATCTTTTCTCTAAGATAATATGAAACAATAATTTGTCAATAAATATTTAGAATTTAAAAGACAATTCTATATCCACTTTGTGTAAGGCTTATACTGTAAATTTTGCACTCTGGCTCTGATACGAAAAGGCTCAATCAGGGAAAAAAAGTAGATAATGATGTACTTTTCTCACAGTTTTTTTTTGGGTTCGCTAGCAAATACACTCTGAAGTCAATATGGAACAGTCTCTGATAAAAATAAACTGCAGAAAAGGGATACATTACTTGGTAAGGGGACAATATTATCTTGGTCATATTTGATTGGTTCTGGTGCTCAAAAGGTACAAAATCCCAATAATCCTGGGGAAGAACATCAAGCGAACCTTTGCTCTTAGACTTATTTGATACTCTGTCAACAGCTTCTGCAACAATTGAAATTCTTTCCATCACACTAGGGCTTCTGTGAAGAGTACTCTTAGATATTAATACTCTTGGACTTGACAATGTCCTAAAGATCACACTGGGATAAGTTTTTGCACCATCCTTCTGTCCAGCAAAACACATGCGTCGCAGCGTCAGTAAAAGTGGCAGATATATGAACATACAATCTATGCATGTACTTACCGTGCAATACTTGCAAGATGCTTGGGCTGGTGCTCTCTCCCATCTCTTCAAAAAATAAAAAAAAATGGTGTCTTAGAGGACTCAGCACACCAGTGGATCCTTGGATTCCTTGCGCGTTTAAATATCAGAAGATCTCCCATGGCCATAACAAAAATATGTTTGCTGATTTTAGGAATTCAATAAGCCACAATGTAAAACTGCAGTAGGCATAAAACTCTCTGCATGATACTAAATGTGTTTTGTTCCTACTTTCCATGAAAGGAGCGGCTAAATTGGTTGGTCCTAGCAGGAGGGATTTCATGTAAGGACCTTTTTTCTCCTCTTTAATACAAAGATATGTAGCTCTCCTGTGTGTTTGAGAAAAAAAAAATGGTATTGATGGTTCCCAAAGGACTATATGCAACTCTCACTGAGTTAGTGAAATCTTGTTGCCGGCACTATCTGCCGAAATATATATCAAAATGGGCCAGGTGGATGCAGTTAGCCATGTGCTTTCTGCCTCCGCACGTTAAGAATCAAATACATTGCATTGGTGAAACCACTTTAAAAAATCAATGGGAAAAATATAAATGGGGTTCAGTTATCATATAATCTATCATACTTGAGAGTCCCATCTTGATTGTTTGAGCTAGACCTGATTGAGTATATAGATAGAGAGAGAAAGCGCAATGGACTTTATGTGCCTATGATTAATTGTTAGTACAAATCTATGAATATCGAATGTGAAATAAAAATACATTGTCATGAAACTGAAGTGAATGTAATAGATAATATTCATAATTAAATGCACATCTTCTCCAAAAGAGAAACTTAATGACCTTCATAAGAAACAATACCACAAAAAAGGAAAAGGAACCAAGCACCGCCATGATAAACAATACTATTGAAATACAAGTCCACTGCTTACATATGCATAATTTATCATATATCTTCTTTAATCACACCAAGTTCTGAAACGTATTCTTTCAGATGTAAATCAGGATTTTTCCCACAGATTAATATCTTCGTAAAGGGTTCAACAATTATGCTACAACACTACTGCTAAGCATTACTGATATTTGCTTCACGGTTTTATATTCAATACGCATGTAGGACTTTCTAGCATCCATTTAGTTCATCAGATCAATAAGGAGAGAACTCTTGACAAAGGCCCTCCTAATTATCTGAAAGTGACTTGGGAGACAAAATTATGAATACCATTTAGTTTTGCAGGTAAGCGATCTGCCATGCTTAATGAGGATGAAATTAGATCAATCAGGAAGACAAAAACCTTCATATTTACATTTTCCTTGGGATTGAGACAGCCAGGACATATCTGATTCAGAAACTGCACAACTTCATCAATAAAATATGGATTGTGCACAGTTGCTGCTAGCTTGGTCACACCAAAATGACCTAGAAGATTGGCAAGGTGATTAATGTTACTGAAAGCACAAAAACAACATTATTCGAACCAGCACTAATTTTTATTGCTTACCATCACAGTCACGTGTGTTTTGCGATCCACAAGTATCACACTGTGGAGAACAATTTGGTAGACCTAACTTGGGACTGGTAACATCACTCAGCTCTATAATGTTTACGCTGCTCAATTTTTCCTGAAATGTTAAAATATTATTATAAAATTAACTCTGGCAGCACAAAGCAACAAATAGAATAATCAATTACTCTAAGTGTTGACTTGATGGAGAATTAGTATTTACATCACTGCTTAGTATCATCAGTTATAAATCAGAGACACTTGTTCTTAATGAAAAAGCTAAATCGAAGTTTTGCACTTTGCTTCCGGAGATAACTTATAAGCTAAGCAGCTTACCATATCTGCACTGCTCATGAGGTCGAATTTTAGGGCATTCAGTTCGGCTGAAGGAACATCAAAGTCGTGATTTAGCTCCTCCATCCTGTGCAAATAACCATACGATGATATTGTGACTCAACATAACTAATAAGAGTCCAGGAAACATTACGTTAGCAGGAAAAGTATAGGATACTCTGAATATGACAGTCAAAACGTCAGAGCCTATATTTACAATAGAACTGTCTTTGAATGAAAAGGTTGGACTCTGAAACAGTATATATTCAGAGAATCCTAGTAGTTTAATTCATTACTCGCAAGCCACACTGTTAAGTAACTTAAAACCTGGAGAAAATCAGATTTACTTCAGAAATCAGAAGGTTCAGGAACTTAAATTCAATGCAACATCTGTTATATGCAAGTTATTCCCAAAACACACCGGAAACATGTGGTGCTGTACCCCATTAATCAAACAGCTACACTACGGAATAGAATAATAATCCAACAAACTGTTAAACAAGTGTGACAATTATATGACCTGCATCAGCTTTCTATTGTTCCACATATGAAAACCTCCTATTGCAAACAAAAGTTTGCAAGTAATGAATAAAAGCGCGTAAAAATTAAACAATAGCAGTGACTGTGTACCTGACACACCTATCTGATACTACTCCTACTCCCTCTGTTCCAAAATAATAAGCATTTCTAAGTTTAGTCAAAGTTAAACTTTTGCCACTTTGACCACTAATAATGTATCATTAATAATTTTTATCATATAAAATATTTTTTAAAGATTCATCATGAAATAAGCTTTAATAAAAAAATTTATATTAGAAATTATGTAATTTTCTAGATATTATGAGTAAAATTTAAAACAATTTGACTTTATCCAAACCTAGAAATGCTTATATTTTGGAACGGATGCGGTATCTTACTACTCCCTCTGTCCAAAAATAATATCATTTGAAGCTACTATTTTTGGACGGAGGGAATATATTGCAACCACACGGCTCCTAATAACAACGGCACGGTTGCCTACTTGGCCTATAACGGCTAACGGCACCCAGGTTTCCTATTGGGTGGAGGAAGAGGCTGCTGCCCCATTACCGCAAGCTCCAACCAGCTTCTGAAAAATTTGAACAGAAATACAGTCTTCAAAGCTACATGAAAATCTGTGCCCACTGACCTCAATCCATCAAGAAAATCCAGAAACTGCTCCATGAATGTAGCTAGGAAATACACAAGACCACGAATGAAGGCTAAATTCGAAGGGAATTTTCCCGGAGCAGCCATCAATCAGCTGTAAGGGATGCAGCAGCAGATTAGATAAATATCGACCGACCAATGCCCGTGCCACCAACAAACTCCTTGGAGCACCCTCGGATCATTTCATCGGAAGACTGAGGAGGGACGGAAAATTTGAGGAACCCCTTGAGAAATCAGAACTCCTAATCTCTACTGCCGTATCATAACATAGAGTATTAAATCATCCTGTGAAATGGGCGCGCGCGTGTGGATACGAAGGAAACCTTGCCGCATTCTCGCCGGCGGAATTCCAAAGGCACCATCCGACACCGGTGACAAGTCCTACTCACTAATTGGTATCCGATCATGTCCTTCTACACGCATGTAAAACTCACTACGAGCACGACCTAAAACCCTAGGTGCGCGCTCCAAAACCGCCGTGGCCGCCCCCGATCTAACGAGAACAACACGCCGATCCGAGCCCGAGCGCCCAGACAAAACGCGGCGGCCAAAACAGAGCAGCCAGCAACGCGAAACAGACCAGGGACTAGAAAACCACACTCTGCCATCAGAAGCAACAACTCGACAATCCAGCATTGCGGAAAGACATTGAACCAAGAGGGGAATCGGAACCGTGCGAACGCGGGGGGATGCTTACCTGATCGCGCCGCCGGCAGCCGACGGTGCGATGGGAGTGGGGAAACCGAGGGAGCGGCCCAGGTCCCGGGTGCCGCCGGCGCCACGGCACCGTAGCGCCCGACAGTGGCGGCGGAGGCGACCCTATGAGAGACTGCGGGAGACGCGCCGATGGAGGAGGGGGAGGCGGCGGCGGCTAGTCGCCGACGAGCACTGCTCTGGTTGGAGGGGGCCGAGGAATCTCTTTTTCTGGTTTATTCAGACCCTCGGGAGGCTTGATTCTCGGGTCTTGTGTACTGTATTTGCAGCGCGGCCTGGTATTTCCTCCCCTCGTGGAATTGCGGCTCGACTTGCCTAGGGACCAGCCGACTGGAGAATGCAGTCGATGAGTGCGGGTCCCATAGCCACAGCACCAGGTTGTGGGAGAAAATAAAAGTTAAAATTGATACTGCCTCTGTCTATTTTTTTTTGTGTATATGCAAAACAAAATTTTCCATATATGGTAGACGTATTTTGGTAGGACTACTTGATCAGTGTGCATGGATGTTTCTATGAAAAGTGAAGTTGATTTGCCTGTCTCTTTGATTGGTTGGCTAATTAATCGCATTGCTTTGCATGCCTCGCGTGTTGCTTTGCTTGCGGAATGATGCGTCAGGGCGCCGAGTTAAATGATGGGCAATGAAGATTTAGGGCTCTTTTGTTAGAGATCTCAGTTTTGATTATCTGCATTCACTCTTGAGTTTCTGTAAAGTGATTTTGTAACTTACTTTAAAATAAACTTATAGAATCAGAATAGAGAATCACTTCACACAGAATTAGAAAAAGCTAATTTTTTCAGCTTCTAGTGTCTTAGTTCATTTTCGAAAATCGCAATAAAAATCACTTCTTTTAAATAAAAAACAGTGTTTGGCAGAGCTTCTCAGATTTTGATTGAGAATCAAAAGCTAGGAGCTCAAAAGAGTCTTTATCTTTGAACCCATTGCAAATACGCTTAAGAAACATGGACGAAAGGAGTTAAGTAATTCCTCCGTTCAGAATTATAACGACTCTTAGCTTCTCGAGGTAAAAATGAGGAAAAGTATAAAATACTTCTAATTAATTTGGTCTTTCCCACCCCTTTCCCTCACCACTGGCTCGCTTTGTAGGAAAGACAGCAGCTCCGGCTGGGAAGTCAATGGCTGATGTTGGCGATGTTGACGACGGCGATCGACGGAGGCGGCTACAACTGCAGTGGGCGATGGTGGTGGAGGGCGGCCACAGCAGCTGCAGTGGGCGACGATGGCTGCGGCAACGATGAGGGCAGAGGTGGCGAAGGGGACGATGGCGGCGGTCCTAGAGGCCTCTGCGGCGGGAGACTGCGGAAGGAGGAGGCAATGGCGGCGGAGGGGGGGGGGGCACAGCGGGGACAGCGACAAGGCGGGTTTGGGGTCAAGATGGCGGCGGGCGGCTGTCGATGTCGGGGCGAGGATGGTGACGGTTGGTGTCGGGGCGAGGATGGCGGCGGTGGCGGTTGAGATGGCAGTGGTGCGGCCGAGATGGTAGCAGCGGTTGAGATGGCGGCGGCGACGCTTGATGTGGTGAGGAGAGAGAGTGAAAAAGAGCGAAAAACTCAGCCTATCAATGCGGTGAGGGGAAGCACGCATGGAAACTCACTCCAAAATTCTTATATTTATGAACAAATGATTTTGGCTTTAAATACTTATATCGTTAAATGACGGAAGTATTTGCAAACGGAAGTTTCTACATTTCATTAAAATGATGGCTTTTTGTTTGGTGGAGGGAGGTGTTGATTAGTGGCAAATCTTGTGGATCAATTTTTCTTTCTTTCATCAGCATGGATAAGAAAAAGGCTGGATGCCGGAGCGTAACTGATGGCACACCGTTGTAGTACGCTCCCGTTCACTCGCTACGTCATGATCACTCATGAACCAGGGATGGAACTTTTACCCCGCGGCGCGAGAAAAAAGCTGGCGAGAGAGGGTTTCAGGCTTTCAGCAAAGCCGGGCGCGCCGCGGCCTGCACAGGCACAGCAGTGAACCCATCCCATCCGCACGCGCCCCATGCTGGGACTGGACAGCACAACTGCTGCGGCAGTGTGAGGGTGCTCTGTGCCGGCCTTTTGTTAAAAATAATAATGCGCACTTTATCACAATTATGATTTCTATAAATAACATATAAATAATTTAACTAAATGATCAGACTAATCTTAAATATTTATGACTAACGATTAGTATGGCATAATTCAAATAAAAATATATGATAGCAGAGTATAGCCTCAAGCTGAATAGAAAACTAGCATTACTAATCATGCATACACATGCCCATATTAGCAAAGTGAATAAACTAAACACAATTAGCCTTTTCATGGCTCAATGTACGTAGACGATAATACATATACAGACAGAGCAACACGTTAAATTTCAATATCAGTAAGGCTATAGATTTAATCAAATAGACTCACTGCTTTCTTTCGATGATCATCTCACAATTGATGCAGTGACGAACTGTAAGCAGTGCAGTGTCTCGACAAACAGTCGATGCGGTCACGTACTCGTTGCGATGTAGTCGACATTGCGCAATCAATCAAGTACAAACTTCCGAAGATGTCGGAGCTGGTTGCAGGTAAATGAACGAGAGTACCGAGCTGCCGCTGCCCAGAAACCTCTATGTCGCCCTTGTGCACGGACTCACACGGCAAGGACTCGAAGATACACCGCTCGCCAAGCTGCCGTTGCACGACGCATAGCACGGCCGGCTCAGAACCGAAGGTGGCGCAGCTTTGTGGCAATGGAGAAAACAAGAAGAAGAATAAAATGGCTCACATTCTCTCTCTTCCAGGGACGTCTCCCTGCCATAAAATGGCCTTTGAGTGAACGTTGAAGGCAAGAATTAACATACCTCTTTATTAGTAGTTAATACCATAATGGACATTTCTTTGGAGAGCACCATCACCAGATAAGCCACCGTATAAAGAGAATGAATGAGAATTTAATCACATTACTCCATTTTATGAGACCCATGCATCCAGGACTTCATGCAGACAATTTCAAACAGATTTGAAATTCCAGGAAAAATGTGTAACGAGCACATTTTTTTCAACAGTCCCCACCAATTTCAAATCTATCTCTCTCAATCAAAATGAGTCAGGAATAAAGGGCCACATAGCTGTTTTATATATTAGTTTTTCGACGAAAGTCCCTTTCGGGTTGAACTAGACCATCTAGAACATTAAGTTCCACTCTCCCACAGCTTTGCAATGGATGAACCTTGAATTGCTAGCTTTCTGTGGGAAAGCTTCTCTCAATGCCTTTACTAATATTAGGCCACCAGAAACCAAGCCTCTGGTTGGAGCATTAACGGTCGTGCTCCTGTATCTTTTCATGAGCTTCATAGAGAATACCCACATCTCATAGACCGCGACCACACAGTCAAGCTCATACAGGTGTGTTCTTTCGAGTGTACCCTGTAGGACAGTACTTCACCTTATAAACAAGACTTCAGAACACATTGAGACATAAGTCATCCTACCATATAGATGAGCATCTTCAACAAAAATGAGTTAGAAATATTTTTGTACTTTCCCGTCACCCCAACAGTTTGTTTCTACCTATTACCCACTTCAAGGGATCTCCAATCATGTAGGATGGGTTTCTACTGTGGTGTGACTCACACGGGTCTCAATCCCATTTCTCTAGATGCATTTTCAATCACATTCCGTGATAAACCCTTTGTAAAGGGATCCGCTAGATTCTTTGTTGTTTGTATATAGTCTACAGCAATAACCTCGGAGTTTCTCAAACTTCTAACGGATTTTAGATGCCTTTTCACGTGCCTTGACGACTTCATATTATCCTTTGTATTTGTGACCTTTATAAGCACTGTCTAATTATCACAATACATAAGGATTGGCGGAATAGGTTTTTCACCTATTGGTAAATCCATCAAGAGTTCACGTAGCCACTCTGCCTCAGTAGTGGCAGTGTTAAGTGCTACAAGCTCAGCTTCCATGGTTGATCTTGTCAAAATAGTTTGCTTTGAGGATCTCCATGAAACTGCAGCACCGCCAAGAGTGAATAAATAGCCACTTGTGGCCTTGATCTCATCAACATCCGAGATCCAATTAGAGTCACTATACCCTTCAAGTACAGCAGGGTGTCCTGTATAATGAATCCCATATGACATGGTGCCTCTCAAGTATCTCAGTACACGCTCAAGTGCTAGCCAATGATCACTTCCAGGGTTTGAAGTGAACTGACTCAGTTTGCTTATTGCATATGAAATATCAGGCCTTGTAGCACTTGCAAGATACATAAGAGAACCAATAATTTGAGAATATCTTAAATGATTCTTCCCTTGTCCTTGATGCTTTTCAGCTTACGACTCGGGTCTTAGGGTGTGGGAGCAATTTTGCAGTCCATGAAACCAAATCTGGTAAGGACTTTCTCCACATAATGAGCTTGTGAGAGTGTAATCTCATTCTCATCCTTGATCAGTTTTATGTTTAAAATGACATCCGCTTCTCCCAAATCCTTCATGTCAAAGCATTGGGACAGAAATGACTTTAAGTCATTTATCACAGAAATATTTGTCCCAAAAATAAGTATATCATCAACATATAAGCACAAAATTACTCCTTCACCCCCAACAAATCTGTAGTACATACATTTGTCGGGTTCATTTACAACAAAGCCAGCAGATGTCAATGTTCTATCGAATTTTTCATGCCACTGCTTAGGCGCTTGCTTGAGTCCGTACAAAGATTTTAACAACTTACACACCTTGCCTTTATGTCCGGGTGCCACAAAACCATTCGGCTGCTCCATATAAATTTCCTCATCTAACTCTCCATTTAGAAAAGCCGTCTTTACATCCATTTGATGGATATGGAAACCATATGAGGCAGCCAAAGATAAAAGCACACAGATAGTAGTTAATCTAGCAACAGGTGAATAAGTGTCAAAGAAATCTTCGCCTTCTTTTTGGGTATAACCCTTAGCCACAAGTCACGCTTTGGACTTTTCAATCGTACCATCGGGCCTAATTTTTTTCTTAAATACCCACTTACATCCACCTGGTCTACAACCAAATGGACGATCAATGATCTCCCAAGTTTCATTAGAAATGATAGAATCCATCTCACTACGGATTGCATCCTTCCAGTACTCCGCATTCGGAGATGCATAAGCCTCGGAAATGGATTTTGGCACATCATCCACAAGGTAGACAATGAAATCATCTCCAAAGGATTTTTCAATCCTTTGTCTCTTACTCCTTTGTGGAGCTACAACATTGTCTTCCTCCTCATGTGTGGGTTCAGTTTGTTCAATTGGTATTACAGGATCAGGAGTTTGATTAACATAAGTTGTACTAGATGATGTACTATTATTCTTCATAGGAAAAATATTCTCAAAGAATGTAGCATCACGAGATTCTGTAACCAAATTTACTGGCACATCCAGCGTATCAGATCTCACTACCAAAAATTTATAAGCAGTGCTATTATGAGCATATCCTAGAAAAACACAATCAACAGTCTTAGGTCCAAGTTTGCGCTTCTTTGTTATTGGTACATTGACCTTGGCCAAGCAGCCCCATGCTCGCAAATATGTGAGAGTCGGTTTTCTCCCTTTCCATCCTTCGTACGGAGTCACCTCACTGTTTTTAGTGGGTACCCGATTAAGGACATAACAGGCAGTCAAGATCGCCTCCTCCCACCATGCCTTAGACATACCAGCACAATCCAACGTAGCATTTACCAAGTCAGTTAGAGTGCAGTTCTTTCTTTCGGCAACACCATTAGATTGAGGTGCATAGAGAGGTGTCACTTCATGGATTATCCCATGTTCCATGCAATATTCAGAGAATTCATTAGATTTATACTCTCCACCACGATCGGACTTTAGTCGTTTGATTTTCTTTTCTAGTTGATTCTCAACCTCAGCTTTATAAATTTTAAAGTAGTTAAGTGCTTCATCCTTAGTTTTAAGTAAATACAAGTAACAGAATCTAGTTGCATCGTCAATGAAACTTAAAAAATCCTTTTTCCCTCCCTTAGTCAACACCATTCATCTCACAAAGATCTGAATAGATTAGTTCTAATGGTGCCAAACTTCTCTCCTCGACAGCCTTAAAAGGCTTGCGAGGTTGCTTTGCTTGCACACAAATTTGACACTTTGAACCTTTGACCATGGAAAAGTTAGGAATCAAATTCAGACTACTCATGCGTGAAATACTACCAAAATTAACATGACATAATCTAGAATGCCAAATAGAAGCCTCATTAAAAGCACCGATAGTATTTCCAACAAAATTATTTGGAGAATCCAACAAAGATGTGCGGAACAGACCTCCACACTCATAGCTTTTTCCGATAAACAAACCAAATTTAGATACTACTAATTTATTGGACTCAAAAACCAATTTAAACCCATCTCGGCAAAGGAGGGAGCCACTAATCAAGTTCTGCTTTATTGCAGGTACATGCTGAACATTCTTCAAGGTTATAGTTTTTCCTGAAGTAAACTTCAAGTCAACCTTCCCTGCTCTATGCACAGCAGCACAAGAACCATTTCCCATCAAGATGGAGGAATTGCTAGTAGCCTGATAAGAGGAAAACAAATTGATATCAGCACATGCATGAATGTTAGCTCCAGTGTCAACCCACCAGTCAATGGATTGACATGCCATAAGAACAACATGAGTAGAATCATACTATGGAGTCTCAGGCCCACTAAGAACCATGTTGGCAGTGTTCTACCCCTGCTGAACATTCTTTCTAGCACCATGCTTCTTGTGCTTGCATCTATTGGCCTTGTGACCAGGCTCGCCACACACATAGCAGGTGATATCATTCAAGTTATTCTTCTTCTTTTTAAAATTGGTTGTGTTCTTTGGCTTTAAGTTCTGTAGCACATTCTTTCCTTTGCCCTTTGTGCCGGATTTCTGAACCAAGTTTGCATTAGATGCTCCTTCAAATGCCATCTGAGGCGCGTCTTTAGCACGCGCCTTCTCCCCCATATCTAGGTGAGCGATCAGGTCATCGACCGTGATATCCACACCCCGTTTGTGCTTCAGCGAAGTGGCAAAATTCCTTCAGGATGGAGAAAGCTTGGCAATGATGCCACCCACAACGAACTTTGCACTGACGTTGGCATCGAATTGAGCCATCTCACCCACAATTGCAGTAAGATCATGAGCTTGCTTGACAACCGACTGGTTATCCACCATCTTGAAATCATGGTATTGTTCAACCACATAAATCTAGCGTCCTGCATCTGAAACCGCGTACTTGCAGTCCAGTGCCTCCCAAAGCACTGTAGCACTCGTATAAGCGGCGTACACATCATAGAGCTGGTCGGACAAGAGCGATAATATGACACCCACAACCATATCGTTCGCTAGCTCGAGGTCCATATGCTGCTGATGAGTCAGCGGCCTCAGCTGTGGGATAATCCACCACAGGTTCTGGGACATCAAGTAGTGACGGGTTTTGGATTGTCATCTCTTGAAGTTTTCTCCAGCAAACTTCTCGGGCTTCATGAGGTCAGTAAGATGAGCAGCCATGACAAATTGGCATAGAGGTTCTGGATTGTTAAAAATAATAATGCACAATTTGTCACAATTATGATTCCTATAAATAACATATAAATGATTAAACCAAACGACCAGACTAATCTTAGACATTCATGACTAACGATTAGTATGGCATAATTCAAATAAAAATGTATGATAGCAGAGTATAGCCTCAAGCTAATAGAAAACTAGCATTACTAATCATGCATACACATGCCCATATTAGCAAAGTGAATAAACTAAACATGATTAGCCTTTTCATGCCTGAATGTACGTAGATGATAATACGTATACAGACAGAGCAACTCGCTAAATTTCAATATCAGTAAGGCTATAGATTTAATTAAATAGACTCACTGCTTTCTTTCGATGATGATCTCACAATTGATGCAGTGACAAACTGTAAGCAGTGTAGCGTCTCGGCAAACAGTCGATGCGGTCACGTACTAGTTGCGATGTAGTCGACATTGTGCAATCAATCAAGTACTAACTTCTGAAGACGTCGGAGCTGGTTGTAGGCAAATGAACGAGAGTACCGAGCGGCCGCAGCACACTGTATGCTGCCCAGAAACCTCTATGCCGCCCTGTGCAAGGACTCACACGACAAGGGCTCGGAGCCGGCTCAGAACCGAAGGTGGCACAGCTTTGTGGCAATGGAGAAAACAAGAAAGAAGAAGAAAATGGCTCACGTTCTGTCTCTTCCAGGGACCTCTCTATGCCATAAAATAGCCTTTGAGTCAACGTTGAAGGCAAGAATTAACACAACTCTTTATTAGTAGTTAATACCATAATGGACATTTTTTTAGAGCACCATCGCCTGGTAAGCCATCGTATAAAGAGATTGAATGAGAATTTAATCACATTACTCCATTTTATGAGACCCATGCACACAGGACTTTGTGCAGACAATTTCAAACAGATTTGAAATTCTAGAGAAAATGTGTAACGAGCACGTTTTTTTCAACACCTTTCCCATGGTATAATCCGTTGGAGAGCCCTAAATGGCTATCCATCTGTACAGCCAAACACAGTAGTGTAAGTACTCTCTTTGTCTCAAAATTACTTGTCATTTGCATCTACAAGATTTTTCAATTTACTTATCATCCTCGCTTTTTAATGCACTTTTCTTTATTTTTAGTACATCTTTTATCTCTTTTCTTTTTATTTTTAATATATTTTATTTTTTATCTCTCCTTTAATTTTTATGTTCAGATTTAGAACAGAAGAAGGCCACGAGGATGCGGGAGTGCCAGCCATAGTGCTGCCTGCTCTGGTAGGTGGCAGGGTGTGGGCTTGTGGTGGCTGGCTACTGATCACTGGTCATCCGCTTGAGGCCAAGATTCTCTATGCCCGGCACGACGGTTTTGGTTAATTCACTGCCGAAAATTAGAGGGATTAGCATGGAGATACTTTTTCGTTTTAAAATAAATGTCATTTTATTTTCAAACTTTTTTTATCATTCGTTTTATTTAAAAAATATTTATTTTATTGTGAACAGATTTATTATTAAAAGTACTTATAAATTTGATTTATTTATTTTTGTATTTTTTAATTTTTTAATAAAACGAGTAGTTAAACATCAATTTTAAAAAATGGACGTAGGAATTAAGTAACACGCGCCGCGCGCAGTACATGCTCAGGTGTATCTGTACGGTGCACTGCCACTGCAGCAGAAAAATCCTTAGCCGTGCACGTGCAACACAGCCGGGGTCAGAGCTCCGCCCTGTCCAATCCACAACAGCAATGCTCGCCTGGACTGGACCGCAGTCAATGTATGCACTCTACGCTGTTGCGGTTCAGCCCAGCCAACACTTTCAGGGGACCTTGGCCTGTTAATGGATCGCGGCGTACGGGTGTGTTCACGATTCTAAGCTTCTAACAGCCCCGAAAATATTGCGTAGGCCTTGTTAAAATCTAATTCGTTTTATGGCCCGTTACCAGGCCCAACTCACATGTGAACATCCCAAACAAGATGCAACAGGTGGACAGTGTTCTGCTGTGCTCTGTACTTCTGGAACTGAACCAACAATTTCACAGGGCCGCAACACGACGCCAAAAGATATACTTTTTTTTTTTATTATTGATCTCGTTGTTGATTTTTACAATCAATTTTGATCATTCGTTTTATTAAAATTTTAAGTTGCGATTCCAATAACTCTAATGATAAATCAAATTATATCAAAATTTATGAAATTTATCCAAAAAATTTGAATAAAATAAATAATTAAAATTAAATTTAGAAATCAACAGCGACATCAATTAAAGAACGGAGGGAGTACAATGTTCTGCTTGCTCGGTGGTGCAGACACGTGGATAAATTGCACTGAACAGAACAAACAATTTGATCGCTTCCTTTTGTTGTCCAGCCAAACCGTCGGCTTGGGAAGAGAAAGCGCAAAGGGCCACTCATCACCTTTCAGATCAATCCAAGTCCCTGCATTTCGAACCTTCCGCAAAGAACATTGGACTGACATTTCTGCTCGGATCAAGCTTTGTAGGCAGAGCAAGGCATGACCATCTATGCTTATGTCTGGGCTTTGCTGAAGCCGGTTGCTAATGCCGAATTTGTTTGTATCATGACCATGATCTATCAAACTTCTCAATAATCTCTTTTCCAAGAGTCCTGTTGCAGTAAGAGCTTATATTCACAGCATCAACTCCCAGTTGGTTTCAGACAGTGCGGTGTGTATATTACATCACTATCTATTGAAATTCTCAAACAATCAGTACAAATCTTCGACCAATTCGTCCATCAAAGATGAGAATACGACGCCCTCGACATCAACAGCCAACATCTCGCGTTCATGCTTTCTGAAGCGCGTCCACCATCCGAGTCGCTCTATCTCCTCCACCTCTGCCTTCCAATCCGATCGTAGCGTGCAGTGCCGCCCATCCAACCACGATACTGCGGTACCCAGCAACAACTTCGTTGTCTCTGTGTCATAAGACCTCTCACCGTGCAATGGCGACGCTAGCCCTTCGCGGAGGAAATCTTCTAGCAGCTTCTGGAAGCGACACGCGGCCACGGGAGAGCTCAATTGCAGGACGCCTAGCAAGTCCTGTATGGCCTCGTCCTCTTCGTCTGATTCCGCGACGTGGCAGCAGCTTGCGTCCTCTGTGGCCGTGGTGGCGGCGTCCACGTCGGAAGAAGGGTCGATTTCGGCCAGCTGCTCAAATTGACGAATTTTCTGCAGTAGCCGCTGGCTTGCACCTGCACAGCAAAGAGGTTAGCCGTCAGCTTAACTGAGTTTGAAATAGAGAGAGAAAAACAAGTTGTACTGGGTGCCTTTAAATACTTTATCCTGCACTTGTCTGGTAAAATCGGGTTCGATTGTAAAGATTTGGTTTTGTTTTTTCTTGTTTTATTATAAAAATGGTATCTTCGATATATATACACATGGGTGGAGCTCCCATAATACCTGAGTATTCACAGGAATACCCAACTCACGTGAGAAAAAAAAAAGAGTTCTTTATCAAATTCTAACTTTGCCACGGAATACTAACAAGCATTAATTCATATTTTTCTCAATTGTGGTGCATTCACATCTTATTATTATCACTGTTTGATCAAAGCACTGGTGTTATCAGTTGTCGGATTGCCAGTGTGCTATAATTATTTTTATTTGTTTATTTATTACATTATTAAATTTTGAATTATAATTTTAAGATATAAAATATTTTCATCCCCATCGAACACCTAAAATCACATTAAGCGCAACAACACACAGGGTAGCCACCTACCCAATAATTTGTTGGTTGCATATTTTGTTGTTGGATTTCATTGTAATCAATATAGATAAAAGATAGATAGACGTAGTAGATTATACAACAATGTATGGATCAAATTGTCGGGATCATGTACCTCGGGTACTTGACGGTCCGTGCTCGTACGTGCAAGACTCCGAGTTAGGGGTCGGATGGTAGCGTTCAAACGCACGGTCCGATCTCCGAGGCGATGATCTATAAAAGCCGCATCAAAACACAAAGAGACGCCAACCTCTGAGAACCGACCTAGAGGACCGACCCCTGAGAGGTAGGTATGACATTATAACGTATTTACTCAGGCTGCCAACCGCTAACCGCCCTGACGGAACAGGACGAGTTTTACCACGACGACACGCCAGCAGAAGCCGCGGAATCAGCGGGCCGCGGCAGTCAACGGATAAGACCCGACGCCACTGTGGCTGACAGAACAGTGCCGGATAGACGCTACAGTGCCCGCCGCTGCGTGCACCGCGACAGGCTACGCCCACTCATGGGCAAAACGAATGATGACGACAACAATAGATGACCCACCTATCAGCGAGACGTCAAAATCACGTAGACCCACCATCTTGTAACTCCGAACAGTCCTATATAAATGAGGGCTCAGGGACAAAAAAAAAAGGAACGAGTAGGAGAAGAAAAGAGAAGAGCAGCAAACATAGCCAGTGTCCAGAGCTCTCGCGCATCCCTTCTCACGAGCAACCCCACTCATAGGTGCGCCGAGCACTCTCGATCCACGCCGGATCCTCTCGCGAAGAGAGGATCTGACCTCTTATACTTTTATCACTGAGATAATCCACTCTCTGGACGTAGGGTATTACACCACTCGAGGTGGCCCGAACCAGGTAAAAAACCCTCTTGAGTCTCTTGTAGACTAGGCCACATCGAATACAAAAGCACATCACCTCTGCGTTCGTATTTTTGTACTGGCCAGTGGTCTATTTATTGTTTGATTGAGAAGGATACAGATTGAGATATCAACACGTAATAGTTATATACTGTAGGCAGGGAGACGCAGTATTGGATTGTGCAACGTATGGACCAGATATTCTTGCATTTATTATTTGAACGGGCAGAATAGCTAGATATCAAAAACATGGCACTGAGATATCAACACAGGAGATATAATGAATTGCACTGATGATTTGGTCCTATTTCTGTTTCTATATAAGCACCAGGGATTAGCTCGCAAGCTTGCATCGGGGAGTACTCATACTAGTAGCTATGGCACTCAAGGACACAAGAAGCAGCGTGCAATCGATGGCTGCCGTTGCTTTGTTGGTCGCTGTCCTGATCGTGGCCCCTCTTTCTCTCGTCCACCTCTGCAGGTACGAGAGCAATAGCAATCACGTATTTCATTGCTCTACCTCTACCGCTGGGAACCAATATAATCTTCAGATTAACTATTACTGAGATACTGAAAGAGATACGCGGGCTAATTGCTTTTTGCATATATGTGCAGAGTTTAATAAAGAGGAGTGTGAGGACGTGCAATATAACTGCCGCGACCATAGAAGAACTCATTTGTGCGGAGATTCATGCAGAGCCAAGGCCAAGTCCAGGGCAGCCCGTCTTACAAATCATTATGCGATGGTACCGTTAAGCCTTCCAGGTGTTGCTGCACTGTACTATTTCCTCCTCCGCCAGCACCTTAGACCATGATGGATAAATAAATTGCATGCAGGCACGTGTAATGTATCAATCTATGCTTACTCCGTTCTTTAATTGACGTCGATGTTGACTTTTAAATTTAACTTAACCATTCGTTTTATTTTAAAAAATATTAAATTTTATATATTTTTTATATAATTTGTTTTATCATTAGAATTATTCGAATCCCAACTTAAAATTTTACACATTCGAGCAATTTTTTTAATAAGACGAATGATCAAAATTGATTGTAAAAATTAACGGTGACATCATTTTAAGAGCGAAGGGAGTACATGTTTATCCATCCTGTGATGATCTAAGATTACTAGTAGTATATGAATAAAGAGGTGGAATGCTCCGTGTGTCTTTGTTAGCTACTCCCTCCTGGGTTTTGTCAGTCAAAGCGTTTTAACTTTTTGTTAGCATTTCTATATGTCGAGAACACCAGCCTAAAGCTTCGTGGTATGTTACTGGTATGGCCGATATAATGGCAATAGATAAAGGTCCATAACCAATTTCGCACAGAAAAAAAAATGATTGATGAATGAATGCTGAAAGTAAGCTTGAATGGCAGTGATTAGTGAAAGCTGAAAGGGCAAGTCACAACACGGCACAAGATATAGGGCGTGGCCCATGTGTTCTTGGGCTTGTTAGCTTAACAATTCACTAGCTGTCCACGTACTAGCTAGTATAATCGATCCAAGCCTAGAACGCAACAAAAAACCCTTAGGCGCCGGCCTGAACAAGGCCAAACGTTCATCAGGATAAACATGTTTGTAAAAGATTATTTTTCAAACTCAGCTTTCTAACATGATGAAGGGTTAAGCCTATCTTTCATATCTATGCTATCGAGTTTGACAGACACAGCTTGATCATCCAACTACCTGCCCAAACAAGGCAATAATAGGAGTAGAACACGTCTAGGACTGAAAGTGCATACTGTCTTAGTTTATTACAAGAGATGCAAAATATTTAATTATCTAAAACTGTCTATCCCTTTCGCTAACTAAAGATATGTATGTACGTACTCCTATAGCTTAATATTATTATCGTTATTTTGCAAGGACGAGAAGGATGTTGTACCTTGCAGCCACAGGCCCTAATAAGTTGATATAGTATATTGAATCGCTAAAGTCCTAAAGCCATTATTCGACCCTATCACTTTCCCTCTGCACTTTACAAATCAGACCGGAATATCATGCGTTGAAATACCTGGCCGCATAGCTGTGAGAATCATCTTTCCTCTCTTTCTTTTTCGTCTTTAGTATTGCGATAATAAACAATTCCTCACGCAACCGTGCATTATTCTCGTCTCGGAGCACCATTGTAAGTTGGGTTCATCGGAGCACCATTATAATTTGGGGTTCCGCTTGGCTTTCAGCGTCGCGTTTTGCCTCCTCCTACCTGCTCTGGTAGTACTTTACACGGGCTCGGCCGTTGGGGCACGCGGAATCTCCACCAGGCAGATAAAGGAAGCTACTACTAGACTCAACCGGATTGTGACCGGTTACCTACGTGCATGGTCCTCAGGAAAGCCTAATGCCACCAACAGTTCGTGTGCATCGGATTGCACCAGAACGAGACGTCGCGCACGGTCCTTCTCCGCACATTTGTTTGCACGAGACACCGAGCAGTGTAGCTGGAGACTGTGCTTCTGCACCTAAACGTACGAATTACGGGCTCTGGCAGCAGAAAGTAGAGGTTCTGTTCTGTTCGTGAACTGCGTAAACAACGTTTGTACCTACGTGATCGATCGATTTCAAGTTCGGGCTAACGGCCAAATGAAAAAGAAATGCATGCACGCGAAACAGAGCTGCGCGGGGTAAATTACAACTTGCATGAAGCAGAGGTAGCCGAGTCAACTAGAGACACTTTCTCGTTCAGGGAAAAAAAGAACCTGGAGTTCACTTTGGAAGGAAGCCAGATGAAAAGCAGAGAAACTTACTTCGGATGTTTGCCACGCTGCGCGCGAACGCCGGTGACATCGCCTCACCGTCCTCGCCGTGCCCGTTGCTGCCGGTTTCGTTGTTGCCGTCGTCTTCGTCCGGAACGGGGAAGTCCATCACCGAAACAGGGCTGAGGCGCTGCTCCTGCTCTAGATCCTCGTCTACGCGGCGCGCCGTCTCGCGTTCCGGTCCCGCGATCTTCTTTGTTAATGACACAAAACGAAAATTTAGCATCAATAGATGTTACCACGATCGCGGGCTACGATCAAGAGGGGCAACTCTGTTTCGGAAAAGAATGATCGTTTGCTACCTCTGCTTCATGGCTGCGACGTCCGCCGAGTCCTGCGCCACCATCAACACCCGCCCGGCGACGTTCCCAGCTGCGCCGCCTCGGAGACATTGGCGTCGGCGACGAGCCATCGCTCCTTCCACACGCGACGCTGGCACTGGCCGAGCAGCTGGGCGCGCGCATTTCCATCTCCTCCCGCTCTCCCCTCCTCTTCTTCCATAACCCGACTCGCAGCCTCTTCGAGAAGCTCCTGGCCAGCGCGCCCGCCTCCCCCGCTCGTCCCGACGGCGTGCGCAGCAGCGCGGCCCGCACCGCGGCCGAGACCCTGGCGATGACGTCGCCGTTCCTCCGCCTGCCGCTGGCATTCCGGAGCTCGGCGGCGAGGTGCCGCGGGTAGCAGCTGAAGCCGTCGCGGGAGAGCTCCGCACTGGATTCCAGCTCCAGCCACTCCTTCAGCATCAGAGGCCGCGTCGGCCTCGACTCCGACTCTGTACCCATGGAGCAGAGCTTTCTCGCGCGGGCGCCGCCCAGACTGCACCGCGATTGCTTTTGCTTGTGTGCTGGAGGTACAGAGGAGACGTCGGGCCTGTGGTTTTCGGGGGCTGCGCGAACAGATACGAAGACGAGAACACCTACTAGAGTACTCCGTAGCTCTTATTGGGGATTAGGACACGAGGTCACCAAGTAATGAGCAGGAACTCAGCGGCGTCAGGAGGCGCAGAGGATGTTTGCACTCACACGGTGAAAAAAGAGCCTCATGCACGTTATAAATGGTGGGAGGGACGCGCCCATAAACAGAGCCTGCATCGGATTCTAGCATCGTTTTCAGCCGCATTTGTCGTGTTTGACTGGGTTTACGAGATCGTGTGCTTGTTGCAATATAAAACATCGACCGTCTGATCGTGATCTCCCCCTCCATCTACTCATTCGAACTGGATTTGAACTGGCGGTGTCAAGCTCACGCCTCCGTT
>BCLF01000023.1:263265-292370 GCA_001602275.1 Zoysia japonica | reverse complement strand
TAGCACAAATGATATGATTATTTAGTTAAAAGCTCTAAATTAAGGTATGCACAAAATGACCTAAACTACACACCGTGTTCCCGCTCGTACTAGCAAAAATGCATGTTAACCCTTCATTGAACCTCACTCCAAGTTAATAGGCACCGCAATATACATGACTTGCTTTAAGTTTTCCTCGCGGTGCTATATGATTCTAAGTTGAAGTTCTTTGGATTTTATCGCTCCTTCTTGAGTTGTGTTTCTTTCGCAGTAGTTTTATTAGGCTTTTTCTTCGCGTAGATAACGCTGAGTGTAAGGAAGAGTCAAGCCTCAAGAGGGACCAGAAGGTCAACGTATGAAGAGAAGCTCGTAGATTGGGCGCGAAGCTAGAGATTGAATATTGAAATCTTGAAGAAGAAGCCTTCAACCTCAAGCTTGAAGATTAAGGAATTTGCAGGCAAGCTCTAACCTCATATTGAACCTATTTTTTGCTAATGCTCCTATAGTGCCTATTTATTCTGCTATGCATGATATTTTGGTTTGAAACATTGTGTTAGTAATAATCCTACTTGTTCCTAGGTACTGCATAGATATGAATATCTTTCTTGAAAACCATTGACGAAGTGTCCTTGATAGCCATAGGGATTCCGTTCCTAAATAGTTTTACGGAACGGATATTACCTTGTACTAGATCTGCTTAGGACCCCATTTACGGTGCTCCGCACCGCCGCACCGTATACCATTAATTTGCAAAATGAGTTGAAAGAGTTTAGCGGTGTGAGTACAAATAAAAGGGGGCAGGATTAGAACAACTGGTGCTAGGTGAAGAGGGGATGTTACTGGCCGTGGGGTGAGGCTCACCCGAGGTGATGGTGATAGGTGTGTAGGCTTCGCTGTGGTCCACCTGCCGTGGACGAGACCGTCACCCCTGTCATATAAGGACCGGTTCGTTAGCCCTCGACTTGGTAATTCCCGTGCAACCACAGAACCTGTACATTTTGGGCAGGACTTATTCCCTCTACGTATTCTTTTCACATCGAACCACTGGGGGGTCGGTAGTGAAGACACAAGGGAACAGGAGAAGGGCGTGAGATAACTCGCAGCTTGGCCTTCGACGGTAATTGCCCGCGTCACGGGAGCGTAAGCCCGCGGATATAGCCCCTGGTTTGGTAATACCCGGGGATTGGAGGGGACCAGGAAAAGGCGTGAATGTGGTGGATATTCACGACCCGGCTCCGGAAATGTACCGACGCGTCATCGACGGCCTGGAAAACCCCGAGGGATGGCCCCTGTTTGCACCTTGAGTAAAATCCGTGGAAAACTGCGTAGATGTGGGATAGCCGTTATGCAACTCTAATAATCAAGAGTAGCATAACCTGTGGGTACAGTGTACAACCTCTGCAGAGTTAAAAATCCTTTCGGATAGGCCGTTGTCACGGTATTGACATGTTACTGTTCGGGCGCTCTGCGATTAGATTTTCTATACTGCCTTGAAGTGTGAGTGGGTGTAGCTACCCGTGCTTTGAAAAGTGTCTGGAGGGGATAGTGGAGGCCCTTCCAGTTAAAAAATTAGGGAACTAGCGGGAACGGTTTGTACTCCCCAGGTCCAACTTATCAATATATGTTTAATAAATGTTTTCACTCCTTTTGAAATCTTTTGTAGTGAACCTTGCATAAAACTGAATTTTTGCAGCATGGACCTTGCTGCCTCATCCTTGCTATAACCAATGTGCATTTATATTTATACCTTTGTTTAGTGTTGGAGCTTGCTGAGTACCTTATGTACTCACCCGCCTACATTTGTGGTTTTAGACGGTGAGGATCGCGTAGGTGTTGTGCTGGTTTCGTTCTGCTTCCCAAGTCTGCTTGTGGATTTGGGCCCTGGTGTTCGCTGCCTGCTCTGTTTTTAGTTGGTCAACCGATGTAAGATCGTAGAGATCCTCATAGTGTGGCTACTAAAAGTCCTGTCTCAAATTAGTTTTTCTTTTCGAAATATGCTTTCGATATACATTCTGTTGTGTTGTGCGTATCAGCTAATGATCCAGAAACTGATACGAACTTACACATAGTGCATCTCAGAAATGGGGTGCGCCACAACTTCCGACTTCATGTGACCCCCGGCCGGCCGATCGACTAGTTTTAAGCCAGCGCTCGTCGGGAGCGGCGCCCGCTGTTCAAAACTCGTGGACACGTCCGCTCCCTGCGTGACCTCGCTGAGGTGGTCGCGTGCCGGCGAAGCCGCGCATGGAGATCCGCCAGTTCGCGAAGGCAGAGGCCAGGAAAAGAAACGTATACTACGAAGCGGTCGGCTCGTGTGGCGCCAGGGTGGGGCGGGCGTGCGCTCGCGCGAGCCGCGGCCGACGCCGGCGAGCTGAGCTGCCAGTGTTTGCCCTCCCGAAGCGCGCTTTTTTGGCCCGGTTCGGTGTTCGCTGCCGGTGATGATTGGGCAAGCGAGCGCGGCGGCTTTATTGGATTCCGGTGGCAGCAGGTCGCGGCCTCCTGTCACCTGTGTTTGCTTGCGGTGGGTTAGTGTGCGTGCCTGTCCTTTGCACAGGCTGCGTTTATTCTACGTGGAATACGGAGTGACGACAGAGCCCGTTGCTCAGATCGATTTGGTGGCATGCCTTACATTATGGAATAATTATATATATATTATTACTATAGCTGCACTTTTCATTTATATTATTACTTTGAATCAATGACTATAAGACTTAGACTTCCGTATCTATGACTGGCTTGACAGTATACATAAAAAATGTACTACTCAAAATAATGTTATGAATGCAAATAACCTTTACATTATCTTCCGTTCGATGGTTTGCCATCTCAGTCTTAGTCTTTCGCTGATCTGAGAGGACAAAAAAAATTAGGAACTTCGATGAACCAGAAGTTCCGGATGCGGCGTGCATGTTGTTGCTAGCGCTGCTACTTTGATCAGCTGTCAAGGTACTCAAAGATCCAGAAGATGGAGCGAGTGTGAAGTTAAACTCATCTGCTGGACATTAGCACACTTGTACACCGAAACACAGCTTCCTCTAACAATTTTGAATCACCGATCACTTTCTAGCATTACGTTCTGCGTCCTGCAATGTAAAATCCACAAATCAAAGAACGAACAATCAGTAGAGTCTGACCGCGCTGTCGTAACCGACATCGCTCCATGCTGACGGCGCTGAAATGGGCTATCAACCTGTGACGAGTTGATGAGCATCCCCTGCGCCACATGAAGGTACCACTGCATTTCGAACTGCATACCATCCTCCACCTGAAAGCGAGGGAAGTTGACACAAAACTCCGCACTTCTAGGCATCTACCATCACCGCCGCCTCTATAGCGGGCCTAGCGGCATTGGGCAGCTTCCCGGACTCGCGTAATAGCTCGGCGGCCTCCACCGTATCTCGTCGTGCCCGGCCCCTTTCCCAGTCCGTGAAGCCGTTGCACTGGGCCACTGGCACGCACCGATCCGCCGATCCGGTGGGCTAGAACGGGTGCACTGCAGCAACGACTGGTCCCTGTCCGTGTGCGTTGGGGAATGCCTTTTGGGCCAGCTGAGGCAGCTGGGAAACCAAGTGGGCTGGGCTTCTCTTCTACTTTTGTAGGGTTTGATGAGGACGAGTGATGTGATCTAGCTCCCGAGTTGGGCTAAAAAGCGGTCCATCACAGCCCATGCCTAGACCTAAGGGTCGGCCCATCATGAAGAGGCCACTTCAACGCATCCTCCCATATTTATTTATTTATTTTTATCTGATTTATTATCTGAAGATTCATGCACTCCAGAGGGTAATCATCCATTATTCGTATAAACTATTCTTTCCGGTCAATATCAGGCATTTAAATTGTACATATTTGAATTTTTTTAAATAAGATGAATAATCAAATGTCATTAATGATGTCAATATTTTATAACTGAAAGGAGTACTTCGTATTATGGATGAAGAACGACTCTTTTTTTTTCATAAAAGTCATGTCTTAAAATTAAATATGGTTCGCCATAGATAAGATAAGCCTGGATATCTTCAGTGCTTCATGCTTCACTGGACAATTGCAGTGTCATACATTATCAAGCCCGCTGAGGCAGATCAACGTGAACGACCCGCGCACAGCAGTCTCAGTCTCAGCACAATCCACACCAAAGCTGACACTGAAGAAGAACGCCAATCCGAACTGGAATCAGTGCGGCCAATCATTTTGAAAACCTGCACTGCCGCTAGACTGTCGATGCGCACATCGGTGGTCAACCCTTGTCCTCCTATCAGCTGCACGAGCACGGCCTTTTGTTTGCTGCTTTACTATCCTCTCGACCTTCAAGATTCTGATTCCCAGCTCGATGAAATATTGCTGTCCTCAAGTCATCAGTCATGTCAGTCCCAGCCCTAATTAACTGAAGCGATCACGTAGTTTTATGAGTTTATCCGAACTGCTAATGGGCTAAAATAACCAATCCGAACTAATAAGTTCACCAAAATACATTATCCTTGCAGTACATTACGAATTTAGGCGGCTAAACCGGTGCTCAGTAGCGTGGCTATGTTCGTTGATACGCCGATATAAAACCTTATCTTAGCAGGCCTAACATTTGTTGTAGGGTTTTTTTTTTGGGTGGTGTAGGGTTCGAAATTCTCCGGCGCCCACCAGAAAACGTGCACCACGGAAAAGAATAGATGGGGAATCAAGAAAAAGAAAAGGCTATCTCCACCTCTTCTCCCGCGCGGCACCTGTCGATGGTTGACGAGCCTCTGGCTTACAGTCCTAATCAGATCACAAAAAATCGTATTAGGAGCTCAAATTATGGATTGAATCCGGGTAAGAAACGCAGAAACAGCCGCCCGATTCGAGGCGGTGCAAAGTCAGCGTACGTACGTAGAACATGCACAGATTAGGCGCGGGAAAAATGAGCCCTAGCACGCTGAACGACCAATCGCTCGGTAGACAACCTGAGACTGAACTGTATCAGAGTTTGGAAGCCCTGTCTATACGATTGCTTAGACTGGTCCATCCTTGCATAGGATCATGTGATCCCCAATAGGATCAGGTTTTAAACTTCCCGGCTAGATAAGCTATAGGTCCAGCGTTAGCAGTAGCAATCCCTGATTATTAGCTCAAGACGAAGACGGCGAGAGGAAGGAGCGCGCGCACCCCACATGCGACGGCCACGGCGCTGAGTGTTTCCTCGGATGCAACCAATTCAGCGGTCCAGCCTCCCGCGCCAAGTCCGGCGGCCACGGTTGCGCGTGGCCCGGCCGTTTGACGACCGCGTGCCCGCCGTGCTGCTGTCTACCCGCGTTTACTCCGCACCGACGACGACGACGACGTACCAACCACGGCCGCGGGGGACTCGCTGTCACCGCTTTACAGCTCCCGGCGTCCTGTCCCACCGGTGCAATGCACCGTGCGGCCTAGAACGGTCCACGCCGCCGCTTTCGCTTGTGCCCCCCCTCACGGCCCCCAGCGCACGCGGGATTTTGGATTCGCCCGTGCTCCCCCGCCTCCAGACACGCTCCCCGGCAATCACCACCACCAGTCTTCTTGCGGCCGAATTATCCACGAACCTGCGTTGCTCCCAGACCTGGCGTCGTGCGTGAGTTTCCCTTTCGCGGCTGCCCTGTTCAACGGGAAGCGTAACGCGGTTCCGCGGCGGCAGGGCAGGAACGTAACTGGAACCGTCGGGGCGAGGGGAGGTCAGGAACGTTCGCGCGCCAGCAGCCCGCCGTGCCACAGTTGACCGCGGTAATTAAATCTCCGTTCGTGTTTTCGAAACCCGCCGGTCTTCCAACGGATTGCGTGGCCGTGCGCACGTGCATCCGCTCAGTCGAGGCGTCGTGGCGATACGTCTCGGAAGCTGAGACCGGTCGCCGAAAGCGAACCGTCTGAGTGGCCAGGAACGCGCGGGGTCTTATCGCTCCACCCAGGAAGCCGTTGCTTCAAGTGTTTGTTCTCCGGCTAAACTTTAAGCAATCTAGTGATCGATCGCCAGCGATTATTATTCAGCGGCCGTCGGCCGGTCCGGCCGGCGTACCTTGCTCCGGGTGCATGCATGGAAATCCAGTGAACTGTGCGAGCTAGCTCGGCCTGTGATTGCGACAGGAAATGTTACTGGAACGCGGCGCGAGAGAACTGGGATCATCGCCGCCAAAAGGACGCGGGTAGCCTGACGGCGCGAATCTGGAGTCGCGCATACGCGCGTGACAGTTGCCATCCATCGCCACACGCCGACCAATGAATATAGTTCTTGTACGTAGGAGTACTACTCCACTCTATAAATGATGATGAACAAAAACCCGATTAGATCAGCAGTGCCGTCGAGCTAAGCAACGGCGCAGCGGTTAGCTGAGCTGCAGGCGTTCACATTTCTTTTCTCCTGGTATGATCCGGAACTGACGTGGACGCACGCATGAATCGAGCTGTGCGGATGTGCACGGACGCCGCAACTCGATCGAGGTCGCCGTGAACTGGAAGAAAAACTAATTTCTTTGCAGATAGTTACAAATTTCCAAGTATGAGACTCGATCAATCAGTGATTTGTACGTCCATGCCTGCAAGTGGCGGGCAACAATATATTTTTCAGTTACAGATAACAATCATAGTGAAATGAACCATGAAAAGACAGATACAGTACAAATTAATTTTGGCCCGGGTACAAAGGACACATGCGATGTTTTATGGTCCGGATTATAATGGAAGGCCGTATGGCCCCTGAGAGTGAAGTGCCGGTAGTGCTGAATGAGCTTCCAAAAGACAGATAAACATTGGCGCTGATAGAGGTCGCATCCCTGTATGTCCCATGTTTTATTGCTCGGACTGTATAAGAAAGAGACGAAGGGCCTATTATTAAAAAGGTTATTAGACCTCCTTTTGGATCACACAAAAATGATATCGGCTTGCAATACCATGAAACATATCTCCCATATTAGACCTCCTTTTGGATTACACAAATTTTCTCAGATCATGTGTTTTTTCTAAGTAAAATTGAACTATTACCCATGAAATTTCTTCGTTCCAAAAAGAAGGCTTTATCTTCATGTTCCCTTCTAAAAAATTGTTATGCTCATTTATAACATATCAACTCACAACCTCAAATACTTGCTGTACTACCTCCATCTCAGAACAAAAATCATATTAAAAATGTTAGGTATAAAAATTAAAGGGGGATGAAAAATAAAGAGCGCATAAAAAACAAGGATTATAGAGGGGGAGAGAGAGATAAATTTGTATTGCAAAGCGAGGATGATATTTTGTGGGGTAAATTTAAATTCTAAAGTGACATAGTTTTTGAGGAGGGAGTAAACCTGACCATATAAAAGTGGAGTATTTCTCAAGGCATACTCCAGGTTACTATTTTGGCGTACTACTGTACTACCATCATCAGTCCGAGCAGCTGGCCTGAAACATCTTGTCCCAAAATTAGTATATATACATGCATATAACTAACTTGGGTCATGATCGGCAGTCCCATTGATTTACTATATTCCTAGTCTGCATCTATAAGCATGACCGATTTAATTTCTATAAAAAAAATTGAATCAGCAAAGCAAGATTTTTAAGAATTTACTCGATCTAAATTACCAAACAGTGCGACCCCAACGTGGAACGGATCCTAGGCACATGACAAGCCATCAAAGCGAGCTGGCAGTGAAATTTGTGATTCGCCCTTGTGCGATGAGCACATTGCTAGCATATAGGGGACATCTATAGGGTTCACCCAAGAATCAGGGGCAATGACTTGATGTATCGGAAGGCTCCAATTGGGGGTAACCATGGAGACCAGACGTGCGCCGGCCATTGGCTGATCTTCAGAGTCGTAGATGACATTTCGTCTGATCCATGGGGACGAACGGTTGACTCAGACGGAGAGGTGTTTTCCCTCCACGAAGGTTCGATTGGAAGGAGCAGGGGTGTAATTGAGCATGTTCACAAACACAACTATTTTAAATTTTACGGATACCTTATAAAATCTATAAAATTTATATTAAATGTGAACGAATCCACACTTACATCTCTAGGTGAGTGTAGCCCAATGTTCAACAACTAGCATCAAGGGGCGCACATTGGTCAGAAGCGGTGGGGATTAGGCGTCTCCCTCGATCGGCATTCGTCAGTTTCACTTGACAACATTTTGTTTGTTTTATCTAAAACTACTAGTATAGTTTGAAAGGGAACATGTGCATTGGGCATTGGCTACGTTAGTTAGGGTTGAGTGTTGAAAAGAATCTTTTATAGAAATGCTGAGAAAGACTTTATAAAAGAACTAAAATGATTGGCTACACCCGAGAGTTACATGCGCAGATCTGCCCCCTCTACTAGCACGAGATTTGTACGATACAGTACTTGGTGAGTATATTATTACCGGGCTGGCTTTTGGGTGCTTGGAACAACGCCATCTTCTCGGTGCTCCAAGGAGTGGAGTCGAGTGTCAGGCGAGTCATTTTTAATCCGGCGTGCCGGTGTGTCACCGATGCCGATGCCGATGCCGATGCCATCTGTTCTGTCGCGTGCGCACGAGTTAAGCAGCAGCCCGCGGGAGCGTGATACAGCCTACATGTGGATCCACACGGACCCGACGCGTTGCTACTTGCTAAACGCCCCGCCCTGCTGCCGCGGTCGCTGCCGGGCCATGGATGAGCCAGATACCGGAGCAGAGCAGAGGAGGAGTCATTCTTCTTACGGCCCGCGAATGGTTAACTGGCGCCACGGCTATGGTTGTCTCAATGGCCTGTCTCCAGTTTACTCTGCATTGGCGAGCCAATGAGCCATACTTTTGTGAGGTTCATGAGAAAAATGTGTCGAAATTTTCATACGAGGCAGGCGTGTTCGTAAAATCGCCATCAGAGGCTCATCGCTATCACAGAACAAAACCCAACTCTTCTACGTTCGGGTAGCACGTGTGTCTTACTAGTCAAGCTTGAGGTCTTGGTACGCGGATCGCGTGCAGCGTGCTTCAATTTGCTTACCGTTTGACGATGGCACGAGAGGCCGTCGCCGTGTTGACGGCCGACGGCTGAGCGGCGCAATTCCACGGCAAGATGCGTGGCGGGTCCCTGGATACATGCACGGCTGGGCGGAGCCGCGCGACTTGGACCCGGCGCTGGCTAGGTTACTGGTTTGGCTCCGCGCCGGCGACCGAGTCCTCCCGCGGCGCGGCTGGCCTGCCTGGACCAGACACTGACCCTTCGAGTGGCGGCTGGCTGGAGCAAGCTGCGCAGAAAGGCACTGGTAAAATCTTTTCCTTTCCCATTAGAAATGTCTGAAAATTGCATTCACAATAGCGCTAGATTTATAAATCTCTGTTATAACAATTAGCAAAATCTTTACATGCTAGTAATTAGCAATGGTGAACAAAATTGTTACTAGTACTAGTTAGCCCCTGATTCCCCCCACCGAAGTATGGAGAAAAAACTGGGGAAATAAAAAATGGGGAAAAAGAAAAGAGTAGATTACAGTACACATACGCTTGCGCTGTAACCATCAACATCGATCACAGAGGTCATGCGATTGCTCGATGTCCGTATCGACGATATGTGAGCGCGACTTCTCGT
This sequence comes from Zoysia japonica, assembly GCA_001602275.1. NCBI lineage: Eukaryota > Viridiplantae > Streptophyta > Magnoliopsida > Poales > Poaceae > Zoysia > Zoysia japonica. The sequence goes on along the minus strand of BCLF01000023.1, from coordinate 282,858 downwards.
CCCCCTCGGCGGAGGCAGTTTTCTCTTCGCAATCCTTGGCGACGACAACCCCAGCTCCGGTGAGCCTCCACGAGCGTTCGGCCTCCGCGGTCCAGTCCGTCCGGCCGACCACCAGCAGCATGCGAACCATGCAGGTGGCCTGCGCCGCGAGGAGGCCGAACCACAGCCCCTTGAAGTCGTAGTGGCACCAGAACGCCAGGAAGAGCGCCACCGGCGTCCCGACCAGATAGAACGACCGGAGGTTGATTCTGGCGGCGTCCTTGGGCCTGGCGCTTCCGCGCAGCACGCCGCAACCCGTCGTCTGCGGGCAGTTGCCGAGCTCGCACAGGCCCAGGATCGGCAGCACCGACGCGGTGAGAGCGATGATCGCCGGGTCGGCCGTGAACATGGTCGCCCAGACGTCGCGTACGACGAAAGCGAACGCGGACGCGAAGGCGCCGAACGCGAACCCGAGCATGAGTCCTACCGTGGCGGCGCGGCTCGCCTCCTCGGGCTGGCCGGCGCCGAGCTCATTGCTGACCCGGGTGGACACGCCGAAGCTGAGCGACGACGGGAAGATGTATATGAGCGACGTGGTCTGGATCAGGATACCCATGGATGCCACCGTGGCCTTCGGGTTCAGCAGCAGGCCGCAGAGCAGAATCATGATCTCGTACCACCACCACTCGAGGCAGACGCTCACGCAGCTCGGCAGAGCGAGGCTAATGAGCTCGCCCCAGCCCTTGAAGCTCTCGCGGGAGAGCACGAAGCCGCCGGTGCGTTTGTGGACGCCTTTCAAGAAGATGTAAGCAAGGAGGAGGAGAATGAGGTTCAAGTTCGCCAGAACGGAGGCGAATGCCACCCCCTTGATACCAAGCCCGAGAACGGTTACGAGGACATAGTTGATGGGGAGGTGGATGGCAATGGCGAGGGTGGCGCAGACCGTGAGCGGTAGGTTGATGGACTGCGTCCGTAGGTATATCCGCACAGGGTGGATGAATGCCTGGAGCAAGAGGTCCGGTAAGGAGGCGAGAATGTAGGTCTCAGCGACCGCGGCGATGCCGGCGTCCTGGCCGCACAGGAGGAGAAGAGGCCGCATGTGCATCCACAGGCCACCGATGGGGACGGCGGCTACGATGAGGAGGAGCACCGTGCGTTGCATGGTGACGCCGAGGAGCAAGTAGTTCCCGGCGCCGAATGCCTGCCCGCAGATCGGTTCCATGCCCATGGCGAGGCCGGAAAGGACAGAGTAGCCGGTGATGTTGGCGAATCCTATGGCGAGCGACCCGCCAGCAAGCGCCAGGCCGCCGAGGCGACCGAGAAAGAGCATCGAAATCATCGACCGGAGGTAGAGCAGAAGCCCTGTCAGGATCATCGGGAATGCGAGGCCCAGAATGGACCGCGCCTCGTCCCGCGCCGCGCGGCTCGAAACCGACGGCGGCGACCGGAACTCGACACCCAGGAAGACGGACCAGGCTTCCTTCACCGCCTTGGCGAGGCGCCCGGTCCCCGGCTTGCTCGTGAGCACCGGCACCGGCGCCGCCTCGTCGTCGGCCACCGCGAGGACGACCTCCTCCGCCTTGCCGAGCAAGGGGGCGGCGATGGCGCTCTCCAGGTCATCCCCGCACGCCGCAGAGGCACCTGACGGGCACGACATCATGGTTGATGACAACAGAAACAGAGCAACGCTCTGCTCTCGCGCGCGTGCGGTTCCGCGCGGGGGGCTGGGGGTGTAAAAACCTTTGCGGCACTGGTAACTCCCAGGCAGTTTACGGGATCGTACGCGGGGAGGAACCTTGAGCTTGTCTCCCGTTTGGAGGCTGCGAGTCCTGGGCCGCGGGGGCATGGGAAGCCCCCCTGCCCCCGTCGAGCGTTTATGTAGGCGCTGCGGCCGTGAGAAAGCTCCTTTTTTTTCTGTCTCGCCTCGGCGTCCTCTTTTTGTCGGCTCGCTAGCTGTATCTTTCATTTTTAGAACCAGCCGCATAAATTATTTTTGCATTTCTTCCGTGAATTTTAGAGCGTCGATTGTACAATTGTATACCTCTTTGGCTGTTCCAAGTATTTTCGGGTACTATATCCAATATATACAAGATGGCTGTCCTGGTAGAACTGCTTCCGTTAAACACGAGAGATATTATTACTACTCAGTAAATTAACCAGCATTGACGAACATATTTGTGTCACTGGTCTTTCGTAATAAAAACGTTTATTTATGAGTTGTTTAGTTTTGCTTGAAGGGAAAGCTACTATTTATGCCATTGGATTTCTATTGAATGATGTGTATAAATGATAGCGGTTTCTTATGGATGAAAAAACATTAGTAACCTACAAACAGAGACCACCTTATGAATATATACATTACCAGGAATATAGATCTATATCACACTGAGGTAAATTAAATATAAATCAGCATAGCTACATAGCTCAAATTTTGAATTCACTGTGTTCAGTCTAAAGCTCCAAATTGAAGATGCTAAGTGGATGATGAAAAATGAAGGCCTGCAGAAGACCTGAATTGTTTTCTTCATTTAAAATTTTTAGAGTAAATTTCACAAAACTTCAGGTTTAAGACTTAGTTTCAGAAAACTACAAATTCACTACAGTAACTTTCAAAAGCATTGCATAAAATATGTAGTTTTATGATAAATTAAAAATAAAATATGTAGTTCTGAGATAAATTAGATACAAAACTTGTAGTTTTGTGATAAATTAGATACAAAATCTGTAGTCTTTTGAAAATAAGTCTTAAATCTGTAGTTTTACGATAATAGTTACAAAATACATGTAATTTTGTGAAATTTACACAAATGTTTAATGTTTGACCTTCTTTCGTTTGATTTTATTTCTAGAACTTGTGGATGGGAGCTTAGTATCGTGTGAAGAGGTTTCTTGGAGTTTGGCCTCGGTGCAATGATCATGAACTTTATCTTATTTGCAAGTAGAAGTTCAAATAAGCACTGTAAGTTTTTCTGATCAAATGGACTTGAATTTTTGCATTTAGCTAAACTTGGGCACGCTACAGGGACCACTACCTTTCAGCGACTTATAACTTGCTGACTTTTTTGGTCAACTAATAATTTAAGCTGTCCTCTTAAAGTTGACAACGTATAGTTTCGTTAAGAGAAAATAAATACTCTGCGCAGCAGGCGGTAGTACAGTACTACATAGGACGTTTAGAACAACATATATATTTGTAATAAAGTGAACAAATGGCTCACTGGCATCACACGATCTCATCATCCGGCAGCTAGCAGATGAGGATTAGATTATGAAACACTGTTTAATAAAACAAAGCAAGCTTTGTTTTTGCAATCTATCCTTTGTTGTATAATGCTCTCTGTACTTTTCTGAAAATACAAAACTCGTTTGACAATGGAGAGAGGAACACATCAAATTTCGCCGGCTCAATCGATAAGAGTTCGAGTCATCATGGACCAATGCATGAATTCTGTTTAAGAAATAAAAGGTACTGGAATAACTACCAAAATGATACTCAGACAATGTCAAAACTATATTATGTACGTACCCATGGTTGAGTTTCTGTCGGCCAATGTAAGGCCATGAGTCATATTCGTTTTGGTTACTATACTTGATAAGCTATATATTCTAAACAGGCTATAGGTGTGAAATTAAAACACTTGGAATCTCCGGTCTATACTCTGGTAAAGGTGCAAGGCAAGCATACTTGGATAACCCATGGAAGCAAGGTATCCTGCATCTAGCCACACCAGTACAGCAGCTTGGCATTACAAAAAGCCGAGACATACCAAATTGTGTGTAATTGCCTGCTTAAAACCAGGTGTCAGGGGAAAACCGTGGATTCTCTCCCTGGTCATTGCGCAAGTTCAAGTGGTTTCGTTACCGAAATCAGGCAACAACTATCATCATTCTGCCTCGATATTTCTCCACGACAAGTCTAGCAGGATCGGAGGCGTAGCTTGACCGAACCTAGCATCCCCCTTTTTAGATGATGTGCACACTAGGAATAGCAACGGATGGATCTGCACACATGGATGACACACACCATTAACTCATCGTGACGAGATGTCCATGCAGCAGCAACATGCCATGTTACGGCTGAGGAAATCTAGGCCTCTGCCACGCAAGTTGCACTCGTAGGCAACGATTGCGGCGTGTGCGTGTCGGCCCGGGCAGACGGGGCGCGCATGTTGAATGCACCATGGCAACAAACAAGTGGCTAGCGCGGTAGCAGCAGCAGCAACAGCAGCGGTAGTGTTGGTCTTGTCCCGGGCGCCAGGGATCAACGGGCATGGTCCATGTCTCGGCCAACGGCTGAGGCTATGGCCAGGCTCCTGCACATTTCTGATGAGGGCGCCCGTTCTGCTGCTGATGTGTGCCGAGAGACTCGTTGCTTGGGTGGGTTGGACAAGAGAGGAGCTAGGTTGGATTGGAGTGTGCTCCCTCCAAGGCTCTCGCTTTGTTTTGCCTTGGTGCGGTGGTTGCATGTGTCGAGATGGTCCAATGCCTATGCAACTGCCTTGTTGTATCTGCGTGCTGGCCGGCCGGCGGGGAGGCGCCATTGGCTCGCCGCCCCTTCCCGGCCGTGTGTAAAAACAAGGAGAAGAGCAGATAATACTCCGTGCTTACTCCAACCTCCACCTGATCTAGCCCGTTGCGCTCTTTTGTTGCGTTGCGCCTGGCCGAGGCTTCTTCTTCTATCCACGGCGCCGCGCGGCATTGGCGCCGCGCCACGAGCGCGCTTTTCTTTATCTCGGAGCGAGACGGCCGGACACGCGGGCGCCTGGGTTTTAGCTTACGTGCCGTGCGTGCCGAGACTGCGCGGCTTAGTTTTCGGCTCTCGGCCTATGGAAAAACCCTCGGTCGCGGAAGGAAAGGAACCCGTGTGTGTGCTGGAGTATTTTGCCGCGTCCGTCCGTGGCTTGTCGACGACGCCCTCGAGACGCGGCACCGCCGCGCATGGTTGTCCGTTACCTGTGGCGACGGCGACGCTGAGGCCGAAAGGAAAGGTGCCGCACTGCTTCGTCGTTTGTCGCGAGCGGACCCAGATAGGCGCGCGGATAGGCAGCCGCGTCGTGTTTTCTCTCTTCCGCTGCGGCCTGGCGGTGGTTTCCGAGCGCCTCGGGTGTACAACTCTGGAGAGGATCCGCTGGATTCAGCGCTGCGCCGTCCACAGGCATGGGGGTGCGGCGGAGTCCTGGTCCAGGTGCGGACCGGCGAGGGTCATCCTGTTGGGTACCACTGCCACCGGCCTTGCCGTGTCTGGCATGGTGGCAACTGGCAACTTTCTTTTTCTGGACTACTAATTTGTTCGTGTATTATAAAGGACTTTCCTACAGATTTATTTGGGTTATCATTCTTTGGCTTGAATTCATCATGATTCCTGAAAAGAAAGGTAAAAATTATACTTGGCGATGTAACTCCCACCACATTCAATCAAAACAGTATAAAAAAAATAATTGATTACCAATAAGTACTTTAAGTAACTAGAAAGCATTTTACTGTTGCTGGTAAAACTATGGCCGTTCTTTTTGAGACGTATTGTACCATTTGCTGGGAATCCGGCCATGGCAAAGTCAATGCATGTCTTTTCAGATGTGTGGATCAAATCATTTGCCCCAAAACATAGCCTTTTGAAAACGGGGTGAATCATTTGCACCGAAAAGAAGAGGTGAAGCGAATATTTGGCCGTGCAGTATGCACGTGGCCTTGTCTATGCAATCTCCGTTAGTGTGTTACCTTAACAAAAGCTGAATAAACACTGCTAAGATCGACGAAATATGCTTGCTAGTCTTGTTCGGGAACCACCGCAACTGCGGACAACCATGTCCGGGAATGTGGATGCAGGGAACGGATACCAGACAAGCCGATGCTCCCAACCTTTTGTCCTGCTGATCAAAAGTATTGACAGATGGATGGTGGTGAAAAACGGAATCCAATTCCATCAATTAATAATACACATGCGTTTGGTCTAAGCAACGATGTTGCAGTAAAAAAATTACTGTGAAAGCTATCGTATTGATAGCCTCCTCTACAACCAGCCGTGCAATCTGCTGTTTATTTTTACTCCGTTTCTTACTAGTATTTCGTTCCACTCTTGTGTTTCCTTTATTCTTGTGTTACACTGATGAACTTTCCACATTTTCTTGTCTGGCCTCTGGTAGAAAGCTACACTGTTGCGGGTTTGCACCATTTCCAATTTTATCTATTGTCTCCTTTCTTTAGTTAATGAAGTTGGCACTGACTTGTGTCGTTTCCTTTTTCCAAAACAAAAAAAAAAACTGATTGCATTTTCACATGGGTTGTAATCATTTCTTATGTTTGTTTCCATATAAAAAATAGTTCTACGTGTGTTACTGTAACAGAAACATGCTTTATAGTACCCTACTAGAAAATCTGCGTGCCAATTGCCGTGCTTTTCGTGTATGTTTTTGTTATGCACCCCTAGTAGAACTAGTATATTTTAAATTTATTATTTAACAAATAAAAGTATAGTTGCCTTAACATAGATGACAAAGTTTTATAAACATATACTCCAGTCTCAAAAAGAAGTTATCGACATTGTCTTCAAAGTATAAGTATGACCTTGTTATCTATAAAATATTTAATAAAAAGTAACATCGGTACACTTTTAAGAAAGTATTTTTAAAACAAATTATTTCTAATTTTGTAACTTAATAAATTTAAAATTATTTATAATTTATATTGGCAATGTTTGATTAAAACATTGCGTTCAAAGCTACTATTTTTTTAGACCGGAGTTGTAAGCGGGAAAAAGATTGAATCTTAGTTCTCATAGTAATCAAGGAGCATTTTTAGAAGAAAAAACAATTTAAGTTATCTAAATATACATTTTTATAACATATAAATGTCTTTAATTATAGCATATACTTACAAGACATAGAAGTAAGATAAATTTATAAGAACTTCTCTTATATCTTTTAGAATAGTTCTATTGAATCTATAGCAAAAATAAATTTGATTTAACAAAATAGTTACAGCTAATTTCTTATGTTTATGCCATTGTCCATGTGTACTATCACATACTCTCTTAGTTTACTAAATTATTGTTTACTGTTGATTTTTAATATCATCTTTGACTATTCAACTTATCTAAAAAATTAATTCAAATATGTAAAATTTTAAGTTGTGATTCAAATAACTTTAATGATAAAGAAAATTATAATATATAAAATTTATAAAAAAATTAAATATGATTATAGTCAAAATTTATGTTAAACTTGAAAAAGTTAAGACGATGGCACGGTTATTCATGCATGCTCCCACTGAGTAGAAGCACGCTCATACGTTGACCGAGGAAAGAATATTTTTTCTCCTTTCTAATATCCACCGTTAGATTTTAATCTGATGGTTAATATTTTTAGGGTGATGTGACGCAACGAGAGTTGAGAGAACACTTGCGTTTTAATATATAAAGATTTTTATGCTAGATGCTTTCGGTCACTAAAAAGTGAAATTCTTGTAGCTTGAGAAAGGCTGCAAGATGATCGCAAGTGTCAATTCCACTTCAATCGTCATCCATATACTCAAGGGGTCTATCAGAAAATTTATTGAGGAAGATATGCTAGATAAATAGACACATCATAGATATATTCATGTCAACGTTAAAGGTCTTTAGGAATCATTTCAGACTAAGAAAATCAAATGAAAATTAACTCTATTGTACTTGCGCAGTTGGTTAGTCTAGCCAAACCATTTTATGGTTTTTAAAGGGGTGGAAATAATATGTCCCATTTCAGGAAATATAATTCAGTTGACTGATCTATTTCAACTTTCAAATCCATCATAAACAGCGTACAATGATAATTAAGGGTAATGGCAGAAATTACTAACTATAAACCTAGTTCTAAGGGTAATGACAGAAATCACTAACTATAAACCTATTTCTCAGCAAAAATTTTTGCGTGATTCGACAAGTACGCTCCTTGCATGTCCTCGAATTTTTTCATTCACGGCGGAACCCGCTCTCAATTCTTGATAATTACGAGCCAGAAAAACATACTCATGGACTGCGTCAATCCAGCATTGACTCCGCCTCCGGTTGTACAATGCCTGAATGCCACTGTTGCTCCATTACTTGACGGAACCGTGCTTGTCAGCCGGGAAACGAGACTAGAAAATCTCGGGAGAAAGGGATCGCGCTCCGTGTCAGGCACGGTCACGGTTACGGTCGCCGGGCGGCAAGCGACCAGCAACAAGCTGCCAGCCGAAAGGTCGGCAATCGGCAGCTCACCGCCGGTCGCCGCACAGACCCAACGCACGATCGCGAGGCCGCCTGCTTGAAGCGCCGCGCGTCTCGCTGTCCCCGCGCCCACAACAATGTTCGGCGCTGGACCGGTCGCTCGATCGGCGTCGGCGCCGGCGTCCTTGGACCGGTCGATCGGTGTCGGCGTCGACTGGCAAACGTCTTCCGCGCGCAACGCAACCGCCGCCCTTGCACGTCGTTTTTACGAAGGTACGATACGACGGCCCGCCAAGAATACCGTTTCAAAGTCTTGCGCCGAGAAGGGTCACGCTGCAAACAGGTCTGAATGCCTGATAGCCTCCCCAACTTGGATGTGTTGAATCGTTTTCAGGGAGCAGATCGAGAAGCAAGGTGTTTCGAGTCTTTTACCTTGGGTGGCCGGTTCGACCGGCACTGAGAAAGAAGACCTCATCATCTTTCTCTTTGGTCGGTGAAGTCTGCGCTCGGTGACAATGGTCGGACAAGAGGAGAGGGCCTTCGGTCGAAGTCGAAGTTGAGGGCGTGACGGCGGTGATGGAGAATCCTGTAGTTAGCAGCGCACTCTCAGAGATCGGACTTAAGGTTTGTAGGTGGGGTTGTGATGGCGCGACGAATCTCGTCATGTGTGCCGCCTCGGCCTCCACCTCTCTTTATATTACGCTGTGCGACAGGGGTCACCAGCCATAGATTGGCTGGGCGCCCTCGATCAGCGCGCGAGATCAAAGCCCAACGGCTAACTAACAGGAGATCAATCTTCTAACATTCTCCCCTCTGATCTCAACTTATACTTTAACTTTAATTACTTTTGACTTTACTCATTCCATCAAAGATTAGCGCATAGAACATATCTCATCGTCACGACCAATAACCGATAGATTCACTAGTTACAGTACACTTTTCTGTTCTGAAATAGTCACTTATCTTTGGGTCATCTTTTTTTCAGGAATCATAAGCTTTCCCTTAAACCTATGTCGGCTACATGTTCTCTAAATACGTTGGGTGGTAAGCCTTTTGTAAGCGGATCCGCTAACATCTTTGTGTTAGTTATATGCTCAAGACTTATGACATGATCCCGAATTTTATCTTTCACAATATAGAACTTTATGTCAATGTGTTTGGCAGCACCACTTGACTTATTGTTGTGGGTATACGTTACTGCTGGTTCATTATCGCAGTACAACTTAAGTGATTTATTAATGTCGTCAACCACTTTTAAATCGGGTATGAACTTTTTAAGCCAGTTCACCTGCCTTGTGACCTCATAACATGCTACAAACTCGACATACATTGTGCACGATGTAGTGACGGTTTGTTTTGAGCTTTTTCACGATATAGCTCCTCCTGCAAGAGTGAACACATATCCAGATGTAGATTTTCTATCATCTCCCGCATAATTATAATCTGTGTACCACTATATAGAGTGAATCTGATCTTCTGTATGTCATCATGAGGCCTTTTGTTCCTTGCAAATAACGCAAGACTTTGTTTACCAATTTCCAGTGCTCTATTTCAGGATTGCTCTGAAATCTGCCAAGTAACCCGGTAACAAGCGCTAAGTCAGGGCGCGTACACACTTGACCATACTGCAAGCTTCCGACAGCTGAAGCATATGGAACCGCTTTCATTTGATTGATCTCATATTGGTTTCTGACGCATTGAAAATCTCCATATATGTCGCCTTTGACTATTAAAGCAGGTGATGGACTACATTTATGCATACTGAATTTCTTTAAAACCTTTTCTATGTATGCCTTTTGTGACAGTTCCAATACCCTTTTATTTTTATCTCGATGAATTTTGATCCCTAGAACGAACGAAGCTTCAACAAGATCTTTCATATCAAAGTTTGAGAACAAAAACTTATCCGTTTCCAGTAGCAGACTGACATCATTACTAGCTAGTAAGATATCATTCATATACAGGATTATGAAGATAAACTTTTTATTTTTGAACTTTGCATAAACACAATTGTCCTCTATATTCTCTTTAAACCTAAATTTCTTTATCGTACTATTAAACTTCAAGTACCATTGTCTTCAAGCTTGTTTTAACTCATAAATCGATTTCTTGAGGCGGCATCCTATTCGTTCATTTTCTTTCACGACAAAACCTTTCGGTTATGCCATGTAAACATTTTTCTCTAAATCCTCATTGAGAAATGCCGTCTTTACATCTATTTAATGTAATTCTAAGTCATAATGTGCTACTAATGCCATTATGATTCTGAAAGAATTCTTACACAAGACTAGAGAAAAGGTCTCATTGTAATCAATCTCTTCTCTTTGTGTAAAACCTTTTGCCACAAGTCGTGCTTTATATCTTTCTACATTCCTTTGGGAGTCAAATTTAGTCTTGTAGATCCATTTACAGCCTACTGTTTTGGCTTCTTTAGAAATTATTTTCAAGTCCCAGACTTCATTAGCCTTTATGGACTTCATTTCTTCTTTCATGGCCTCAAACCATTTTGAAGAATGTTCACTTCTCATGGCTTCTTCAAATGAGATGAGATCATACTACATTTGAAATTCCTCTGTATAATAAATTTCATAATCAACAGGAATAGCTGATCTTCTAACTCTTTGAGACCTCCTCGGGGCCTACTCATTTGACACATTTTCTGTTTGAGACTGTTGTTGCTCCCCCTCATGTATGACAATGGGTTCTATAGGATTCTGAAGAACAGGTTCGTCATTCACTGTTGCCACAAGAGGAACAATAACAGATGCTGGCACCATAGTATCTTGCATTGTTAGTGCAACGACAGCAGGTAGTGAAAAAAATGGCTCTTAAATCATTGGAGTGGGCGCATATGCCTGCTTCTCTTCAAAATCAATTACTCAAGCTACCTTGCTCCTCTTTATCATCTCATCCTCTAAGAAGACAGCGTGTCTCGTTTCTACAAACTTTGTATATCTGTCTGGACAGTAGAAACGAAAACCTTTTGACTTTTCAGGGTAACCAATGAAATGCCAACTTACTGTTTTGTGATCAAGCTTTCTAATATTTGGGTTAAAGACTTTAGTCTCAGCTGGACTCCCCCACACTCACAAGTGGTTTAATGAGGGAACTCTTCCTGTTCACAATGCGTACGGTGTTTTGGGCACTGACTTACTTGTTACTCTGTTGAGAATATGAATGGCAGTTTTCAACGCCTCCATTAACAAACTCAATGGTAAAATGAAACAGCTCATCATGCTTCACACTATATCCATCAGGGTACGGTTACGTCTTTCAGCTACTTCATTTTGCTGAGGTTCGTCCGATGTAGAATACTGGGCTACTATGCCATTCTCCTGTAAAAACTTTGCAAAAGGTCCAGAGACTTGGCCATATGGGGTATGCCGACTGTAGTACTCCCCCCAACGGTCAGATCGAACTATCTTTATCTTTAAATCGTGTTGATTTTTAACTTCAGCCTTAAATATTTTGAATTTATCCAAGGCTTCTGTTCTTTCTTTGATTGGATAAATATAGACATAACAGAAGTAATCATCTGTGAATGTTATAAACTAGTCATAACCATCCACACTTTTCACAGGAAATGGACCACAAATATCTGTATAAATAATTTGCAGAATTCATGTGCTTCTTTTGGCATATTTCTTAATTTTCTTTGCATATTTTTCTTTAATGCATTCTCTACATTGATCTAAATCTGAGAACTCTAATGGAGGAAAAATATCATTCTTTACTAGTCTTTCTATTCTCCCCATCGAAATATGGGCTAAGCGACAGTACCATAATTTCGACGAATCATTATGAGTTCTTTTTGGTTTTCTGTTTACATTGGAAGACGAGGGTTCACATATTTTGTCGCACGCAACGTTACCATCATCGCATACAACATTCACATTATCACGCAGTGATAATAAGTAAAGCTCATTTTGTAAGATGGCAAGGCCAACACATTTTTTATTAAACATTATTTCGCATTTGCCATTTTTAAAATGAAAATCATAACCATCATTGTCCAAACATGATACACTAATCAAATTCCTCTGTAAAAAAGGTACATAAAGAACATCTCTAAGTATAAGAGTGAAGCCATCAGCTAGCTCTAATGAAAGATCACCAACGGCTTCAACTTCTGCTTAGACTCCATTTGCAACTTTAACGCATCTTTTTTTTCTTTGCGTAGTCCTCGTCGAACGGAATCTCTGTAAAGAATTAGTAACATGAACAGTTGCTCCAGAGTCAATCCACCAAGTGGATTTCGAATATTGCACATATAGAGATTCATTTATGAAAGTAATAATGTTCTCACATTTCTTTACTATGATCATCTTTAAGTAATCAGGACAGTTCTTCTTGTAATGTCATGTCTTTTTGCAGTGAAGACACCGATCTTTCTTCACTGCAAACTTGTTTTTTTAGGCTGATGCACCATGAGAGATTTTTCTTTGTACTTTTTCTTATTTTCCTTCACATAGTTGATAGAACTACCATGTGAGGACCTAATTTTCTCCTCTTCTTACACACACATAGCTATACACTTTTTCAAGTCCCATGTCTCGGGCTGCACGTTGTAGTTGACAACGAAGGTGTCAAACTCTTTTAGCAAGGAAGCAAAAATCAGATGAATAAGGAGCTTATCTTTGAGACTCAGATCCATTGGTTTGAGCTTGGATGCCATGTTGCTCATCTTTAATATGTGCTCTCTTATGCCACTGCCACCTACAGAGTACCTTTCTGTCACAAGCTGCTTTATCAGTTGTGTTGCATATATCTTTGAAGAACCAGTGAACTGATTCTTTATTTTATCAAGGTACTATGTGACAGTGTCACACTCTGAGATTGAGCCCATAATAAAAGGCTCAATGGTGTTCTTTATCACAGCTATACATTTCTTGTTGGCTGTGACCCATTTTCTGTGCTCAAAGTCATAAAACGTCTTTAATGGAGAATAGTCCCTCTGTCTAGTCTGCTAAACAGCATCAGCTTCATTTTCTTTTTTCACTGGCTCCTCAGGCTTAGTGTACATGCTGTGGTTAAGACCCAGTCCACCTCTGCCAAGATAAACGCTAGGTCTATCTTTTTTTTCACTCTCTATAGTTATCACTTTTAAGAGTGGGATCTCTTTGAAACAACTTATCAAGTTGTATCCTCCTGAAAAATAATTCAAATAAAGTGACAACATAACAACAAAATCATATGTCTTAGTTCCAACGTTGGTCAAAATTTTCTCTATGTTTCAGAAGCAATTATTGGACTTTTCTATTCTGTCAAAATTTTGCTAATTTTCCTTAATTATTTCTGTCAAAATTAGCAAAAAATTAGCAAAATAATCAATTAAATTACTTTTGGAAAAAGAAAAAAGAAAAAAAAAGAAAAAATCCTTCGAATTTGGGCCGAAATCCGCGCGCGGCCTACCTGCTACAGTAGCACGCGCGGCCCACTATTCACTTTTGGCCCGGCTCTGCGCGCGGCGAAAAACCGGGCGAGGCAACCTGGGCCTAGGCCGCGAATTCCGCCACCCGCCTAGGTCGAATCTAGCCCAGCTCGGCGCCGACGGCTCCCGATCGTTGGATCGAAGATCGACGGTTCAACGTGTAAGTCGGCGATATAAAAACCCGTCGCGCGGCCACTCCCCGAAACCCTACTTCATTTCTCTCTCGCCCTCTCTCTCTCTCTCTCGCTACGCTCTCGTGCGGTGCCCTCGCGCGGAGCGTGCGGCACTCTGGCGAAACTTCGCCAGAGCGCCGCCACGTCGGCTTGGCTCCGCTGCACAGCTAGGGCGCGACCACCCGGCTCTTGCCAACGCATGCGCTCACCCAAGGGGTGAGCACGCCGCCGTCAAGAGTGGTGCTCGCGCGGCACCTCTGTTTTCCCGAGCGGCGGCACAACCGTCGACGACGCTGTCGTCGACAGCGAGGCCAAGGTAAACCTCCTCCTCTCCCTTCCTCTCCCCCAGATCCGTTGTCTTAGGGTTAGGGTTAGGGTTGTGGTTCTGGGGTTGGATCTGTTTTCTTTTGGGGTTCGTCGTTCTCGATCTGCTCGAGAACCTGGTTCTGATGCCAGTGTTGAATCATTTTCTCTCGAGGTTCAGTGAGCAGATCGAGAAGCAGGGGGTTTCGGGTCTTTTACCTTGGGTGGCGAGTTCGACCGGCACTGAGGAAGAAGACCCTGTCATCTCTCTTCTTAGTCGGTGAAGTCCGCGCTCGGGCGGCGATGGTCGGAGAAGAGGAGAGGGCCTTCGGTCGAGGTCGAAGTTGAGGGTGGGGCGGAGGTGATGGGGAATCCCGTCGCTGTCAGCGGACCCTCAGAGATCAGACTTAGGGTTTGTAGGTGAGGTTGTGGCGGCGCGGCGAATCTCGTTGTGTGTGTCGTCTCGGCCCCCACCTCTCTTTATATTGCGCTGTGCGACAGGGGTCCACCAGCCATAAATTTGTTGGAAGCGCCCCAGATCGGAGCGCGAGGTCAAGGCAAATTGGCTGTTGGGCCAACTAATAGGAGATCAATCTTCTATCATTGATGGTCTTGTTTTCTTTCTGAGATTCATTACAGGTTGTCATGAGAAATTTTATAGTCCGTTATGTAAACGGACCAATTTGCTGAGTTATAGGCTAGAGGAAATGTATCCAGCGTAACTTGTGTTAAATTGGATTATGATTAGCAAATTCGTTCAACTAGCCAACCGGACCTAAACAGAAGCCAATGCCCAACTTTTTTTTCCAAAAATAAAAGTCAGATTTTTAAGCTGACTGAGTATAAAGTCACCCAAGTATCGTTGTAAACTTCAATTTACTATATTTTAACATGGAAAAGTAGGATGTTACCTAGGAGTACCTGATTTTGGATGTTTTTGCAATTTTTCACTGTTCAAGATCGTGCTTCTAGTACGACTTGGACATTTGAGATCCAATATTCAACATAATTTTTTTTTCTCTCTTTACGATTGCTTCGAGTCATGGAAACTATTTTAAAAGATGTCAATTGTGCTTGTCGGGATTAAAAGTTTTCTGAACCTTCAGTGTGCTTATCGAAAGTACGAAAGTACGCCAAGGAGTGACTGGTACGCTGCAACCAAAATGTTACGGAGACAGAGAGGACTACCATTATTCACGAGGCCAGTTTCCCTCGTGGCGACGTACGCCACCATGCGTACACCAATGGCAGATCGACACGTGCGCGTGCAAATACTGTTGTGCGATACACTGACGTACGAGAGCGAGTGATGGCCACTTGCGCCCTGGCCCGTGACCAGAGTTCCCGACACCGCGGTAAACCGCTCGGTTATCACGGTTTTCGATCAAATCGTTGCGGTTCAGTTTTATCGAACGTTTAAAATTTTTAAAAAATTTTAAAATTTGAAAAATTTCGAAATACCGAAAACCGCTAAAACCGGTGGATTTCAAATTTTGAATCTAAAACCGTAAAAACCGAGCGGCTAACCTTTGAAACTGCTCGGCTAACCGGCGAAACCGAACGGTTTACTGTAGCAATTCGTTTAAATTTTGAATTTTCGATTTAAAACGATTTTCGATTGATTTTTACGATTTTCTCGATTTTCGTCAAACCAATCTTAACCGATTTTAACGGTTTAAACAAAATCATAAGACCCTGTCCGTGACACACATCAGCAGGCGCTGCTTCCTGATCAACAGGACCGATAGAGCTAGTGGTAGCTTGCGTGACAGCAACCACCACCACCGCGGACCATGCCTCGTGTCGCGTTCGCACGTGGTACAGGAGGCGGCGTCGTTTCGGCACCGGCACCGGCACCACCGGCCTTCACTGGCCGTGCGGTGACCGCATGACGGACCACATGATGCATGGCAGTATCAAAGGTACAGTGTGGAATAAACTTGTGTAAATTTGCATCACAGCATGGCAGTGAAAACCGTACCAAGATTCACCATCTCTCAGGTGCTTCTTCCCCTGCTGTTGCGTTTGTGGGGAGCACAGGGTGGTGTCCTGCATGGACCAGGCGGGCTCAGGGGAGCAGAGGCGCGCAGCTGCTGGCAGTTGGGCAACAGCAGCTGCAGATCCCTCGCCCTCCCTCTGTCTCTCTCTCCTCACCCATCCTCACCCATGCAGGGATTCTCTGCAGCACCAATCCTACCGTGCCTGCCCCCCACCTGGAATCATATCATCAACGGTATCATAACCTATTTGTCGTCGTTCTTATCCAGCAGCAGCCTGCTATGGCCAAACAAAGTGGCCCTCGCGACGAGCTGGATTGGCACGCTGCACCCTGCCTCTGGATTGGAGAAATGCAAGTTGTTGGCGAAATGATGGGCCCGGTGCGCGGCGTGATCTAGTAGTACTAGCACCACTGCCGTTTCGCTGTCACCCGCTACTACCCGAGCTCCCGTGTCCGGCCACTCCATGTAACTGTGCCCTGTTAACCGGTAACAGTCTTCCTCCCTGGCGCGTCCCAAACCAACCGATCTCGGCTTTTACAAGAAGCTCGCGTATGATTGTGCCTGTGCGCTTCCTGTACCGGTGTCAATGCCCTGCGCCGTGGCCTGCCCTACCCACGCACCATAAACCGACGGAAGAAGCCTCTCGAGTCCCCTGCCCTTCCTGCGCAGCGCCTGCAAGATGGCGTGCCGACGACATGGGCGGGGCGCGCGGCATGTCGGCACGGCCTCGCGCCTCGCGCGGGAGCTGCCGGGCCGTCCTCCCAAGTCCCACGTTCCGCGTCCACCGTGCTACTACCAACGGTGGAGTCGTCGCCGTCGTCATCACCGGAGCGATCTCCGCGCGCGTGCGCGACACGGCGTGGCGCGGTGAAGCCGGTGCAACTTGTCGCGCGAATCGGGCGTACCGAAAGCAACTCCCTTTGACGTGCATGCCTTCCCTTGCCTTCCAGCGAGTCAGTGACAATGTGGTGACACCGACTTGTTAAACCTTGACCGCGGAACATGCTGGCTGATCCAGCAACGACGTCAAAGAAGCCATCGGGCTGATAAAGAGATGGGTATAGTGTTTATACTAGACCACTTGTGGTGCGGTTGCCTGAGATCATGCTGGCTCTGAACGCCAACAGCGCCGGCATTGGACCTGCAGCGCAGGATCAGGCACTCACTACTACTACGCCGCCATCGGTTGGTTGCGTCGCGACGAAATGGACGCCAGGCTGCATCCGCGTCGCATCTTGGCTGGGCCTCTCGCCACCTTTCCCTCTGCAAAGCACTGTTCGCAGAGTGCAATCTCTTCGCTGCTCACTCGCCACCACGGCTCGTCAAGACCGTCCGGCAGGCATTCGCCGCGCACGACAGGTCGACACGTGGTCGCCGATGGCCCCGCGCACAGTGAAGGCCAGGCACGAGGCAGCGCCTGCGCTTGAACGCAAACGGATCGGGATGGGATTGGACTGGACCACCCACGGACGCAGGCGCTGCTGCAGCAGCAGAGCAAGCAAGCAGCCACCGGTCGTTAACGCCGGCCGGTCAGAGACGACAGGCAGGCGTCGCGCCGGGGCGTCGTCAGATTCCGGTGGCAATCCACGCTCCTTGCGCCCAGCTGCCCGGCCACCAAAAATGCACTCATGGTGCTTACCAGTTCAGTCAAAACACAGGCGCTGAGCGACGAGACCGGAGGGAGCGCATGCCGGTTCCAGTGGGGAACAACTAATAGAGCAGCCATCTCGCATTGCAATCTGGCTTCCTCTGTAAAGTCGCCACAAAATCCGACGAAAAGGATGCGGTCTTATGACAAAATGAGTGCTTACGGACAAAATCTGACGTTATCGGTTTGAAAACCAGCTTCGATCACCATGTTTCTACCTGCGACCAGGAAATCTGGGGGAGTTCCTGTATCCTATAGGAACGAGTCGGCGCGGCCGCGTAAATCCAGTGCACAGGCGTGAAAACAATCACCTGTGCTGAGGTTGAGCTGCCACATGCGGACGCGCCTGTGCAAGAGCCATAACTGGGCAAGGTCATACAGATAGATCCAAAACTAAGCAGAAAATAATGAACGCCGTGTGGACATTTGGTTGAACCTACAGTGATCAGATGGTCATTGTTCTTCTAAATGTCATTGCCATTTTTAGCCAAATATTTTACTGATGCTACGATTTGCCAGTTTCAGAACCACAAAAAGGCAAGGAGTATAGTGCTTCTGAGATGTCATCTGAAGCTTAAAATTTTCAGACTGAAACACACAGACAAGACAAACAACGATTTTTTCATTAGTGCTGCGCGCACGTATCTTGAATTAAGAAATCCGAAATATGCTCATTGTGATCCGAAGTGACTGAGTATGCTATGATGCGTATGCATGTTGCAGTATTGTGGTAGTATAGTATAAAACTGTAGGGGTTCAGACGAAGGATAAGAAGATCATGATAACAAGGACTTGCCTGGATGACAATGCTTGAGTAGATAAAAAATCAAGCCGGTGTGAAAGGAAATCCCAAGAAAAAGACAGAGTAGCTGTAGGCTTGCAGATATCTGAATCATTGGTAGATCGTATCCACCTGTCTAAAACTGCATGAATATGACAAGAGCAACCAGAAATCATCTGCGCCTATACGTTTTTGAGATTAGAAAAATTAACACCATTTTTTTAGTACGCATGCAAGATGGGTCCAAATTGACTAAGATGGGCCTCCAGGACGCCTCGCTGACACTCGTCATTCCCGGTTTCGAACTGGGCCTCGTCCAGCTAGCATAGACCTGATCTCCTTCCAATCTCTGCTGTTCTGATTTCCCTTTTATAAACCGTCCCCCATCGTTCACCATCAACAACGATCAGAGAACACTGCCGCGATCAGGCAGTTGGCGCGCATGCACTCTTCAGTGTTCCACGCCAGGAATCTGGGGCAGCCACACGGTTCTCATTCTGAACATGGATATAGCATCTGTCCATAAGTCACATAATGCTCCGATTAAATCATGTTCAGGAACATGGCAATATGGCATCTGCTTCCTTAGTAAAGCAAGAGAATACAAGATTTCACTATAGGCATTGGGGAACTGTATAAAACTCACTGACATATACCTAAACATCATTATCCATATCCTAATCAACAGGTATTGGAATTGCTCAATCTACAAAAAATGCTGAAGGGCTCCAATGCAACACAACACCTGCACCTAAATCTTCCTTATATGCCTGCCTTTTCTAAAATTACACAAAACAAAAAGCATAATAAGGCTTTTATGTTCATGCAAAACTCTCGAGGAAAGAATATACACATTGGGCTTTTGGACAAAACTGGACAGAAAAAAAAAATAGGAGAAAGGAAAATGAAGGATGAGGAAAAAGGGCAGTCTGGTGCATTTAGCTCCTGTTTGCAAAAATCCAGAGAAGGATCCAACCTCTTCGGGTCTTTTGTACGAAATCTTTCCCTGCATTCAGCAAGCGGCTTTTTCCAAGGTTTGAACCTGTGGCTACAAGGCAACAACTTTGACGCTACACCAGCGCCCCCCCCCCCCCCC
>BCLF01000023.1:253124-263184 GCA_001602275.1 Zoysia japonica | reverse complement strand
CCCCCCCCCCCCCCCCCCCCCCCCCCCCCCCTCAAAAGGAATGGAGTGGTGGCTTTGCAAATTTTACTTGGAGAATATACGCTCCTTCTTGTGTTGGTGATCTTTGGGGCATATGAAAACAGAGTCAACACACAGGCCACCTTTTGTATGTGTGCAATCGATCTGCATCATAGAGAACTTGAGTTTGGTCATCTTATCTGAACGTGATATGATAAAGTCTCCGACAGGGTAAAGGATCCAGTGCCCTGGGTCATCAAGATAGCGCTCGGATTTAGCATGCTGATCATCTGAAGTTGACAGCTGGAACCGTGTTGGTTTGAGGTCCCAACCATGGATCCCAGAGACCTGGCGGCCCATCCGCTTGTGCGGTCGGCCCAAGTGGAGGCGGAAGAAAAGGCTGTATGAACCAGCTGGAAAGCAGAAATCGATTTCACCAGCCACCTCAAGCCACCAAACTTGCTGAAGATAGGCAACATTGTGAAATCTGCAACTAAAACTAGCAATTTAGTCATCCATTATTCAGCCATTGATTCACATGAAAATGGTAGATAGCAAACAAATAAATATAAAATTGATAATGTACCAATACAACATCAAGGAAAGTGCATTATCCTTTGGTAAAGATATCTGACAGAACTGTATAAATAAAACTATCGATATGATTACGCGGGTGTCTGGATGATGAAAATTGTCAGCAATATTTTCTAAACTAATGTTTTTAAGGCAAGTTCCCCTATTCAAAAATGCACAAAATTGCATTCACATAAATTACATACTCTAGTTGTTAAAGCCAGATGACGACTATTGATAATGCAATGAAGTGCTTCTTGAGCACATGCAAAGTACAGGACAAAAATGTAATCAATCGACACAAATCATGTATTGTGAGGAAATCTGATCACATCAACACCTATATTCTGAAGGAGCAATTTGCAGCAGAAATTATCAGAGCGGAGATAAGCTGCGCATCTAGATGCTTTTCAATTACAGGGAAGTGATTGCCTTGGGGCCTTGGTGGTTTGCACAGTGATGGTTGGCTCTACAATTTACAGCTTCATATGGAATGAAATCATTAATTCCTAATAAACAAACAAAATACACAATCCAAGAAAAATGGAGGACGAAAAGGAGAAGGTACCTTGATTCTTCTGTGGGTATATGGCTCCAGTACCTCCGGTCATCTATACCCGTGATTGCCATTGCCTTCGAGGAGATGGACAAGCAAAGGCCTCCGTTGTTCTTCTGAATCCAGAACTCCTACGGAAACAACTCTTCTTGCTAAGATTATTTTAACACAAAAGAAAAGGTGAGAGGCAAGAACAAACATAATTGAAGGCAACAAACATGAAAGGACAAACAGGGTTGTTTGGCTGTTTGCTGTACCACCAATGATCCCAATTGTGAACCTTTTAGATAATCAACCCAATCAATTCGTTTTCGCTGCAAAGTCCCATATAAAAGTGATAAACAACCTAACTCAATCAACACAAACTTTCTGCTCACAAAAGCAAATCCAGATCTTCAAAAGCGTTTTCTTAAGCATGCAAACCACATTCTTTTGTCCCGTCGCTATAACTAAAACAAACTAAATCAACAGACATACTCTCTCCGTCCCAGATTATAAGTCATTGTGGGCTCCTCAAGTTTTCACAAATTATAAATCATTCTCACTTTCTAAGACATTTTTCTCTTCTCAATGCATCTTCACTCTACCTCTCTCCTCCTCATTTTCAGAACATACCATATTTTTCACTTTTCTTTAATTCTCGTGCCCAGCTCCAAAATGACTTATAAAACGGGACGGTGGGAGTAAGAAAATCAATATAGTTAAAACCACACCCTGCGGTTTGGCGCGCGCTCTCAAGCGCCTTCGTGTATGATTGTATTTCATTTTCATATGAATAGAAGGCTCTCTTTTCCGTCGCCAAAAAAAAATAAGACCGTTCTGCTATGTGGAGCTGTAGAGAGGAAAACATCAACCAACCTTGGTGCCACCGTCGAAGGGGGTGGGTCGGCAGAGGCGCGCGTACATCTCCTTCTTAATCTTCGCCGAGGAGCAGCACCTGCCATTGCTCCCAGTCGCGTCGTCGCAGCCGCAGTCATCGTCGGCCGCGGCGGCCAGCGCGGCGAGGTACCGGTAGTTGCCGGGGAGCTTGGTGGCCCAGACGCAGTCGGCGTCGGCCGCGCCGCGGAACGTACGGTTGAGGCCGGCGACATGGCAGATCTCGGGCGGGTCGAGGTGGCTCAGCACCGCCGCCGCGCAGCTCTCCGGCATGTCGCCCAGCGACGTCTGGCCCCACCCCCGGCGGCCGTACCCCTCCGGGCCCATCGCGCTCGACGCCCCCGCCCCCATCCGAATTTGACGCGGCCAATGGTGCGGCGGCGACTCGGATAGTTTCGCCGCGTTACTAGTACTCGCCTGCAACACCTTCCGAAATCATCTGACTTGCACCGAAGAGGCCTTCATCAAATCCGGTGAAACCTTCCAGAATGCTCAGAATTTTCGCGCAACAGAGAGCGGAAAAGAGTAGATTTTGGGAGGAGCGGCGGCACGGCTTGTCCCGTGTAGGGAAACTGGTGCCGGACCCGGTGGCCGTATAGAAGTGGAGTAGCGCGCTTTTCTGGTTGTTTAGTCTCGGTCTGGAAAACACAAGTGGATATTTGTGCCCTGCTACGTGCCTGATGACGAGGATGATAGGAACGGATAATGTCTGCACTTGCAGGGATTCGTTTCTCCTCATATGCTTGGCTAATCATGGCCACGTCGTCGCTGCGGGTTTTTTTTTTTATCTGTCGCAACAATCCATAGGCTCGCGACAACGGGATCTAGAAGGCGTTTGGAGCCGCGAACGAGACGGATTAGGTGTAACCGCGAGATCAGTTTGGTTTCTGCCGATTCGATGTACCTGCTTGAAAACTAGAGATCCACTGAGAGCATCTCCAACGATACTTAAAATTATATTATCTATATTTATATTTAAGTCATTGCTAAAGCAATAGCTAAAGCTATTCTATTCTCCAACAGTTACCAATAATCACATAGGTAAAAGAATTTAAATCCATCTTGATTTATGGCAATTGACTGTTATTTGGATTGGCCTCATATCTGTTAAACGCAATCGGAGACACTTCGTTGCGTCACGAGCAGCGGGAAGAAGCAACCGAAGGACTGCAGGTTTCGCCTGGAATTGAAGGAGAGAATCATCAACGACTGATTTGCCTAGTTGCAGGATTCATGAACTCGTCTTGAAGTCACAATCCAATCACCAGAGTCAGGCTAGCAGTCCTCACATCAGCGCGCGCATTCAAGCCGTCGTGTCTGGAATCAAGATTTGGATTAGAATTGAAGAAATGCAAACATCAGAATGCAGCGGCAGGCAAAGCTTGATGCGGCAGGCCGAGGCAATGCGCAAGGCGGCGGACGGGCGCAGGAGGAGCCCTTGCAGTGGCAGGGAGGCCTGGGCGCGAAAATTTCCATTGAGATTTCCGTGCGAACCGCGTCTCTGAGCTTGCGGAGGATGATTTTTGCAATATAGGCCGCCACAACCAAGTTGCCACATCTGGTACCGGAATTCATGCTATTAGAGATAGCTAAAATTAAAAATTTTAGATATCTATTAGAGGGTTAATTTTTACCTCTAATACCTAAATTACATTTTAAGTACTTACTTTAGGTCACTATTGGAGATGCTCGAACGTGTGTCTGGAGCTCGCTCCTCAAAAGCTGTTCCATTCATCATATGAACAGAATTATTCGTACTCAGGGTGGCAAAAATATCATGTATAGTCTACCACTGCAGATATAAGTTGGTGGACAGTAGTAGTCACGTTATGCAAGTTCCAAACAAGCA
Organism: Zoysia japonica; assembly: GCA_001602275.1. Classification (NCBI taxonomy): domain Eukaryota; kingdom Viridiplantae; phylum Streptophyta; class Magnoliopsida; order Poales; family Poaceae; genus Zoysia; species Zoysia japonica. The sequence goes on along the minus strand of BCLF01000023.1, from coordinate 259,333 downwards.
GTTTGTCAATGCCTGTTTACGAAACAAAAGATCCCTGTGTAAGCACATTGAAACTCCACTTTATTTTACTCCTACGAAGAAAGCACGGCGGATAAGAGGGTATCCACGCTTGCGCCGGCCGCACTTTTGTACTCCAGTAACACTGCTGCAGCGCGTCTTCCTGCCATCAGAGGGGCCAAACCCGCCCCCCAAGATCCCGTCAGAGTTTGAAAGGGAAGAGCGCTTCCTCTGATTGCGCTGGGCAGGTCCTGAAATACCACTGGCTGGTTTCCTCGCGTCTTTATCGCTTTCTTTTCAGGTTCTTCATACCAGAGGAGTGCAACAGGAACAGGAGAGACTGTTACGACGCTCAATAATTTTGAAGCCTAGAAGCATCGAGCCAGTTCAATACCTTGTTTAATAGCTGTGGCTGCTAGTTCAGTACAGTAAAACAGTGAGGATAAATAACAGCTCCAGCAGCAGCTGCAAACAAATCAGCTGCCGAACAGGCCCATCGTGCTGTGGCGCCAGGACCCTTCGCCTGTTCGTCACTCGGGTGGCGAGGACACGCAACGGCGCCCACCCAAATGGCGAGATGCGAGAGGAGGAGAAGAACCGGCCGTGCTCTACCGGATTACGACGAGCCGGCCAGTTATCGCCATGCCACCTCGTCGACATGGAAGCTGATAACGCCGCAAGCGCGGAGCCACGCACACGCGTGAGGTCGCGTGCGAGCGTGCACTGGTTGCCGTCCAAATGTTTGGTGCAAACTTCTCTCTTTTCTTCTCCCGTGCTGGATGGGCATCCACGTATTCGTTGATTATAAGTTGCATGGCAGAATAACACTCTCAGCTTCCTTATTTGTATTTTTTATAGGGTCCAGCGTGTATTACTCTTTCCGTCCAATAATATAAACATTTAAAGAGTTTGAATTCATCCAACAATATAAACATTTGAGAAATATAAACACACTAAATAAGATAAACGAAGTGCAGTTGGGTGGATGAAAAACTTTTTACACAATAAAAGTAGGAATATAATAACCTTTTTATTTTATCCTTGTTTTGTGTGGTCCTCCAGACGAAGATTCCGGCAGGAAATGTCACGCCAATGGCTAACAGCCTGGGGGCTCACATGCGGGCCAATATAAAAAAAAAACAAATGGGGTCCCATGGGCTTTGTTCCGAGTCAGCAGGTAAGGCCCAGTCCTCCGTGGCGCCCCTATCCACTCCCGTCACAATTTCTGCATCGCATTTTCGCAAGTATATCGTGCTTTTTATGAATGTTTGTGCTGTTTCGCACGACCGTGCTAAGCAACGCTACGATGAAATCCGGTTAGTTACAAACAGGACCATACATTTTTGCACGCGAACTTGCTGATCAATGACGTACGCGTTTGGAACGTGCAGGGGGGATCCCGACAAGAAAATGACCGTCACTCTACATGGCTGCATCGGACGGACACCTGAGGCCAAAGGATCAGATCAAGAAGAAGCTACTCCAATCAGATCCAATCAAACGATCTGGTTGTCCGGTCATAACCGGCATTTCTCCGCCGCCAATTAAGGTGGCTACCGTTGCGTCACTTAAGTTCGGATCGCGACCTTCACGGGTGCCGTTTCGTGTGTGTCTGCCTTTTGCCCGTCACTCAAGTTCAGATCGCCTGTACATTTTGTTTTTTACAAGGTTCAGTTTGTTTGGTGGCGTTGAAACTCGCGGGCATGCGGGCTGCTTGTCTGTAGAAGTCCAGCATTTCAGCCGTAATCTAATGTCAGAGTGATGCAGAAGTTTGTTTTTGACCCGTCATCCGGAGATGATCCTATCCGGTGTATCGCGGAACGACCAATGGGGAAGAAGAGACGTTTCTGCCGAAATCATGTAGTCCAACATGGGTGGCTGCGGAAATCACAAGCAAGAAGCCAGAATCCGATGATTCAACGGTCAGTCACTGATAATAATCCTTAGTTTTCATAACATTGGTGGTTCCGTGGAAGTCTGCATAACGGCTGAATCAAGCGAAGTAAAGATATCGAAACCAGTTTATATTATACATATTCTACATAATATAGTACTACCATGTCTGCAACTGCAACGACCATGTCCCATCGACCAAGTTCAGGAGCAAACGAGCAACATCCATCGTTTTTCTGATGAGATATCAGTGAGTCTATCAAACTTCAGATCATTGAGCAACGCAGCTTGACTTTTAGCTACCACGCAGCAGCACGCTCATTAAGAACAGACGCACGATTAACACCAAACTTCGTAGGATGCTAGTGCATGATGCTGGTCGTTAGATGAATCTGCAGTGTTATGAGCCAAAAACCTCCTTATTGCAAACAGGGCATACCTGCAACGTAATGCATGCCACTAAGGCTTAGCAGTGACCACAGAGAATGAAGTATAGTCAGAGTTGCAAATTTGTAAATGATAACGAAAAACCATTTTTCTCTGAAAATGCTGGAGCTTTCAATACTGATTTTGGAACAAGAATTATGCTAAATCAGCGCTCTAAATAAGCACTGTGACTTGTTCACATTTTAAGATTTCTAGCTCAATTTTCACCTTATTGGGCTGTGCTCGAGATAAGCTCCTTTGGCAAGGAAACTTTTTTTGAACCTGGTTGGCAAGGAAACTTGATTGGCAATATAAATGAACCACAAACTACAAACGCAAGGTATCTTTCATTTATGATTATATGCTGACAACAAATGACCTCAGCACAAGGTTTTAAAATGAGGACCCTACAGTAGGTTGATGTCTGCCTGAATAAATATCAGCACAAGTAAACTATTCTGATCACTGTCATGGACACTACGACAGTTCTCGGAAATATGTACCAACAGTTTTTTGATCAAATACCACTCTGCACACATTCAAAAAAAGTAAATAACAGGTAGCTTACTTTATTGATCTGCAACCATTTAGTGACACAAGCTTGATGGTACTGATGATAGCAGGGCAATTTAGTCAGCTTATCTCGGTTCTTGTAAGCCATACAACAGATCACACATCTGCATAAATATAAACCAAGAGGGTGTCAAAATAATTTGCTAGTGAAATTACATAAGTTGATACAAAAATGCAGCCATAGTAGCGAATAGCAAATGAAAAGTTATCCTAGGAAACAACACCTGATAGCATATAATTGTTCGAAAAAAATGAAAAAAAAAATTCAAATAACATCAGATTATGAGTAAATGGGGCAGGTATTGCATAGGATAAACTTTGCGGGTGATCAGCACAATGACACGTTAAACTAGCAGATAAAGAAAAATAGTTAATTAATCTCCTAAACTTCTAACAAACATACTCATTATGTTTTTCCTTTCTTGAGAATATCCCATTTTTGTATGTTGAAGTTGGCAAGAGTGCTATAGCACTTTCAGACAACCCTTTCTTTTCAGTTCCAATGGCCTCCCCCAACTGTTGAAGTTCCTGAAATCAAGAAGAGTTCAACTAATGAAATGCATGATAGTAAACAGTTTGCAAATGATCTGAGTCACTGCTATAACAAATTAAAAGCCCATTCATTTAATCAGTCCTCTACAACACTACTATCCATAATACAATATAATATCCTAAGCAAAAGGTAATGGCCATTAAATTTAGAACCAAAAGCCACCTCGTATAGCTTGCTCATGCCACTGATGCAAGTGTATATATCTATAAAAAAAAAGAAATGAAATAAATTCATGGAGCGCACCTCATAAGTCATATTATCTGGATCAATGCCATCGTCCGCTATTACCTGCGCATTTGCATTTGTAAGATAAATGAAAGTGCACACTGATTGATAAATTTAGTTGGGAGAAGCATATACCTGAGGGCGTCTAGATGAAGAGCCACTGCTAGAGTTGGGTACAGGAGAAGTTGTCGGGTTTGTTCGTCCTATACAGGGAAATTTGAGGCAGAAGCTTAGCATTTGCCATAGTAAACATATTGCTCCTATGTTAGAAGAATACCAGTATACACTAACCGCTATTATCATTAAGTGAAGCGTTGGCCAGCTGGCCCTCCATTGCTTGCAACTCTCTAGCTAAAGTTTCGTCCACTGCTAGTTGGAGCTCATAATTTGCAACTCCTGATCGTTTTCTTTCATTTGATATCCGATCATGACCATAGCTCGAGCTGGGAGTTGAGCGCGTTCTAGATGATCCACTGCCATCATTTGCTTGAATCAGTTGATACAATATTTCCTGAACAGTGTGCATGACCAAGCAAGCCAAATAAATATTTTTATCATATTTGTCAGAGGATATCAATCCTAAATAACAGGTTAGAAACAAATGGTACGGTACAAAATACTCTCACCATTCACAAAAGGGTTGTTCACCAAAATTCAGTTTTGAAACCTATAGTATAAACATAGAAACATTGTAATATCATGAAGCTACTTTTCAAGGTGAACCTGCTCATACCATTTTGAAATATTCAAAGTAAAGATTCAAAAAGATACCAAATGTCAAAGTTGTTTGATTGCAAGCAACACAACATGATACTTGTTGCCAAGAAGAAGGTTTAATATGTGAACAGTGACCAATAGCATCACACAGCAAAAGGCAGGCCGTTCAAATTTCTGCAAAATTTCATGGAAACATATTCTGTATCTACGAGTTTCATCCTGGCTAGTTTAATAGCAATAAAAGGCACAAAAGGCTGTGATAGTTTGGTTATGCTTGGTCGGGCTTCACATAATAGCAGGCACATACGGATGTGTAATATGTGCTCAGCCAATTCAAAAAGGGAATATGTAACAGCACCCAACCTGGTCCTGAAGAACATGGGCAAGGTCATCATCGTCATCTTCAAAGAGGCATCCTCCAAAACTGTCTTCAATGGCGTATGGAAGAGGGGTATTCATATAACTGATAACCACTTCCCTCTTTCCAGTTCTGCCACGTAATATATCCATGCTGGGAAGCACCTAACAAGGAAACAAAAGCAAAATTGCAACGTCAGGCTAGACACCTGCAAATGCACCCCCATCACAATCACAACGGGCCCTGATCATTTAAGATGGCTGTGGCTTTAGCACCCAAAAGCAACGGCTGGGACTGCAGCAGCAGAAGCGGCTAGCCAACACAACAGCTATTAAATCTCAATTGAATTGTATCCACTGATATGCACTGTAGTATTCATAAGCATTGAGCATTGCGGTACAACTTATCACGACGAACTGCAACTACAGGAATACTCTGTAGATCAAGAGATCTTTCTTTCCCCTAACCAAATCTAGAGTTTGTAAAACAGGACTGACAGTAGCAGTGCCTACGACGGTCTAAATATCATCCAAGCTCCAACGAGCCACAGATCAAGCACCCCGCATCCGTATTATCGAACATTTTAGGCTCACGAATCTACAATTATAGGAACCAATGAATCGGAATAGGAAGCTCACCTAATGCGCGGAGAGATCGATGGATCCGCAGATCGGCGCCTCGGCTGATAGATTTAGTGAAGCTGGAAGGACCGAGACCGAGTGTAAGTGAACTGAGGAGCCTCAGGGCCCCAGGAGAGGTCCACAGTGTTGCGCTGCTCACGGTCTGTATCAGTGCCGCAGTGCGTTGGTGTTGCCGTCGGCTGGCCGCTTGGGAATTGAGATCATCGGCTGCGTGCAGGCCGGCCGTCCAAGCTGTGACGCGTGGAAATCCAGTTTTAAGCCTGCAGGCCCAGCTCAAGTTTGGAGGCTGCCTTATGGGCTGCGTACCTCGGGTAATTCCGTCTTGCTGGGCTGACGAGTGGCCGATTGTACTGGACCGTTCCTCTTTTCTTTTCACGGTTTCACCTATAGATGTGCAAACGGGCCGGGCTTATTGGGCCGGCCCGAAGCAAAAAAAACGGCCCGGCCAAGCACGGCACGACCCGAACAATTTTGGGTATGGGCCGGCCCGGCACGAGGCTACCGGCCGTGCTTGAGCCGACCCCGCAGCCCGATGGGCGACACGGGCACAGCCTGTTTACTCATCAGCCCGTAAATCCCACCATAAGCACGGTCCATTAACTGGCACAGCCTGTTAACCAAATTTCAGCCCATTAACCATAAGTATATAAGCCCCCAAGCCCTCAAACCCGTGTTAGGGTTTGCCCCGCGCCGTCACACGTGGCCGCACCGCGAGCCGCCCTCACCGTCTCTCGCCGCCTCGCGTCTCCTACCGCCCTCACTGCCCTGCCGTCTACCGCCCTCACTGTGGCCCTCGCTGTCCCGCGCCATCGCCCTGTCCTCGCAC
>BCLF01000023.1:226105-252350 GCA_001602275.1 Zoysia japonica | reverse complement strand
CCTGTCCTCGCACCGTCTCACGCCGTCGTTTGCCGCCCACGGCATCGCCTGCGCCGCCGCCAACCCCCACGTCCGCGCGCGCCTAACGGGCCAATCGTGCCGGCTCGACATGTTGAGGCTTGCCATGCCGCGCTACGGGCCGACCTCTTAGCTCGATGGGCGGCACGGCACGGCCCACTTAACATTTAGTGCCGGGCCGGCTCGAAATTGTTCGTGTCGGGCCTTTTCGGGTTTGGGTCGGGTCATGCTGGGTGGCCCGTTTGGACACCTATAGTTTCACCTGCGACTGTGAGTTAACAAAAACCAGATAAAACAGATGGATGCTTTCTGGAACTCGGATGAATTTCAAACTTTGGAGAATAATAGATCCCTTTACGAGGAACAACTTTTGTTTCCAACTCATCTCCAAATTTGAAACAAATTTGTTCCTAAAAGATTTAGAATATAGATCTATAATGGGATAGTGACTCAGCAGCAGTCATCTGTTTTGCCTCAAAAACCTAACTTCTAGAACTCGGATAAATTTGAAGCTTTGGAAAATGATAGATCTCTTCATTAGAAACAAAGTTTGTTTTGGACTCATCTTCAAATTTCAAACTGATTTATTTATACAAAATTCGGAAGACACATTTATAACGGAAACTGACTCAGCTCCCTATTTGAATTTTGAATTTGAATTTAAGTTCAAAATTTGAACTTTATAAATTTCTAAAAAATGGATGTGAAATAATAAAAATACTTGGAATTATATAAATTAAAAAAGAGTAAGATTTTATCCACTCATTTCAAAGATTTAGATTATTTTTTATGATTTAGGTCAGTAAAGATTTGCAAGTGGGGCGGATATTATTGCATCCACAAGTTGTATTGTTAGCCGTAAATTAAGTATGCGAACTTTACGAGAACTCGTAAACTGTATTGTTTGACATAGAGAAAATATGCGATCATTGCGGGAACCTAATAACTTATTCACTCAACACACAATTTACTACTCTATTATCACATATATACTTAAGTAAAAATATTAATAACTTTAAAGTCATGATTTTTTACTTTTTCTAGTGAGTTTAAAGTTGGACCTTAAATTTAAAACCTCGTGTTCGCACTATAAAATTTCAACGAATTTGACTAAAATTTGTTGTAGAATATTCTAAATAATAGTAAGTAATTTCATGCAAATCTACACTCTTTAAAAAGCCTAAATTTTTTTTACGTACACTCGGTAAAACGCTCCTAACAGAGATGTGTTAGACTATGCGCACACAAAAAATACTCCTAAAATTATCATTTTTTATAAATCTGATAGATAAAATCTTTTCACAAATAACTCTTATAAATCTAACGGATGAGCTCTTTCAAATCTCACAAGATTTAAGCTTACAAAAACTATTATTAGTTAACAAAATATAACTATTTAAAATAAATATATAAGATTAAAAAAGTTGTTAAAAAATCAAGACGTGGTAGATTGAGCGCCTGAGCCAACATGCACAAGAAGCCCAGCCGAGGCGTTGGTAGGCCAGGATGTGCTGAAGGCCGAGTCTGGGCAAGCTAAGCCGCCATCACATAACAGGAAAAATAGCGAGAAGAAGAAAAAAGGTCGTACCAAAGAGGTAAAACAACAATTATAACAGGTAATATTATAATCTTTATTTTTACGTATACATGTTAAAACGTCTTTATAACAGAGATAAATTAGATTACGTGCACACGAAAAAATATACTCAAAGTTTTTTTTTATAAATATGATGGATAAAATCTCTTCGTAGGTACCATTACAAATCTAATGAGCGAGTTTTTTTTCAGATTTCTCAGATCTTAAGCTCATAAAAATTATTATTAGTTAACAAAATACAACTACTCGAAACAAATATATAAAATTTAAATAAAGTTGTTAGAAAATAGAATAAATTTATTCAGATCATCCGACGAATCGCTTCCTGCCACTACCATACATTTATTATGAAGAATAAAAAATTCAAATTTTAATATTAATATATTATTTTTAAGTTTTTACTTATACAGTAGCGTTAGCACGGATATCGAGACTAGTTAGTATAAGTAGAACAAATATAATAAAGTGATGTGTTTTTGTGAGTTGTTATGGATGTTTCCACTTGTTCCGTGAGCTTTGCGGACGGACCATTTTTAAGCCGCAAATGATATACTGTTGATTCGCAATAGTTACTAACATAGATTTTATGAAACGAGTATGCAAATTAATTAATGATAATACTCACCCAGGTGATTTGACTTTCAGAGCGTACACCGTCACCGGGCAGCGCCGGCTGTGGTGATCTTTACCAAGAGGATCGATGCTGCACTTTGCACCAAAAGTCGACACTATGAGGAAGGTCAAAAACAACATGCCATTTGCATCGGGCGCTCGCCGAAACGAACCGCGTGATGGCATGCTGGGTGGTGGTGACCTTTGAGCACAGTTTGCTTTCTCCAGTCCTTGGGTGCATTTGCCGCTCTTGCGCTATTCCTACCCGTAGCACCGGAGTCTCGAATTGGATGGAGGCTGTCTGAATGTGGAAGCTCTGCACTCGCAGCAGCGCTGTGGTTTGCGCTCGAGTGAGCGAAAAAATTTCACCAGATCCAAGAAGGGACTGGTTTCGGCTGGTGGAGTGTCCCTGGCCAACCTGACCAGCCCATGTGCCATCAAGCGCTCTGCTGATTGCTCATTATCCGTCTTTTTCTTGCACAGTACTCTACTAGTATAGGAGTACTCAAGGAAGCAAGAAGCAAGTGGATGTGGCAGCAGAAGTAGTGTGTGTCACCCTCTCTCTGAAGCAGTGTCTCCAGCTCTTACTGTAGGGTGCATGTAGGTTAGTGCAGCTTATCCTTGCAGCCGTCCCAAACGGCGATCGAATCTACAGGACCCCCTCACATGGAAAATCCCGTGAGTCAAAAAAAAAAATCCACAACCATAACATAAAAGAGGATATGTGTCCCGATCAGAGCTCGTGATATTCTTAGTTAATTCAACTAAATTTGGTGAATCTCAGTATAACTTAAAATAAAAATGTTTCACCTAACGCATATTCAAATATAATGTTTTAAAATTATAGTGAACCATAAATTTTATACACTACTCTTTTCATTTCAAAATATAATCATTTCTAGATTTAAATCCTGTTTAAGACATCTGAAATTTAAAAATAAGTCAACTTATTTTGAACTGACTAAATATGCAGTGAGGAAATAAGTTGCTGGTAAAATAAGCTCTGTTCGGTTATCAGCTTTGTTTTTTCTTCTCTCAATCTTTGAGTTCCAGCGGGGCAAATCTAGCCCCGGTGGCCGCCCGAGCAACAACGGCGGCGAGGCAGCTCGGGCTCCGTCGACGGCGAGGTAAGTCGAGCCCCGGTGGCGGCGACAAAGCTCTGCGACGGCATGGCGGGTCGAGCTTCCGCGAGCAACGACGGCGGCGAGGCGGGTGGGGGCGGGTCGAGCTTCCGCGACGGCCTGGCGGGTCGAGCTCCGACGGCGGCGAGGCATCGCGGGGCGAGTCGAGCTCCCGCGGCGACCGCACCTCCCTCACGTCCGGTGGCGCGGCTCAGGCTCCACCAGCGGCGACGGGGCGAGAGGTCCTGCAGCGGCGGCGCGGCGAGTTGACCGGCTCAGACTCCGTCGACGACGACGCGGCAAGAGATTCGGCAGCTGCGGCGCGAATCGAGCCTGGATAGCTCGAGCTCCACCGACGACGATGCGTGTGAGGCTGGGTTCGAGTGCGTCTGAAAAAAGCTGGGGGCGAGCCGCTTCTTTTTTCTGTCTGATGGTAGTTGAATGGGGAGAAGCGCGGAGGAAATAAGCTCCAAATAAGTTCGTCGTTTGGAGAAAGAAGCCGCTGATTTTTATTGAAAAGCGCAAAGCCGCGGCGCCAAACAGGCCTTTTATCACTTTGACTTAATAATAATATATAATTAATAATATTTTATTATATAAAAAATATAGTTTTTAATTCATCATTAAATAAATTTTTATAAAAAATTAAATTTTTATATTAAATTTTTTTAATTTTTTAATATTATTGGTAAAAGTTAAAAATTGTTTTTATCTAAATTTTAAAATATTTATATTTTAAAACAGAGGTAAGTAAACATTTGGTAGGGCCACCAAAAATCATACTACATTAAACATTTACTGATTTTTTAACGAAATTCACACGAGCACGTGTTCGTTAAGAGAAAGAAGAATTATACTCCATTAAAGTATACAAGGACTGACATTACTCTGGATATGGAATAAGCAAGCCACTATACAACCAAACAAGGATATCAATGAAAGAATTTCCAATACTAAATCTTACGAATAAATGCTTTTTAAAAACCAGTTGACATTAATCACCAAAAAAAAAACAGTTGGCACAGTAGGAAAACGCGCCTCCAGCGGAGTCTCCAGCTTTGACACCCGGTCCGGAACCGGGCGGAAGCCAGCCGCGCTCCGGTTGCCCAGAGAACACCGGACCAGTACAGGTGTTCCCAAGGCGCGACCGTTTGCATGCCAGAAATTAACCGGCAGCTCCACGTAAATAAACGCCTCGGCGCTGCACCCGTGGACCGTGGTTAACCCGATCGAGCGAGCGCACATGCCTCTCCCTTTCACGCCTCCACCTAATCCCCAGCAGCCTTCACATCCCAATCCGAGGCTTTAAGCAACGCACAACACGGACACACCGCGCACAAGGAGGCAGGCAGTGCGGCGAAAAGCCTGCCCTCGACAATCCAGCAGGCGCGGAGCCGAGCAGCAGCGTCGGAGTCGCCAGCCATGGCGATGGGCTCGACCGCCACGAAGCTGCACCTCGCGTCGGCCTGGCGACGCCCGACGCTGCTCCACCTGACGGCCGTCGCCGTCCTCTGCTCCGCGTCCTACCTCCTCGGCATCTGGCACCACGGCGGCTTCTCCGCGGCCCCCGCCGCCGGCACCGCTGGCGCCGGCTTCTCCTCGGTCTCCATCGCCACCGCCGTCTCCTGCGCGTCCACGAACACCCCGGCGCCGTCCGCCTCCGCGCCGCTCGACTTCGCGGCGCACCACACCGCGGAGGGGGTGGAGGCGGAGGCCGCACCGCGCCGGCGCGCGTTCGAGGCCTGCCCCGCCAAGTACTCCGAGTACACGCCCTGCGAGGACGTGGAGCGCTCGCTGCGGTTCCCGCGAGACCGCCTCGTCTACCGGGAGCGCCACTGCCCGTCCACGGACGCCGAGCGGCTGCGGTGCCTCGTCCCCGCGCCCAAGGGCTACCGCAACCCGTTCCCGTGGCCGGCCAGCCGCGACGTCGCCTGGTTCGCCAACGTGCCGCACAAGGAGCTCACCGTCGAGAAGGCGGTGCAGAACTGGATCCGCGTCGACGGCGACAAGTTCCGCTTCCCCGGGGGCGGCACCATGTTCCCGCACGGCGCCGGCGCCTACATCGACGACATCGGCAAGCTCATCCCGCTCCACGACGGATCCATTCGCACCGCGCTCGACACCGGCTGCGGGGTAAGTGAGCCTCATCGATCGTAGTCGTACATGAACGCGTCACATTTGCTTGAGACGATCACATGTTTCAGTCGGTGATTTGAGAATAGCAATCGGAGATCTCGGGAATGGCGTTTACTTCCTTTGCGAGTGTCGGAAGTTTCCAATCTCGTCCAGAGGATCTCGAGCCAGAGGGGGTGACCGGGTGAGTGAGCAAACGGGTTCAACCCGGGTGGAGTATACTGCTCCGACCCGATAAGCACTGAAATTTGACGCGTCGCTCTTGGTACTAAATTTGGTAACGAAGTCTGCCTGGAGTTAATTGACAACACATTTCCCCCGAGGAGACTGAATCGGGGCAAAAGCTTGGGGATATTATCTGCAATCTTTGCAGTAATAGTGATACTGCTCGCTTGATATCTACTGATTGCTTCTTTGAGTGGACGACAGAATTGAGGATCTGTTGTGTGCGACACATTGGCATCATTTGTGTGGGAGCTGATCTTTCAGTTGCTAATGAGGCTCATCGTACTGCTCTATGCAGGTGGCAAGCTGGGGAGCGTACTTGCTATCACGCAACATCCTGGCCATGTCCTTCGCGCCCCGGGACTCCCACGAGGCGCAGGTGCAGTTTGCACTGGAGCGTGGTGTGCCAGCTATGATCGGGGTGCTAGCCTCAAATCGCCTGCCGTATCCGGCCCGTTCTTTTGATATGGCACATTGCTCCCGGTGTCTCATCCCGTGGCAGCTCTATGGTATGTTGCATCATCGTTGTCCCTGATTTTTTTTTCTTCAAGAAATTGTGTTGCCCCTGCTACAGCAAGGTTTCAGAAATTTTTAGCTGATTACTCGTCACTAAATGTTCTCAATTACGCGCAGATGGCCTGTACCTGATTGAGATTGACCGCATTCTGCGGCCTGGGGGGTATTGGATCTTGTCTGGACCACCGATCAACTGGAAGAAACACTACAAGGGGTGGGCCAGAACCAAGGAGGACTTGAACGCAGAGCAGCAAGCCATTGAGGCAGTTGCCAGGAGCCTCTGCTGGAAGAAGCTCAAGACAGACGGCGACATTGCTATCTGGCAGAAGCCTACTAACCACATCCACTGCAAGGTCTCTCGCAAGGTTGTCAAGTCCCCGCCCTTCTGTTCCGACAAAAACCCAGATGCCGCCTGGTAATCACAGCACCGTGCTAACAAATTCCAACAGAATTACTGATTGTTTATGTCGAATCCCTAATCACATATACGTGTTGTGGTTGCAGGTACGACAAGATGGAGGCTTGTATAACTCCACTCCCGGAGGCTAGTGACATAAAGGAGGTTGCCGGTGGCGAGTTGAAGAAATGGCCAGAGAGGCTTACTGCAACCCCGCCGAGGATTGCCAGTGGCAGCATTGAGGGTATCACGGAGGAAATGTTTGTCCAGGACACCAAGTTATGGAAGAAGAGAATTGGACACTACAAGTCCGTGATTGCCCAGTTCGGGCAGAAGGGTCGGTACCGCAACTTGCTGGATATGAATGCGCGGTTTGGCGGCTTCGCTGCGGCATTGGTGAATGACCCGTTGTGGGTCATGAATATGGTCCCTACCGCGGGGAACTCAACAACCCTTGGGGTGATATACGAGCGTGGCCTCATTGGAAGCTACCAAGACTGGTGGGTTCTTGTGCTGCAAACACGTCGCCTCTGCCGTGTTGCGTCCTTTTCTGATCTCTGAATTCTGTTTTTGAATTCACTGCAGGTGTGAGGGCATGTCCACTTATCCCCGGACCTATGATCTCATTCACGCTGAATCAGTGTTCACGCTGTACAAGGGCAGGTAAATACAAGTTCCAGTGGCTTCAAGCTCTGTAGAATTTCCATTTCCATGCATGCCAGTAGTTTCTGTAAGTTTTGTTCTTCGTGATGTTTATTCTAACTAAAAACTACCCCACTATTAGTAACTAGTTAAGATTTCGCAGGAACTTGCATTGTTAATGCAGAACTGTTAATAATCCTAACTGAACTTCACTCTGAAGATTAGTCTGACAGTTTTCTCCTATGTGTTGCAAGATGTGAGATGGAAGACATCCTGCTAGAAATGGACAGAATCCTGAGGCCTGAGGGCACGGTCATCATCAGAGATGACGTGGACTTGTTAGTGAAGATAAAGAGCATCGCGGACGGGATGAGATGGAATAGCCAGATCGTGGACCACGAAGATGGTCCGCTCGTCCGTGAGAAGCTCCTCCTCGTTGTGAAGAGATACTGGACACTGGGGGACGAGAAGCAATCGCAATAACGAGGCATGAAGAGTTAGAATGGTCATTGACATGTTCGGCAAATCTCAGGGCACGCTCACAGTTTGCCCTGTGAATTTGGTGTTTTTTTTCATTTTTTTGGGTGTATTCTTTTGGGGAAATAGTTCACATAATGTGGGCGTGCTCTCCATGTTAAGCTATAAAAGGGGGTGCGTATGAGGGGGGAACCCAGCAAATGTTTTGACATGGAAAGAAAACCAAAATGTGCCGCATGGGTAAATAGAAAGAAGTATATTCTTGGGTCAGTCTTTGTCCGGATGAACATTCTTTGATCTTTTGTGTTTGACATTAGTTACATTATGTGGCAGATTTTATTCCAAAGCAGCTGAATTAAAACAAAAACTTGGGCTACCCTATCCGGCACCTGCTCTGAACCTCGAACGGATCATGAAATCCCCGCCGGCCGTGCATAATTCATCCACACCGTCTCTCCCCAAGCATCAATGCAACTGTTTGCCAACAGGACGCTCTGCTTTGACCACGAATTGGTTTGCAGTAGGCGCTCCGCACCGTATGTATCATGCCATGCACTGCAAAATTCAGGTGAACGGTTAATCATCCTGCTTTCAGCGCTGCCCTGCATCTCCCTGCTCCCTGCTGTTTTCTGTCAACGTCCGCGTCGGTGCGGCTAGCAGAAGCGGACGACGAGGCAACCGAAATATCCCAAAAGGTTCTCAGCGAGTCCAAAAAAATGTGTGAAGCAATTGTCAACATTTGACTTCCATCAGCTTCCGGTAATGACTCTTTCGCCAGAAATAGCAACAGATACGTCGTTGCCGCATGCGTTTTGTCCGCTTCGCCTCAGTGGCCACTAGCGCGCACCAAACGATCCATCCGTTGGGGAGAAACAATGCCACCAACTAGAGACCTTGTATCCTATTCCTACCAGTGTTTGATGCGGTGCGCCGCTTGATCGAACCATGGTGAAATCGGAAGCCTGAATTGCCCAGGCAAAGAATAATAGAGACTCTGCATACAACAGAGCGGGTGGGGGAACGGGCAGATTCTTCAGCAACCAGCGACGAGCTATACCCCGTTGTCTGTCTACGGCATGCGGTGCAGATAAAGCAAGCGATGCAACTGCCAAGGAGCGGATTGGCCCCGGAATGAAGACGGGGAGGAACAAACACTGGGATTCGGTTGGGGCATGTACTCAATTTAAACTGATGATAAAGACCCTTGACACGGCAGTAGGCCCTCATACTACAATAGTGAGTAGCGAGTACAAGCCTCATGCAGCCCCATTGTTCTCAGAAACTGCAGACAAAAAAGGGTAGCCTGGGCTCGAGGTGCTAATCGCACCTAACGGCTTGACGATTGAGCTTGGAATAATGACCGCTCTCTAAGATTTGCATGCAATTGGCTGCTGGTTAAAGTCGTGTCCGAGCACTAGCAGTAACCAGGATCTAACTAGGAATCTAGGAGTGCCTTTGGTTAAGGGTCTCTGTCAAACACAACTGTCCAAAATGGTGGTCTCTACTCTACGTGCTGTGCTCCAGTGAACAGTAATCTGGAGAAACTCTGTACTGCCAGCTGAGAATCTCAAACCGATCCGTCGGTAAGCAAACGTACGAAAACAGGACCGCGGGAGAAAGTTCATCTGGTTGTCCGACCTGCCGGCGTTCCATGTGCGACGACGAGGGGATTCGCAGCTTTGCAACAACTACTGTACTACCGCCATGGGTGGGGGTGGCTATCCGCCGGGGCCGGGGCCGTCCGGGTCCAGCCAGCTACGGGGCAGTGGCTGTTTCAACGACCCTGCAATGCAAAGGCTGCCAGTCCATAGCATAGGACCCCGGGCGCGTGCGGGGTAGCGGTATGATCGGATCATCGGAGGCAGGACAGGGAATCGTAACCTGACAATCGCACTGGCCGGCCGCGGTTCACGTGCAGGTGCAGTGCGGCTGTAAGAGGGCGGACGGAATTATCTGCTTGACCGGCAGCGGAAGGCGAGGTAAGTACACTGGCACGGCGGGGAAAGTGAAGCGCCGCCATTTTCGCCGCCGGTAACGCCTGTCGGTGCGGTCGCGCGCCAGCGACCAGCGTTGAAATGGATGGCGGGCCGCGTGAGCTTTTGTGGAACCGGGTTGGATGAGCGAGTCTGTCGAACTGATAGGCCAAAACATGTTAGCCCATGAACTAATTCATTTGTCTGGCAATGCCATCAACCCGCTAGCCCATAGATAGATATAGGCCCTCAACCCAGGTGTACCTTGAATCGTAGATCAAGTGATCAACCCCCATTTTACGCTCACCAGCAACAAATTAACTTCTCCCCAAAAAACAATAATAACTGATCCCTTCAGTCTGCGAGTCTGCGTCTCTGCCGAAGAAAAAAAAAATTGTGAAGAGTGCTCACCGAACATTCGAATCCACCAACTGACCAACCGCTGAACCGCAACGGATTCAGCAACGACCAGTATTCACAGCCTTTACATTGCCTTCTCCACCAAACAGCGGTCAAAGTGAAGGCCACGCTCTTTACGCATCGACAGAACCTTTGCTATCAGAGGCAGCCCTGGTCTTAATTCCCAGTACGGTGCCCTTGCACCGGCTTTCGATCGCTCGAGACACGCCGTCACCCGCCACGAAGAAACAGCCGTGAGTTCTCACATATCGCTGCTCGCCCAGGCCGCGACCGCGAGCTCGTCGCGTCGGAGAGAAAGGAAAGATCGGAGATGTGCGCCTACGTGAGGTTCTACGGCGCGATGGCCTGCGCCCCGGTCGCGCTGCTTGTGCTGCTGCTGTACGCGGTGCATAGGTGGAGGAACCCGCGCTGCAATGGCCGCCTCCCGCCGGGCTCCATGGGCCTCCCGCTCGTCGGCGAGACGCTGCAGTTCTTCTCCCCGGACGCCTCCTTCGACGTCCATCGTTTCGTCCGGCACAGGCTTGCGAGGTAGTAGGAGTACGAACTGAACGCCCTGTGGTCCAGCTGAGCTATGTAGCAACACTAGCTTGCCGTTTTGGGCCGAGGCCTGTTTCTTTTGTAGGAGTACTCCACTACGAACGATTTTTGTACCATGTTATCACGTCCGTTGATTATTTTTGGGTGCGAGCTAGGTACGGCCTGATCTTCAAGACCAGCCTGGTGGGGCACCCGGTCGTCGTCTCCGCGGACGAGGAGCTCAACCACCTGGTGTTCCAGCAGGAGGGGCAGCTGTTCCAGAGCTGGTACCCGGACTCGTTCGTGGAGATCCTGGGCAGGGACAACGTCGGCGAGCAGCAGGGCGCCATGTTCAAGTACCTCAAGAACATGGTGCTCCGCTACTTCGGCCCGGAGAGCCTCAGGGAGTCCATGCTCCGCGACGTGGAGCGCGCGGTGACCAGCTCGCTCTGCACCTGGTCGACCCTGCCGGAGGTTGAAATCAAAGAAGCCGTCTCCACGGTACGCGATCTGTAGTTGCAAGCGAGTATCAAAGGCACTAATTCTGTTCAGAGTTCACTGATAAGTTTCTGTCATCTGCACGTGTAGATGGTGTTTGATCTTTCAGCGAACAAGCTGATCGGCTTGGAGCCCTCGAGGTCGAAGATCCTGAGGAAGAGCTTCTTCGACTTCGTTCGAGGGCTCATCTCGTTCCCGCTGTATTTGCCAGGAACTGCTTACTACTCTTGCATGAAGGTATGCTACGCGCGCGCGGTACTCTGTTGGCTGTGGACTTCTGCTAAAAGCTCGCCACTCTCAGGGACGGCAGAGCGCAATGGAGGTCCTACAGCAAGTGCTGGAGGAAAGGAAGAGGTCGGCGCAGGTGCACGGAGCAGGCGGGGGCACGGAAAACGCACGACGCCACGGCGACTTCTTGGACCACGTCGTACAGGAGATCACGAAGGAGAAGCCGATCGTAACGGACAAGATGGCGCTGGACCTGATGTTCGTGCTCCTCTTTGCCAGCTTCCACACGACGTCGCTGGCGCTCACCCTTGCCGTCAAGCTGCTCGCGGACCACCCTCACGTCCTGGAGGAGCTCACCGTGAGTAACATGTGTTTGATAGGCACTCATTGATGCTTTCTGTGCGTTTGTTAATTATTCTGGCTTGTATGTAGATGGAGCACGAAAGGATCCTGAAAGACCGTGAGTCGGATGGAATCACATGGATGGAGTACAAGTCTATGACATTCACGTCACAGGTATCGTGGACTAGGAAAATCATCGGTCCATCTGCTTGTGCTTCAGAGTAATTCATAAAACTGCAGGTCATAATCACTAGCAAATGCACCATATTTTGCAGGTGATAAACGAGACTGTACGTTTGGCCAACATTGCACCTGGCATCTTCAGAAAAGCAATGAAAGACGTACAGTTCAAAGGTTCGGCCGTCTAATCTGTTACTGCACACACTAGTACACATCAAAACTAAGCATCGTACTATTGACTGATCCTGGAGTTTATCTTTGGGACCGGATGCAACTATAACTGAATCTTTTCTGTTTCCTTGACACACAATGGTCCCAGGATGCACGATTCCATCAGGATGGGGTGTGATGGTGTGCCCTCCAGCAGTGCATTTGAACCCCGATATTTACCCATGTCCTCTCACCTTTGATCCTTCAAGGTTCAAGGTTTGTACATTAATCCTATGTCTGTACATTTCTCGCATATATCTTGTGTAATGTGTTTATTAATCCGCATACAGGATAAACCGGAGATAAACCGTGGATCGAAACATTTCATGGCGTTTGGAGGCGGTCTCCGATCCTGTGTTGGAGCAGACTTCAGCAAGCTTCAAATGTCCATTTTCCTCCACTTCCTAGTCACCGGATACAGGTACTATTCGCATGATATCTCTGGTTTGTCAGTGGTTCATAATGCAGTTTACGATTTTGCGTGCGTTTTGTCAGGCAGCCGTTTTATCTTCAAATATTCACTTCACTTACTCTTTCAGGTGGAAAACAGTTGGAGGAGGCAATATAGTCCGGACTCCGGGGCTTGAGTTTCCTGATGGCTACCACGTTCAAATAAGACAGCGCGATTAACCATGGCATATGTTACCTTCCTTCTATTAGAGAATGTGTAAAATTCCAAAGGAGCAGATGTACCTTATACAGCAGGTAGTGCCTCATTTCAATACACAGCAGTGGCATGTCTTACCGGCATTCTGTAAAAATTACGTGTATAATTTGCCTAATTTATTAGTGAACATTACCAAAGTTGCTGTGGTGTAGTGGTTATCACGTCAGTCTTACACACTGAAGGTCTCCGGTTCGATCCCGGGCAGCAACAAATTTTTTTCTTGAACTTTATTTATTTATTGGCCCATATAACAACATTCAGGCCCAGTCGATCATACGCGGCACGGCTTCGAGGGGAAAAAAAAATCAACCGCGGCGCAACACTGGGCCGACGCCAGCCTGGCGAAAGTTCCCCATCTCCAGGCATTACGCCGCATGATTCTACGGAGTACGTTGCAAATAGATCCATCTGGTTCTAAAAAAAAAAAAAAACTCACCGCAAAAATGGTTTGGGCCACACCAAACCGCTTCTTGGAAAGTCCACCCGTGACAAGGCTGTGCACGAAGCGCCCACAGATTGCCCGCATTTTCTTTTCTTTTCCCCGCGGCTGGTACACGAACATGACTCGACGCATCCTAGGTTCTCCACGACGAATCTGTGGGCGCCGGAATCGACCGATTCCTCTGGGGATCTCGGCGGATCTTGCATCAGCTGCATGTGTCCCGTAACATGCACGGGACTGACGGGAGACGGGACCTCGCACCCATGATACACGGCATGCCGCTCGTGCTTCGCCCATACCCGGCCCGCTTGCGCAACTTGCCCTGCATGCGTACCCATGGGCCATGGAGCGTTGATTGGCGGACAAGCGAGCGGGCTGCGTACTCCGTCGCCTGGACTTGTCGTAGTCGTAGCCGCGGTGATCTCCGTGTCATGGCGTACAGATCTTTCGTTAGCCGATCGACAAGTCGAGACCGATGTGTGCCGATCGATCTCTGCTACCCATGCCCGGCCCCGCGTCTACCAATCCTTTGCCCATAAGTTGCGCGGGTTTACTCATTTCCTTTTGATGAGAAGCTTTTCAAGATTCAGCAGACCTGGAATAAGGTACGTAGCTGTAATTCCATTGTTCAACAAAGTTACCAACCAACGAATCCTCGGACCTACTTGTACGCCAGAGATCGCATTCTGGCCGTGGTGTCACTTTTGTCCCTCCTGTATCCGCAAGCTCCCAAACCTTACCAGCTCGGCCTGTCAGGTGTTGCCGCTGTTGCAGGTGTGCTCGCCGGTACTCCTTCAGCCCAGCCTGGCTCACTCAGCTTTAGGTTGCCGATGATGCAGCACGGAGAAGTGAGCGCGATTCCGGCAGGCTGCTGCCCTGAAACGGAGACACCGTGATCCATATTATAACGCTTGCTTGCCACTCGAGATCTTTGCCCATGACTGCAACTACGTCCCCTCGGTCTAGTCTTCAGCTCGATTCTTCAGTAGCCGGTTTCCGAACCGGACCGGGCGGAGAGCGGAGACGTAGCGGTCAGAGAAGCACGCTCCTGTCATGTGAGAGTCAGAGTAGCTGTAGCTCAGCTGAAGTGAACCTTTCAGTCAAAACTTAGCGCCCACTCGAACAGAAGACCGGTCAAAAGAGCTCCATGATTGCTGAAACTTCATGTGCATTCAGTCGAAGCAGCTTGGAGCGGAAGAAAATGGACCGACTTATTCGTTGAAGAAATTTTACTACTCGTCCCAGACCCAGCGCTCCCGAGTCCTGAATGAATGGCACTGCTCCAGATTTCTTTCTCGTTGTTGCTGCGCCTGGGGACGTGGATCGATCGATACGTTCGTCGACTCAAGCGCATGTGGCCGTGTCGCGTATACATGCGGGGGTATACGTTGCTTGAGTACTGCAAGTGCTTTGAGTCTTTGACCAAAAACTAAGGGCTTACAAACCTTCGTTTACAAATACTCGACAATTTTAACTTTTACTGTTTATACTTTGACTGATTATATTTTTTTTACATTATTTAGTTAATTAACTTATAAATAACATCATAATATTTGTTATCGTATATACTTTGAAAATGTATATTTTTTATATCTATATGTCAAAATTTTCTAGAAGAGACGAGCGGTCAAATAGTGTGTAAAAAAGTCAAAATTGATAAGTATTTGAAAACGAAGGTTTGTATTTGAAACGCAGAAAGATTATAGGAAAAAAAAATATAGGGTGACAGGAAATAGGTAACCTGTTCAGGAAAGCGTATACCTCTGTTCTTGCTTGTTATACCGTTTTGTACAGTGATTCCGGCCGTGTTACACTGAACTGCACATGTTTTTCAACAATACCTAGGTATTCCGGGCATATTTTAGACGTTCCTTCAGTCACAGGCGTGTTGCTTGTTGCCTGATCTCAATGTTTGACTTCCACGAAATTTGGGGCTTGTGGGTCGATGGATCAGTAACTCTACTGCTTATTACAGTTAGGCACTGTTTGGAAGGGCAAGAATTTTACAGATTTTTATATAAATTTTATAGTAATCAGTTAAATTTCACAGAAAAACGCACGAAAAAATATTTTTCCTGTTCCAAACGAGGCCTTTGTACCATAAAATGGTTCAGAACAGGATGCACCACGCTTGCATACATGGCGCAATTTTACTGGTGTGGTCGCATCTTTTTCTGAATCACCACCTGGAAACCTGCTTCGCTGTCTAAGGCTCCTTTTTAGTAGCACAAATTTTTAAGTTGTTTCTACTTCTATGAAAATCTTATCAAACAGTTTAAAACAAAACAGCTTATGTTCCCCTATTTAGAAACGTTTCTCTGATGCTAGAAATAAAAAAAAAAGCATTAAAACATAGCATTTCATGATTTGTCCACTGATTTTTTTCGTTGGAGTCGTAAAAGAATTTCCGGCCAAAGTAGTTTTTCAAAAATTTTTAGCGAAGTTCGTTTTTCTAGAGAAGTTCATAAAAACAGAAGCAGGAGTACATAGATTCCCTATCAAATTAACGAGCCCTGCTTACCCTGCACATGACGAACAGTCTCACACGAGATCCTAGCGTGTGACTACACAACAATGTGTCACTGAAAACTGGTGAGCTACGGTGGAGCAACGCGGCGAGACTATAACGCGGCATTTTGTTGAGCCATCCAAATCACGTTGCTGTGCTACAGGTTGGAGCCTGAACGTGGAGGCTATCGTCAGGATACGGGTCCAAAGTCCAAACCAGGACGATTCCCTGCACTTAGTAGTACACTAAACAATCTATAGCTAGGCTTTCTCAATCCTAGCACTGGCAGCAGTGAGATCCTTGGACTACTGAATGCCGACCAAAATAATGCTTGAAACCGCGGCAAGATCGACAGAGAAGAAGAACGAGCTCCCGGCATGTCATCAGCTCCCGTCATGCGATCGCACCAAGATCACGGGCAAGTAACGTGCCGATCATACTGTACATGTGCCGACTTGAACTCGTCCGGTTCCACTTAGTTTAACGACGTCTAAGTCTAAACCTAATTGTAAGCTGCAGAGAATAATTGTACTAAATGACCCACATTGTGCAGCTGTTACCTTCTGTTAGAAAAGGACAGGAGCGTGTGTGACAGTTTTCCTTTTTTGAACAGATGCAGATGCTCGCATGTGTCCTACGACCATACTACCGATTTGGCGGATCTGCAGTGTCCATATGTAATGACGGTGTTGCTTGGCCAAGGCTAAGCTGCTGCCGGATATGTTTGGCTTAGAAAACTCTGAGAGTTGGGTAGCCGCAATCCGAAAATCGCCTAGTCTGATCCAGCCTCCAGGCCATGAAAGGCTCGGCGCAGGCATTTGACGAAGAACCGTGTGCGTGTGTGTATTCTCCTGTCGGTGGGAGCTCCAACAGAGCCCTCCAACCCGGATACGTCTGAACGGAAAGGAAATAATGCCACGTTCCCGTTGCTGACTGGCGGCAGTTCGAACCATTTCATCATCCATCGATCGGGCAGTTGCGTTGCGACTCGAGCAGTTGGACTGGACTGATTTCGCTGGCGATTTCATCGGTGAGATCTTACTGGACCACTTAGAAAATTTGGTGTCTAGTATGAGTAGTGCTGAAAGCGCATATTGCAGAACATTAGCACCAGTCAGAAGCCAGGCCCATCGATCTCCCTGCTTGCCAGCGGCCACCACCATCGGATCTTGGTAGATGCTTGTTAAAATTCCACTCCACGAAGAAGAAACGCGGTCCCAGCTAGTTGGTTCATCAGATCCAACTTGCGACGGCACTGCCTGCAGTCCAGACATGATCCAGCCGCAATTCGCATTGCAGTTTCCGCATAAAAACCTGCAAGTTGCATCTTCTATGCGATCGATCTGACCCAAATATTCGCTTGCTAGATCAACTTTTCTGCGTCCGAGGCCTGCCTTTTCGCTGCAATCATTTGGTGGTTGGGATTGAGGGGCTTGGGTCGTCGCCCCGATCGTCAATTGGCACGAATCCAGGCTCGAGGCTTCAACCCTCTTTTTGCGGTCGTGGTTTGTTAACGAGCCACGCGAACAACGATCAGCTCTGCTCATCACACTCGTGGTTGCTTTAGCCTTCCAATTAGTCAGCTCTGTACCGTCCGCCACCGGGCTCCGGAATGAGAGTCCACTTGTGACTGCAGTGCGCGCCATTTGCCTGGACACATCACACAACGCTGTCCGCGCGTCTTCGGTGACTCGGTGAGCGAGCTCGATGATCTGGAAATATTCGCGACGGCCCGGCCGAATGATTGGCGAGCAGCTTGGAGACGATGACTGTGGACGACGCGGCACGCACGACGAGCAAGACTCGAAGAAAAAGAAACGGTGTTATCCCGAACTCCGGGAGCGTGTTGTTATTAATTCCTAGCCGAGCGCTTGCCGTTGAACTTTCGGTGTTAAGTATCAGTGAGCACTGTATAATTAGGTGGCAAATCAGAAGTTAGTCGTAAATTAGTTGTTTAGGTTATCATCGTTTGATGCTACAGCTTCTATAAAAGTACTCCCTAGCTGTAGGAAACAGATCACGACCCTTACTGAGATCCTGCACGAGTAGAAGCTATGCATCGGGCTGTCCTATTCAATTGAAATGGAGGGCCATAAGTTTCACCATAGGAAAGCTAACCAAGCGATGAGATATATAAGCTCTCACCGCGTAATTTAACCAGAATTTTTTATATTGCCATTTGTGATAAGTGATTTGGATCTTATTCCTCAGAAGCTTATTTAATCCCAGTGGCGAAGCCGGGTTCTCCTGTTTCGCTGTTTGTCATGTTACTCTCCGTATGAGGGTCCACTTGTGCTTGGTACGGAACAAAGTGATCTGTACCCGTATGCGTCCAGGAACACGTACGCATGTCGCAGGGCTCATGCATTTCTCTGCCTTTTTCTCGTGGTCGGAAGCTGCAAGGTGCGTGCGCCGATGAGGCGGTGCCGGTGCACGCGGTCTCCTCCACCTCCACTGTGCCGAGAAGACCAGGCAAAAGGCGGCCAGGACCCAACGAAATTGAACAGCTTGCTACTACGCTTTACGCCCAGCACGAATCCTGGGTAGGACACGGAAAAAAGTGTCCGAGTTCCGGGTGTGTTCCTTCCTGAACCTGGACCTGTGCTGCCGAAAGTTGGGGCAGCGCTAGCAGGAAACTGGCCTGTTCTCCGTCTCATTCTGAATACTTCATTTTAGGAAATTGAGTGGAAATGGCAAAACCACAGAGCATCGACCACTGATGTTCCAGGAAGATTCAGAAAATCAGGTCGATCCGCTAATTTTTCTCAGGCTAGCAACCTGGCCGGATAAAGTAGTTTAGTTAGAGCCAAGGAACTTAATCAACTATACACACTGTCTGGCTAGCTAGCTGGATGGAAGATTAGTATAACCACTGACGGAGCTGAAAATATAGCGCTTAGATTGCAACGCGTACAAATATAACACGGCCGAGAAGAAGAAAGGAAAAGGTTGCTCCGAAAGCTTGTGCACGCAGGCGCGAAGGGAGGGGCTGGCGTGCCGGTGATTATACAATCCCGGTGTTTTGTGATTAGCATGGAGTCCACGAATGGCGAAATGAAAACTGCGACCTTGATTTCGTGTGCTTAAAGCTCACATATGTTGACTGATGACCATGCGACCGAGAGCTACCTTTTCTCTGCGGACTGCAGCAGGGACACAAGGTAACAGAGTACACTGTGCTTCTGCACCAGTACCTCCAGGAAACCTGATGAGTGGCAGCCCTGCAAAATTCACGTATCGGGGGTTGACAAGGAACCTCGACTTCTGCAGCGAATGGAGATGTCCATCTCATGTTGATGAACAGCGTCCTCTGTCTGATGCTCCGGTGGCATGGATGGAATGAAACACTGGCGCGTTCCGCGTAAGCAAAAGCGCTAGGAGTGAGTAGCAGAATAATCCGCGGTCCGGAGACAAACAGGGCAACACTTTGCCGTGCTTTTCTGTACTAGAATATCCTCCGATTCAAGCCAGCTCTCGACCAGCCAATACGGCGTCCAGAGGAATCGATCCAGCAGCGACCCTAGAGCTCCTCTTGGGCGCATGCAACCCGGTCACAAATGGAAGTATCCTGGCCATCCTCCAGTTGGTTTGAATTTACATTCTTGACTCCCAAGTGTCTGAGCTGCCTTGAGGCCTTCTTTGAAATGCGGGGATTTTTTTTTCTATTTTCTGCGTTTTTTCTGTAAAATTAAACTAATTTCAGTGAAATTTCTGCGTTGTGTGGTAGAGTGCTAAACCTGGTGACAGTCGGCAGATGGGCAGTTCTCATCTTTCTCTCTGTTTGAGTTTTCAGATGCAACATACAGCAACATCTTTGTCAATTATACCACAATAGTTTCTGAAATTTCATCAACTGTTTTGCAACAAAAAATAGTGTTAACATTATTCAAGAGAAGGGAGAGAATATATACCAAAGTGGCTAGATTTTTCCCTTTTTGAACAAAAATGAGGTGCAAGTAATAGTTAGAAGAAAAGGATGCGCATGCAAATAGAAACTATTAAAGGTTCGATGTGTAATATTTTCTTCGCTCCAAATTTTAAGGCCAAGCCTTGTAGCTGGTGTTTATAAAAGGCAACCCCTCCAGCCCATACTCCCACAAACCCACATAGAACCCCTCTCCACCCTGCCCAGCTAGCTACAGAGTCACCTCTTCTCCCGTCGCGCGCCTCGCACATGCAACCATATCTTCAGCTAGCTTCTCTCCGTCCCGCCCCTACCATCCCCCTCCCACAGAAAATACTCAGCGGGAAGCTTCTTGTCACCCCGGAGGCCATGGCTGCCATGGCCTATATAGCTCTCTGGGCCGCCGCATTGGCCGTGTTCGCCGCCCTGCTCCACTGGGCGTACCGATGGAGCCACCCCAAGGCCAACGGCGAGCTTCCGCCGGGCTCGCTTGGCATCCCTCTCCTCGGCGAGACGCTGCAGTTCTTCGCGCCGAACCCGAGCAACGACCTCTCCGACTTCGTCAAGGAGCGGGTCAGGAGGTACGGGAGCATCTTCAAGACGAGCATCGTGGGGCGGCCGGTGGTGGTGTCGGCGGACCCGGACATGAACTACTTCGTGTTCCAGCAGGAGGGGAAGCTGTTCGAGAGTTGGTACCCGGACACCTTCACCGAGATCTTCGGCCGCGACAACGTCGGCTCCCTGCACGGCTTCATGTACAAGTACCTCAAGACCCTCGTGCTCCGCCTCTACGGCCAGGAGAACCTCAAGGCGGTGCTCCTCAGCGAGACGGACACCGCGTGCCGCGGAAGCCTCGCCGCGTGGGCGGCGCAGCCCAGCGTCGAGCTCAAAGAAGGCCTCTCCACGGTACGCAACTACGCATGCTGATCGCGTCGATTCTGTCTGGGTGCTTGTTTCGATCGATGCTTAACGTAGATTATTGCTTCCTCGATTTTTCAGATGATATTTGACCTCACTGCCAAGAAGCTAATCGGCTACGAGCCGTCCAAGTCGTCGGAGTCTCTGAGGAAGAATTTCGTGGCGTTCATTCGCGGGCTCATTTCGTTCCCTGTTAACATCCCCGGCACGGCTTACCATGAATGCATGGAGGTAAACTAAAAGACTGCGAGTGTTAATCGATCTCAGCACACAACAACCAGCAGAGCATAACTCAAACTGCACCATCCACGAACAGTTCGCACATGCCAGAAGCCCATATGCAAACGAGCACGCACGCAAAGATCCGACCAGCTGTGTAGCTGCGGCGCACATGCATTAAAATTCCAGAAATCTCTCGAGGAATATCTTTTGATCACGTCGTGTCTCCGGTGCAAACAACAGGGGAGGAAGAACGCGATGAAGGTGCTGAAGAGCATGATGAAGGAGCGGATGGCCGATCCGGACCGTCCGTGCGAGGACTTCTTCGACCACGTGATCCAGGAACTTCGGAGGGAGAAACCGCTCCTGACGGAGACCATCGCGCTGGACCTCATGTTCGTGCTCCTCTTCGCCAGCTTCGAGACCACGGCGCTGGCGCTCACCCTCGGCGTCAAGCTGCTCACCGATAACCCCAAGGTCGTCGACGCGTTAAGGGTAAGCAAAGCTGCAGTCAGCCAGCAGAAAGTGTGGCTAACCGGGACAAGAAATCAAAGCAAAACTGACGGAGCAAATCATCTTGTTATGTGTGTGGTCGAGCAGGAGGAGCACGACGCGATCGTCAGGAACCGCAAGGACCCGGATGCCCCCGTCACGTGGGCAGAGTACAGATCGATGAAGTTCACGAACCAGGTGAGCCTAACCCTGACCGCTGTACCCCTAGCCACTGCTACTACGTGCAACTGCGTAAGATGCCCTGCCAAAGACAGTGCCCTGCTAGTGCTAGAATAAGCTAGAGTGGCCAATCGCGGGCCAGTACAAGAATCTTGGAGCGTGCAAGTATTCAAGGCCCAAACTTCGAAGATGATAGATCACCTTTGTTAATTACAACTCTAACGAAAAATTTTGATTGTTAATTAATCAAACAAGAGTTAACAAATTGAAGAAACCAAACCGTATGGTCCTGATTTCGCCATGGTAGAAGTACGCTTCAGTTGAATTTCGGTTCTCTGAATCCTCCTCAAGTGCTGAAAACTGACGCCTCTGCTCCCTGTCTTCTCTGAAGGTCATCATGGAGATGGTGAGGCTCGCAAACATCGTGCCAGGAATATTTCGAAAGGCCTTGCAAGATGTTGAGATAAAAGGTATTTACACATCAGGAACGCCATGTCACCACACATGGCATCTCCTGTCCTCCTGCAAGTAATGTTATCTCCAACAAGTTGAGTGGAACTGACTTCTGTGCTGTATCTTTGCGACGTTGTTACAGGCTATACGATTCCGGCAGGATGGGGCATCATGGTGTGCCCACCGGCGGTGCACTTAAACCCTGAGATATACGAAGATCCTTTGGCCTTCAATCCATGGAGATGGCAGGTTCGTCTTCCCCTTCATGTCGAGAAACACATGAAACATCAGCATATCACGCGTAGTGTGTCTACTACTTAGCGAAAAGGGGTTTTATTCTCTGGGCATCATGAACTGCCATGATGTAGTCTGCTTGCAAATATTCTCCTCTCAAATCCCACCATTAACACTGAGAAATCAATGGAAACAATATTTTAACCAACTGCAAGCGTGCATAATAATTAGCGGAGGGATTAGTATAAGATCGCGAGGCTCTGATCCCAAGTACCAACTTGTCCGATGAGATCAAGAGGGAATTTGGTTGTGGTCCATTGATGGTCCGAACCATCGCAGAAGCTTCCTTCTTTGTAGTTTAAACAGCAAGGTCAAAATGGCAACAGACGAACATGTTGTAGTAGTAACAATGGACAATCGTGCAAACCAAATATATGCCTGATTGTGTAGTTGTCTGAACACTGTTTAATTGTGTCTTTCGCGAATTGGGGTTCAGGGTTCGAGTCGAACAGTTTCTGAATCAGGTAGCTGAACCATGTGCTGCTTCATCGATTCCAAGATAAGAATGAACCGTAGGGTACAGTAAAATGCACCCTGCCTTGCCAATTTTACTGCATAGATATGTGTGTCTTCTTGAAATATTGTTAAGAGAGTACAGCAGGCGCATCACATGCATCTATGACATTACTAGGAAAGAACTTTCAGATGTGAGTACATGTTCTAAACCTGTTTTGTTATCTGAACAGGACAAGCCTGAAATCACCGGCGGAACGAAGCATTTCATGGCGTTCGGAGGCGGGCTTCGGTTTTGCGTCGGTACTGATCTCAGCCGAGTCCTCATGGCAACATTTATCCACTCCCTGGTCACAAAGTACAGTTGGAGAACAGTAAAAGGAGGCAACGTGGTCCGGACCCCCGGCCTCAGCTTCCCAGACGGCTTCCACATCCAGCTCGTCCCTAGAAGCAGCTGAAACTCATCAACCCCTTCCCTTTTTTTGATCTCTGAGCTGTCCGGAGCTCGCTTCTGAACACAAGATTGCCCATGTAAAGATTTGGGTTTTTAGGTTTACTAGCGACAAAGGCGAAGAATGGAGAAGCATACATACCTAGTCTAGTGTTAGGATACACACAAGCTAGTTAGAAGTGCAGGCGTGTATTACCGAGTGCTACCTCTGATCATTGTGAGGGGTTTTTGTACTTTGGTTGTTTGTAACCGTTTGTTTCCCATGTGGTTAGTAATCTACCCATGTGTTGTATGTATGTCATGCCTAATTAATAAAAATACGGCTACATAAACACAAAAAAAAAAAATTCTGAAGCCACTACAGCTCCAGCTATACTCTTAGCATGTTCAGACTTCAGACAAAGGGACTGATGACTGAAAACGGCTACAGTACTAGCTGTCAAAATACCGTTAAGATAGCAGCCTCTGTAACTGTCAAAATGCTTGTACTGCTCATGGCCTCGTAACAGCATCACAATACTTTCAGGAAATTCTCTACAGCTTTCAGAAAATTAACGAGTTGCTGCTTCCAATAACACTCTGATTTTATCAACAGCAATATGCAGAACCGTTGCTGACAGGAAAGACAGTCTCGAGTTGCCATCTCTATGGTCTATCAGTGAGTTTCGCACGCAATGAGGCGTCCACAAGTCAACATGATCTCCGAAGGAGATCTTGTCCAATTGGAACCGTTCAGACTTCAGACATGCTGGTCATCTCTGTTTTGTTTACTGCATAACTAAAAGCGAGCAGGTAAACAGTGTGACAGACCGCCCCACTGATTAAATATACTACAAATCATCCATAGACCACAAGATCTTATTCGATATCACTTGACAAAGCGAGTACTAACAGTACAACTTCAAATACGATTAAATATACTATAAACTGTTGCTTAAGTTTATAAAACTAAGATTTTTAAAAGTGCAGAAGCGATAATCTGAATTAAGATCTTTTAAAAACTATGCATAAGATGTCATCAAGCCCATACGATATATCCTCTAGTAGCACGCAAACAGCAGTGCAGTGAGCAGAGCTTCTAACAGACATAATCACCCTCGAGGTTGCTTCTGCCAGTTGGTCCAGAGGAGAGAGAGAAACCATATGCACACAAAACCACAGAGAGCCAAGCCCTGAGCATTTAAATGCTCAGCAAATCTTACCCGTCAACGTGGCCAAATACAGCTGACTCTAAAGATATATGATAAAGTTGACTCACATAGGATGGCTATTTGCAAAACCAGTGTTAATATAGTGAATCCTTATATTAAAGTTTTAGCGGTAGATTAGGTTCACGGAAGGTAAATTTAGTTTTTTCTATAACTATATCAACAACTATATCAAGTATGGTTACCAAGCAATTGACTATGAACTAAGCAAACAATTCATATTATTGATTAGGTTTACATACTTCCTCTGTTTCTAAATAACTGTCACTGGAAATAGGACAGGGTGTATTTGGAGGAGAGAATGTGCAGTGAAAAGTGAAAGAGATTTGCAGTGAAAAGTGAAAGAGATGTGAGCAGAAGTATATTGGTGAAAATAACAACTATTTAGAAATAGAGAGAATACATTATTACTACGACATGACTCAGTGAACAAGCGGTACTCGTTACTGTGAGGGGCAGCGATTATAATCGATTTACACCAGCTAGGAGAACTCGAAATACATGACACGTACGTGCTTCTCGGAAGCCGCACGTGACCACCTTCACAACAATACCGTAGAGTCGACCCGAGGCCTACCGCTCCCAAACACATAGTCCTCCATGCGATCACCACGCCGGGTGCATCTATGGTTAGATCCAAAGCTTTTCTCTGCTACCCCACCGAAAGAGAAGTAAGGGGACGTCCAACAACTACGGTATTGAGCTACATCGGTTTTCTGGGCGCATAATTCTAGTATGTATTCGGTACGTTCAAACTTATTCAACAGGGCCACACTCGAATCGGTCCTTAACGACATAGACGGAGCTACCACCGCGAAGGCTCTGCCTTCTCAAACCCTCCTATATGCTGTCCCCGCCCAGTCTCAAGTTAATTAATATGTGACAAACCTATAGCTCGCGAGTGACTTTCCATTCACTCAACTTCTATAGCTCGCGAGTGAATATTTATTCACTCGACTTCTATAGACCGCGAGTGACTTTTTATTCACTCGACTTCTACAGTGAACTAAAATTTAGCCTAGCTCTACATTGAGTTATTTGTACCAATATACACTTAATAAGGTAAGTAACACTATTATGTATTCTAGAGTTTCAAACAACTTTTACAACTTAATGCACAGTATATTAACTATACAATACATAGTGACAAAATAAAAAAATTTAAAATAAGGTTAATGCATCGAGGCTTGTCTGGTCTTTACTCACAGTTAGCTTCCTTTGTCAAAGGAACACTCCAAGCTCACCTTCGGGTGCGTCAGGTCCTATACATGAATGATATGCAAAATATTGAATTAAGATAGTGTTTAATTTTTAAATAAAATCACATCCGATGATAGCTTTTTATTTTCAAAAGACACAAATTTAGTTATAAAACTTCTTTAAAATAGTTTTCAAAATTATAAAATATAAATTGAGTTATTCACAAAATCAAGAAGGTTGTTAACAAATTTTGGAGAAATTTTCAGTATTTATTGAAATCAAATATATTTATAATGATTTAAAAATAGTTTAAACACAATAAAATGCTTATAAAATTACTTTTGATTAAAATATATATAAAACCTTCTCTAAACAAAGGGTTTGACTAAATAAACAAAAAAGTAAAAAATTTAAGATTTTATCATGGCAAGGAATAATGATAATGCATTAATAAATTATTTAGTGATATGAATTACTTAAATTAATTTCATGCATAAAATAAAAAATTGGTTAGCTTCAGAATATAGTTCTAGTTGAGAGGACCCAAACAAAATTTATTTCATTTTTTTCTGAGCTATAATGAAGTTTCTACGAATTTTAAAAGTTTGAAATTATTTCTAGACCATTAAATAAATCAATTTACAAATAACAATAATTTTCCAGCCTAATTGGGTCGAGCGGCAATGGGCCACAAGGGTCCCGGCCCATCTGGGGCAGGCCACATGGCCAGGCTTGCGCGCGGCGGGGCGC
>BCLF01000023.1:195208-225418 GCA_001602275.1 Zoysia japonica | reverse complement strand
GGGGGGGCCTGAGCCAGGCGCTCGGCCATGGCGACCGACGCGGCGGGGCCCTCGCCGATGAGAGGCTGCGGGCGGTAAAACTCGGAACAAGCGGCATAGAAATGACCATCGCAACGAGGGAAAGCCAGAGAGGGAATCCTCAAGGTGCGTGCCTCACCGGAACGGGCTGACGGCGATGGGCGGCAGGACGACCACTTCGGCGAGGAGGGGCGCACGGTACATACCATGAAAAATCGCAAGGCTTGCGCCACAAGCTTCGGCGGAGGCCGGAGAAGGGTGGCGCGGGTGACGTCGTCGTGGAAGACAGCCACAAGGTGGAGCTCGACGGAGGGGCGACGGGGTTCAGGCAACCGACGAGGTTCCACTCGAATTTCCTGCGCAAGGAGTGAGCAATTCTAAGGAATCCGAGTTCCTGGAGGCGCATAAGGAAGAAATTAGCGAGTAACCAGGAGTAATCGACGCAATATTCACCAGAGCTCAACTAATTTTACTGGAACAGCCGACTTCTCCGACAACACAATTTTTGGGGGGAAATTTGGAATCCGGCCAACTCGAAGAGAGATAGGGCTGGCTAGGTGGTGGAGAGTGGGTGAGGGAGAAGGCGCAGCTGGTGGACGAGGAGTGAAAGATAGAGGTGGCCAGGAGGGCGAGCTCCACTGAGGAGGTGACGGTCAGCCGAGTGCGCGCGAGAGAGGGAGAGAGAGCTGTCGCTTGTCGGCAGGGTAGTGAAGTCTCGTCAGCAGCTTGGGGACACGCTCACGGCATCGTGTCTCGCATGCACAAAGGGAGCGTGTGCGGTGGCGATGCAGGAATGGGGAGCAGGTGCGCTGCGCCCAGGGGTAGGAGAAGATGCACCAGTGAGGCTGACAAGTGGGACCCGTGAGCTTTTTCCAATTTCTGAATTTTGCTGATTTTCTGCATTGCTCACTGTTTGGCTCCGAAATCCATACTTCCCGAGCTCTAAAAATTTTGAAATTTTTTAGAGAGTTAGGAAATTTTAAAATAAATAACTTTTATTTTGAGGTCACGTTCAAAATCGAAATAAATAAAATTTTATTAAATTTGGAAAACAGGTCATCTTTTAGAGTAAAATAATTTATTTTGAACATCTAAACCTCAATAAAAATTTTACGAAAACTTCTGAAATTCAAGTTGTTGTAAGAACTTTCAAAAGAAAATTTTGTTTCAAAACATTTCGTTGAAAAAGTTCGAATGTGCATTTTAAAATTTGAATTATTTATTTGAAACATGATTTTTTCTATAGGGTTTTACTTAATTGAGCTCAGATTCCGTGATTTCGAACTTAAACAGCTTGGTTTCTTTATTCAAAAACAAGATGTGTTACAAGAAGCCACAAGGCTATTTATTCGATCGCGACGATGCTCGGAGTAAAGAATGAAGCGCAAGTGGGGGAAGGTTCATTATGCGATCGAGAACTGACCGGGATAAAACTTGGCGTAGACATGCCAGCGACAAGATCTTCCCCCCGCGGGGACAGAACCGAAGGGTAGAGATTCCGCTCTATCCAGCTGCGCGCTCGGCGCGATCGCCGCGTTCGATTCACTCGTCCGCCATTGGTAGCTGCGCTTGACTGACTGACCGCGTGTAGTAATAATCCGTCAAAGGGTTACGGGTACAACGCCCCGCGCTCACTTCTGGAAGGTCTCCGTGATCACGCTGACCATCCAATCGCTGCGCGATTTGCAGCGGGTTAAGGTTTGACCGGTGCAGATTTCGTTCGATGATGATTCGGTGCATGCTGCGTGATCGCGTTTCGTTCGCCAGAGGTTCGGCCGTATCAGACCGAGACAGTGGTGGCCTAATGTACGCATACTACATTATTTGCAAAAGCTAACATACATAATACGACATTTGGCACTGTCAGGTGTAATCCTGGCATCACTGTCAGTGTAGTTGAAGTGTTCCTGTGCTGTTTCAAAAGGAAAAAGTAATATTCATCAGCTGTCAAATTTCTACCCTGGTTGCTGAACCTACGTCGCGATCATTCGCCTTTTTTTTTTCCACCAGATTCTCCCGATACGCAAAGCAATCGCTCAGGAGGAACTATTATTTGAAACAGGCCCGTGACCCGCGTGACATTTCTTAATCTTGGTCCAGGAAAAGCAGGCCGCATAAAGGTCCATCTATTCCATTTCCGAGGCCAGCCGGGCGAACCGAGTCCTGGGTTGGGTCGTCGGTGGCATTCTTCCGCATGTCTTCCAGCGGACACTCGCAATGGTTGAAAGAAAAAGGCGTACTCCTATAGTTTGTGCATTCTTCCAGTGGACACTAGCCGCACACGGATCAGACGCAAAGAGCCAAGAAAACAAGTCAAAGTAACAAATCGAAGTGGCGCTCGTGCTCTGCCCAACGATTCAGACTGAAACCACTCATTAGCGCTCGAGTTGGCTTCGATTTGGCTGTCGTTTGAGCCAGCGGCAACCAACAGCTTTCGGAAATACCGAGGCCGCGCAGACGCGACGAGGATCGCTCAGTTTGGACTTTGGACATCAGAAACGAATGATGCGTCCGTCTTTCACGGCCACGTAAGTACTACTAGCAAAGCACCCTTTACTCATTCGTCCGTCACGATCATTGCTCGCGAAATACGAGTACGACTTTTATCCAGAAGTAGCTTTGGTTGGTGGTCAACCATGCGCTTCAAAAAATCTCAATAATAATCGGGAGCAAGAACAAGGTGATATATACTCTTTTTAGGGGTGAGGAGAAGAAAAAGGTCGAAAGGGTACGCGTGCTGGGCCTCGCACGTTACAGCCCACCTTTAACACACGGAAAGTCACAAGCTGGGCTGCCTCGTACGAAACCCCAAGAAAAGCCCACCAAAAATCCATGGAGTAGCGAGAGTATCACGGGCAGAGATGTCTCTCGGCCCCCACCATTCAGCGAGAGCACGCAGTTCGCGGGTGTCCGTGCCCTCCGGTCCCGCGCTCTCGTCGTCGTCGTCGTCGTAGCCTTTGGCGCGCTGACGCCACCATCCCATCGCATGTCACCATGTCAGGACGCTACAACGAACCGATAGGGCAGCGCAGCGTAGCCGCGCTCGTCACGTCCCAGCTCTTTCGTCAGGATCGGTACCGTCCTGCCACGAGAAGAGACAGCAGGCCACTGGTCCACAGTGCTGTGGCTGGCTGCCGTTGGCGCTCCACTGTCAGTGGAGGCCGGCTGACATCGGCTGCGATTAGAGGTCGCCCCAGCACCGCGGCAGAACAGAGGAGCAAGGGTTGTGATCGTTCTCGGCAGCCGGCGGGCCGCTAGTTGCATTGCTTGCTTCGCAAAAGTTCAGTTCATGACTCCAATACTACGTCCTCGTACCACATTTACGTCTCCTTAAGCTGTAAATAAATGGAAAAATACCCAATCTGATCTCTAAACTATGCATAAAAGCTCAGTTTTATTCTTCAACTTTTAAAAAGTTTAATTTAATTTTGAATTTTAATTATAAGATCTATTTTATCTCTGTGATGACATGTATACTTATGTGATATGCCATGTCAGCATGTAAAATACCACATCAACATTAATTTTAGATTATTAATTTCAAATTAATTTTCTTTTAAATCGTAACTTTATTTTTAACTCAAGTTTAATCATCATATTTCTTACAATTAAATGCAACAAAACCAATTTTTCAACATTTGAATTGTGCTGAGCATCAGACGTGAAATTATACCAAATGATATGAAATAAAATTTTAATACTTCTATTACGATAACAAAATGCCATTTCTAACATTTAGTTTGCTTTAAGAGTCAAATTTGTTAAAATATGAAGCACTATATGAAAAATATAAAAAATATATATAGCATATTCAAATTATGTTGAAATGATACATAAAAACATTGAATTTTAAAAATATTTCCAAATATTTTTGGTAACATTATAGTAAACATGTTATTTTAAATAGATAAAAAATAGAATTACGATTTGAAAGAAAAATCAATTTGAAATAAAAAATTTAAAATTGAACCTGGCATTATTTGTTGATGTGACATGACACGCATGCAGACACATCAGATCAGAGATGAAATCGAGACTATATTTAAACCTCAGGGATTAAAATGAATCTTTTGAAAATTAAAGGATAAAACTGAGTTTTTTAGCATAGTTCAAGTACGTATTATCTCAGCCACAAGAGTCAACAATGAGTTCAGATTCCTGCTATTTACAGTTAAGCCCCGTCGATACAGAAAACTCGGCAGCCGTTTAGCAAAATAGAGGCCCGAAACAAAGGGGTTGTTTGGTTTATGCCCAACAACAACTATTCCAAAATTTGGTGTTACGGTAACTTTAAATTGTTGGTAAAAAAAGTGTTTGGATTGTGACTTTATCAAATTAATGGTAACAAGTAAAAAACTAATATTTAGATAGTAGCCATACCAAAATTTGTTAAGATAGTAGTATGACATATGAGCTCTAAAAATTTAGTATAATTTTTAATATTAAAATATAATCGAGTAATATCTTGTTTTATAGATTTTATTGCAAAAAATAGGATGGTAAAAATGAATTATAAATCAGATATACTGTTAAAAAGATACTACTAAATAGTTTGAAGTGTTTTAATCTAAAAAGTTTCGAAACTTCTGCAACCATTCACGGATCGCCACATCAGCACGTCTTCCGTTGGCAACGTGCAGGCAGCGCGGGCGAGCCATTTTGGCGCTGGCGTTCCGGCCAACGTTGGCTACGTTTTATCGTTGGCGTTTCCAAATTTTGGTCATGAACCAAATAACAACCAAATTTTAAAAAACTAGCTAATATTTAATTAATAAAGCATCTGCTGGCTACTATCCAAACACACCCAAAGTAAACTATTCGCAAACAGGGTCCCCACGGTTTCGTGCTTCCGCTATAAGACTGGCCCCTCTAATCGCCCGCTGGACTCTTCCTTTCCGTCCTGCTCGGCGGCCTTTCCCTCGTCTCGGTGCAAGCGTGTGGCGCGTTTCACTCTTTTGGTTTCATCTCCCGCTCTTCGCCTCCCCTCTTCCACTCCGGCCAGACGCCGGAACCCATGAGGCCTGCCGGGGAGCTGTAGAGCGGCGGAGATGGGCTGGGCGCCCAGGTGGCTGCGCGGGCTGCTCGGCAAAAAGGCGGCAGGCGAGCAGCACAAGCCAGCGAAGGAGAGGAAGCGTTGGGGATTCGGGAAGTCCTTCCGTGAGAAGGCGCCAACGGCGGAGCGTCCTCCGACGCCTTCGGCGCCTCAGCGGCCTCCGGCGACGCCGCGCCGGGCGTTCGCGGCGCGGGAGGATGACGCCGACGACGACGCCGACGAGCAGAGCAAGCGCGCCATCGTGGTGGCCGCGGCGACGTCGGCGGTGGCCGAGGCCGCCATCGCAGCGGCGCATGCTGCCGCCGCCGTGGTAAGGCTCACGAGCAGCGGGAGGTGCGCGCCGGCCGCCGCCAAACGGGAGGAGTGGGCAGCGGTTCGGATCCAGGCAGCGTTCCGTGGCTACCTGGTTAGCTTCTCCCGGACTCCTCACTCTTTACTCAGTTGTTCAGTTATTAGTCGTAATCTTGCGGAAAGTTCCGAAAGAAACTTGAATGCTTTTTTGGGGTTAATCACGTCAAGAAAACCCACTTTTCAGCGAAAGGATGCACTTTTCCCTATAAAATCTCCATATTTTTACTTCTTTGATACTCCAGCAAACAGAAATTTCATTGTTCCTGTGCACCGCACCCTTCCCTTTCATCCAGCGGCGGGGACGAGAGACGTTGGTTGCCCTGCTCTGTCATCGTCTTTACTGCCGCTAGTCCTTAGCTATAGTAGCTTCGGTTCTGGAAGCAGGGCATGTCCATGCCGCTTTGACTACAGTTCATTGGCAAGAAATCGAAAGCCCTTTTTTTTGCTGTTCGCACATCGTTACTGGGTTACTGTTCTTGGATGCTGCTAGCGCCGCCGTAGTAGTAGTAGTAAATAGTGGTGCCCATGGTGGCATGACTACGGGACCATTACTGATTAATCTCTCTGCTCGTGTGACTTGTGTCTGAAGGCGAGGCGGGCACTGAAGGCGCTGCGCGGGTTGGTGAAGCTGCAAGCTCTAGTCCGCGGCAACATTGTTCGGCGGCAGGCGGCCGAGACGTTGCGGTGCATGCACGCGCTCGTTCGCGTACAGGCGCGCGCGCGAGCCTGCCGTGCGATTCGCTCGCAGCGTGTCGTGTCTCACCCGGTATGTGCAAAGATCTTGATGGCTTACTCTTGCAAATTCGTTCTGGACGCGTTTCTTACGGTTCTTGGTTGTGCATTGCAGGGGCCGCCGACGCCGGAGAAGCACGAACAGGTGGTGGCTCACGACCGCGCGCCCAGGCACGGCCGTTCAGGTTCTCTGAGGGTGAGTTGGTGCTTTATTTCAATAGTTTTCTTTTCTTTTGTGTTGTGATGCCCGTGACACCTGACAATGGCAAGGCGATCTGGACAGGGATTCTCGTCGAAGACACCGGGCAG
This sequence comes from Zoysia japonica, assembly GCA_001602275.1. Classification (NCBI taxonomy): domain Eukaryota; kingdom Viridiplantae; phylum Streptophyta; class Magnoliopsida; order Poales; family Poaceae; genus Zoysia; species Zoysia japonica. Next base: position 218,955 of record BCLF01000023.1, on the reverse strand, counting down.
TGAGAGGCTAGGTAGGGAGAGATCAGAATCTTTCGGAAGGAACTGGCTGGACCGGTGGGTGGAGGAGAGGTACTTGGATGACGAGAAGAACGCCAAGATTCTTGAGGTGGACACCGGCAAGCCAGGGCGGCACGCTTCCAGGAGGCGCGGCGGCGGTGGCAACCACCACCATTCGCCGTGCTCGACAATGACCTCTGACCAGAACAGCCGGAGCTTCGCTACCATGCCGGAGTCGCCGTCCAAGGACTCCACAACCGCGCAGCAGTCCGTTCCGAGCCCGCCGTCCGTCGGCATGGGCGAGGCGTTCAGTCCCCTGCGCCTGCCCGTGGACCTCGCCGAGCTCTGCGACAGCCCGCAGTTCTTCTCGGCGACGTCGCGGCCCGGGAGCTCCCGGAGGGGCAGTGCGTTCATGCCCACCAAGAGCGAGTGTTCGCGCAGCCTCTTCGGCGGCTACTCCGACTACCCGAACTACATGGCGAACACGGAGTCGTTCCGTGCGAAGGCGCGTTCCCAGAGCGCCCCGAAGCAGAGGCCGCAGCAATACGAGAAGTTCAGCTCCCCACGCAAGGCGTCGGCGCACGCGTTCGCGCCGGGTCCCGGCGTGCCCTCCGCGCAGCAGAGATCGACGGCCTCGTTGCACGCCAAGTTCACCAACAAGGCGTATCCTGGCTCTGGCAGATTGGATCGGCTCGGCATGCCTGTGAAGTACTGATCTGATTCTACTAAAAATTCGCAAGAAGGCATCAGGATAAAATGTTGTTGCTCATAGAGTGATCAACATGTCGAAGCAGTGAGTGAGCTTACTATTAGGCTTGTTGTGCCTTCATGGTCCTTTTACCGTCACAGTTTTTGTTCTGCTCGAGTAACCAAATGTAAGATGCTGGTAGCTGTTTAGTAATACTAAGTTGTGCTTTGACTGCTAACGTTTCCTAGACATCTATGCTGTTTATTCATGCGCTAATGTTTGACTGTTGGTTTGACGTTTTAGTATAGTACTAGTGGTTACCATTGGCAATGCGAATTCTTCATCTATGATTAGCCATTGGAGAATGATCAGGTGCGATCTTGATATGTTTTTTTTTAAAAAAAAAATGCATGGCCGGTCCTGATAGCTACCTATACTGCATTCCACTAGAAGGGCTTATTAAGCGATAGGTATGTCTCATGACTGTCCTCTGTTGGACCGGTTGGTAATCTTGTCCCGGCCTCGGGCCTATCTGGTGAGCTGTGTTTTGTTTTAATTTGATGGCGCTAGCTGTTTCGTCCCGTAGCGACTGGATCCACTGGAGCTTCGCCATGAGGCGGGCGGCAATCAGTTGCCTTTGGCTCGTACTAACCACTGGTGTGAAAACTGAAACCGAAGCCGATAAAAAACCATGGCCGCCTCGAGACGAGACACCAGCAAAGGGGTTAAACAAACAAACGCGGCACCCGTACTTCCCAGCACACCCTGAAAAGAGGAGTTTATGCGCGAGCGAAGCAACCGCGGCGGCCATCGCTAACCGCGAGCCGGCGTGCGGATGACGCGACGGCACCGCCGGGCTCCGAAGAATGTACCGTAGAACCAGTGTGGAAGCTCGGAGAGACGTTGGCTCGCTCTCAGCTTCTCGCCGTCTCGGTCCGTGTTCTGGGAGGCGAGCGTTGTTGTGCTTGACGCGGGTGCTGGGGAGGTGTCGGTGAAGCACCTGCGCACCGAGCTTTCCGAGGCCATCACGAGCTTATTTTAGCATTCGCCGTTTCACGCTGGGGATGGCCGGAGTAGGGCCCGCGCGGGCGGCAGCTTGCAATTCTTGGCGCGTGTGCTTCCACAGTTCCACCCCCACCGCCTTCCAAGTTCCAGCCAATGCATCAACTGTTGATTATAGTCTTGTTTAGGGCCGTCGGCGGCCGGCTTTCAGCTCGTGTGATTATGGGGACACAAATGGAGCCCGGACACGGACTACGAATCGAGCGCGGCAGGTTTGCAATCCCGCTGCAAGTTGCTTGTATACTGGAGTACTTTTTTTAAACAAGAACCGCAACTCCATCAGCGATGCGAATTAATTAATTAGGGCGGCCACTGGCAATGGCGAGACTAATGAAGTGAGCAGTAGATGTCTGTGTCAATCTCATAGTCTAGTCGAAATGAGCGAAAGGGATTGTCGGGAATTCTGATCCGCTGTTTGCGAATGTTGTAATCAACGTGCATTCCGTACTAGGAGTACTAGCATGATGTTGAAACAGCTGGGTCGTCGGGGATTTGTTGGTTCAACATGAAAAATCAAATAGGCATACCTGAACGGAAGCGCGAGTAAGCGTATAAAATAAAATCCAAGAGGTTAGAATCCGGTAGTAGACGATGGAGGTAGTTCAGTGAATTGTGTTCTGCATCACCAAACAGAAAAGAAAGCGTTTAAGGTGGTGCTGTTGCTAGTAAGTACTCCTACTTGCTTGTTCGTGGTCACGCACGAGTGTGTAATTTTTGGTGGGTGGTCATGGCAGCAGCAATATTGTTTTGGTTTCCATCTTGTACAGTAATCCACAGCCATGAGTACTTGCTACACGGATGGTACCACCTTCCAGAACCAGGAGCAAGACTCCTCCCCCATCACCATGCTGCGTGGACGTTAGTCCAGTGGTCGTCCAAGCCATCGTGTTGGGAAAACCTTGTGACCAGCCTGTAATTAAGTTGCATTAGGTGCCTGTTTGGCCCTACCGATAACAATCCAACCCAAGCTAGCTACCATGCACAGAGTTGCACGGTGTCTGTTTACTGTTAGCGGCTGATGGGGACCATGGGGCAGCGAGCCTGACATGGACGGAACTACGGAAGCGCCATGCTCGATCTCACTCGGCTCGGCTCGTTGCGATGGATGATGAAACGGCAGCGAAAGCTACGCGGCTCCAACCGTTGCCCTCCATCCATTGACGTTCGTGAGCCCTTGCAATGAAGTTGTTTTACTCGTTGGCGAATGGCGATGATCAGTTTCCTTTCTGTTCAGCTTTTTTGGGTCCAATTATTAATGACGTTTCGGCTGCAAGAATATTGATGCTCGACCGAATTCTATGATGGTGGGCGTGATAATGCAGTTTGTATTTTGGTGGTGGTGCTATGATCTATATGAAGTATTTCTGTGGTGTTAAAAGTATATAAAACGCGTTTGTAGTGCTCCTTGAGCAGTCATTAGCAGGGCAAGGTTTTGGCACAGCACCGAAGACGCTGGCGAACCGCCTCCTCCTGGAGCACCGTCGGAACACGATCGGCGGCGGCTGGCAGGAACAGTGGAGCGCTGCAGAACTGTACTCCATCTCCTTGTGCAACATGCGCGATTATTAACGGTGCCGCGAGCTCGCAATCGCCGTAACTGTGGAACACGTTGTCGACCCGGGAACAACAGCGTCAGACACGGACACGGTTCTCCCTTCCCTCCAGCGGCGGACGGCACGAGCGAGCTCCGTCCACCCGTGGGCACATGACCTGCAGCCGGGCCAGAGGACTGCCTCCGCCCGTTGAACCGTCCACCCGTGGGCGCATGACCTGCAGCCGGGCCAGAGGACTGCCTCCGCCCGTTGAACCGATCGGGGCTGTGTACACGCACGCGCAGTGGCCGCGGCCTGGTGGAGGAATCTACCAGCCGATCACGCGTAGTGACAGAGCAGCGCCGCGCGGGGCACGCTGTGGACTGCGGTGCAGAAGCGTCTGTGCCTACGTCGTCGTTGTCGTTGTCGTCGTCTCCTCGTGGGCAGGCCACAGCCAACTGGGTTGCTTCCAGCCGACGGGCCTCACGCTGGAGCCGTGTGCAGGGCCAGCATGGGCGCTAAAAAAGCCACGAAATGCTCTGTTTCGGAAGGCTGGGTGCCTGTCCGATGCCAGAGGCCAAAACAGTCGCACTGGGTGGGTGCTGCAGCCCGCAGGTGGCTCGGTTTTGAGCGCCGGTCTTGAGAAGGGGCGCTGCTAGCATCCCTTCCTTGAAGTTCCTTCACTTTCGTTGCCCGTGCTCTCGTTTATCCATTTCTTTGGCTCGGATCCCTGTGATTATCTCCGGCACCCCTTTGTCCTATCCCTGTAATGGCTTTCAGCAGCCTGTGGTTGTGGTGGTACCGCAGACCGCGGCACGTTGCTGACACCGAGGTCCAAATACAAGCTGCCGGAAATGGAGTAACTCTCGATCAGATTCACTCTGGCTTATGAAGCTGCATTTGTCCGCTCGTTACCGCTGGTCGCATCAATCAAGTACCAGCTTCATTCGTTGAGGCGGAAAGACCGCACCGGACTTCCGGGCGACAGCGGAGCGTGAGAGAGCATGGCAGCATGCCCCGGGTTCACAAATCCACGGAAGCTCACCAAACAGGTGAAACACCCCAGAGCCTGAAAGGCCTGCGCGTTTTACCCGCGCGTGGAGCGGACCGCCGACGACGACCGTACGACTCATGCCGAACGCGATAAAGCGTACGAACGCAGGAAGACCTGCCGGCAGGTCGTCGCTCCGCGCCGCCCGATCCCGCGCGCAAACGGCCCCCCGCGCGCGGACGCGTTTTGGGGCGTGCAATGGGGCCCAGGGGCAGCGGGGAGGCCGTAACAGCCGCCGGGCAGGACGTCCTGCTTTTTTTTTTTTAAAGTCCCGAACGCAAGACCGGCCACGACCCACGAACCCCTGGCGCGCGCTCATGGCACGTCGTCGTGCGGTGCCGGTGCGACGACGACCTGGCCGCGACCAGGGGAGGGGGCCTGCTGCGAACCTTGCTCCGCTACCACTTAGTAGTACGGAGTCCTAGGACATGTGAGACGTGACGGGTGTCATTGACTGGAATGGCTACGGCGACTATGGGGTAGGACGTGACGGCACCCTGAAAGCCTATCGATATCCATCCATCTAGCACCACAGCGCGCATGGAAAGACAAGGGACCGCCCGTACGTGCCTGGATTTCACCGGTCCGAGCACATCTCACACATGCGGCCGATTGCCGCGTCCGGCGTGGTATACAAATCCGGGATTGTACTGTGCGGGAATCCTGATGGTGATGGGATGGGTCGACAACGGCTAAAACCTGGACCGGAAGATCCTGATGGTGATGGGATGGGTCGAGAACGGCTAAATCCTGGACCGGAAGCTGCTTCAGATCTGGATTCTGGCATGGAGAGAGCTGCGCGTCCGGGAAGACAAGATTCGTCGACCCGGGTAAATACGGCAGGGAAATGCCGCGTCGTGGAACACACTAGCATCACAGAAAAAATGTATAAATAAAAAAAAATTCCTTCTTCAATTCAAATAGGCCTGATCCAAAACCACGGTGCCACAGTGGGGTGCGGACACACCGATGACCAAAAGCCCCCTTTTCAGTTTGGGGCATTGCTCCCAGCAGTGTGTCGTGCCATGCCAGGAAATCACAGACGCCCCAAAAGAGGACCAAGTACTTGCCCCGTTGCTCGGTGCCTCTCCAACGATCAACCAACCTTCAACAGAGAAAAGCATTGGACATCTACTAGAACAAAACCGACTTTGCTCGCATGGCATTTATACAGGTGCATTCATACAATTTTTTCACCCAACTACAGCCCTAGCACTCTGGACATAGAGGACCCGTCTTCCTCTTTCAGACTTGCTAAATCCTTGAACACAAGCGCAAATCCAAACAATCCTACTCGTCCGTACTCAATGTGTTGAAAAACTTTGCTGAACGTATTGAAATGGCCGTCGCTTTCACGGATTCACATCACTTCACATGGCAGCCGTCACCGACCTCTGCATCGGCGCGGAGCGCAGAGGTCCACGGATTCACACCGCGTCCTTGGACTCTGGTGGCCGTGGTGGGGGACGCAGGCACCGTGCTGTCTGCTCCTTGTGGTACACTATTTATGCACATGAGCATTCTTTTTTGCTGTTATTTTGCTAATCGTCACATCTAGATAACGCAGGACCAGTAGAACAGGGGTATGGACAGGAATTAGTGATGTGATCCTCGGAGGAGTCGGTCACATGATGAAGTGCGGAAAAAGTTTTTGCACCGGAAACCTGCAGTGGCTAACGCGGAGTCACGGAGCATGGCTTCAGCACACAGTCAACACAGGAATCGATGGAACTCGTCACATGGACGGACGACACAAGTCAAAGGACATACTCCAAATCCTTTGCTCAGAAACACCTCGTGGTAGATCAGGCTGCTGTTGGCCTCGCTTTACCTGGTCAACACCATGTGTTTTTGCTTCAGAGGAACTGCAGTGTGTTTCCGTGGTATCTTTATCTGATTTTTCTGTGGATTATGACGATAGAGTAGCTTGCATAACACTTGTTTACTGAACGTGCCCTAAAGGACAGCAAGAAATTCAGAAATGTAGAATCAGATGCCCTGAGAATGATCCTCACTGACATCGAACTGGAGTACTGCTAAATTTGCTTCTCCGCAGAATCATGACCAAAGTTTATGCACGGATAAACTGTAGGGGGAGGTATAGCATACAGGCAATCGTCCTGTAAAATCTGCAAGTCGGCCCCAGCTAGACGAAATTACTCGTGGGCTGCGGCCCATGACACGTTGAGCTGGGTTTCCAGCGCAAGAACGTGGCCCACTCTAAAATTCTCGGTCTTGTAAACTTACGCACATGATTTTCACGCGGTAAACAACGCAGTTCAGTGGCATGGACCTGATTAATCCTATTTTTTCCTGGACCGGCAAACGTCAAACCAAAAATGGGTCAGGGCAGAGGCTGCTTTTAAAAATTGGAAGATTTTGAGAATCTTCTGTAAAAAAAGGAACTGCAACAGGAATCTGGGAGGCTGCTTTTAGAAGAAAGCTGCCCTACACCATCCTAATTCTAGAGTTCTCTGAAAAGCAGCTCTGCTAAATTCGGCGAGATGGAACACCGCCAGCAGATTCCACGAGACATCGATTTAACACGAGCAGACGTGAAACTTTAATCACGGATCAAGAAAGGCCTGTGATTTTTAATCACCTCGCTGCAACGAATCCAGAACACGAAACGCATAGCAAAAATACAAAAACACGGAAACCAAACCAAACCCATGTGGCCTGATCCGATCGAGCTAACACACTTCCCGCCGCCCCTAGCCCGCCGCTCCCGATGGGGCTCCTCAGCTCGCTGCCGGCGCACCGTCGGGGTGCCCTCTCCGGCGGCTTCCAGTGGTCGTTCCTCGACGTGGTCTGGGCCGTCTTCCTCGTCGCCGTGGTCGTCTTCCTGGCGCTCGTTTTCACCCCGCGCCGCGGGGATCCCCTCGGCGGCAGCGGCGCTTCCGTCCGCGCCGGCGCCGCGGTGCCCCCGTGCGCGGCCTCCGAGGTGGACCTCCTCCCCTGCGAGGACCCGCGCCGCAGCTCACGCCTTAGCCGCGAGATGAACTACTACCGGGAGCGTCACTGCCCCGCGCGAGGCGAGGCTCCCACGTGCCTTGTGCCGCCGCCGCCGGGCTACCGGGTCCCCGTGCGCTGGCCCGAGAGCCTCCATAAGGTGTGTGGTGTTGGTATTGGACTCCCCGTGCTCAAAATCACTGTTATTGCACTCCTAGATCGAATGCCCATAACTGTGTTCGAAGTAAAATGCTTCTAGTTTTGTGTTTGGTTGCCAGCGTAACCTTTGTGGTTACTAAATGATACTACGTGATTAGTTGGACGTCAACTTGGCAAATTCGTTATGAAGCTCCAAATGTGGCTACCTTCTGCTTCCGTAGGTGTGCTTAAACATTCATGAACATCTAAACCGTCAACTTGACATCAATGTTTAGATGCTCATTAGACGTCAGTTTCTTCTGCTAGCCAGTGAGATATGTATCTTCTATAGTGCACATAAATGTCTCTCGTTGGTATTCAGAGTTATAGTAGATGTTAAATTTAAGTTACATGTGAAATTTGCGCCTTTAATTAAAGTTTCACTTCGTATAGGGCAGAAAGCATTAACATTGGAACCTCTTTTTGTTCCATTTTCGAGAAAAGAAAGCATTAAGATACCGGTGAGGCACTTAATGTCACTGTTTTGAGCTTGAGATGCTACGTAGTACTGAGTTTAAGTCTTGTTATTCCAACAGGCAATGTTATGCTTACTGATAGAACTTTGCATAAGGGATGCAAAATTTATTTGTTCATTACGGTTTTGATTGAGTTTCATATTTTACAGAAGGATGTAGATTAAATTCGCATCAACTTTATTGATACTTGTTGCTAATAATTGTTTTCCATCCAGATCTGGCACAACAATATGCCTTATGGTAAGATTGCTGAAAGGAAAGGTCACCAAGGTTGGATGAAGCATGAGGGTTCATACTTTATCTTTCCTGGTGGTGGCACCATGTTCCCTGATGGAGCTGAACAGTACATTGAAAAGCTGTCCCAGTACGTTCCACTGAAAAATGGTGTCCTCAGGACAGGTCTTGATATGGGATGTGGGGTAATGAGTTGGACTTTACTTGGAATATTCTATTCTATTTATAGGAACAATGTACAATATAATTATCTTTTTATCTTTCAAGGTTGCTAGTTTTGGAGGATTTTTGGTTAAGGAGAATATCATGACGCTTTCATTTGCGCCAAGGGATTCACATAAATCTCAAATACAATTTGCTCTGGAGAGAGGAATTCCTGCATTTCTTTTGATGTTGGGTACACGTCGTCTTCCATTTCCAGCACAGTCCTTTGATTTTGTCCATTGCTCCCGGTGTTTGATACCGTTTACCGCCTACAGTAAGTAATTGCCTTCTGCATCACTGGCATTGGGAGCGTGCAATCCTCTGACTTAGCTCACCTTGGCAGATGGTACTTATTTAATCGAGGTTGATCGTCTGCTTAGACCAGGGGGGTTTCTAATCATCTCAGGACCTCCTGTAAGATGGAAGAAGCAGGAAAAGGAATGGGGTGAACTTCAAGCAATGACACAAGCTTTGTGTTATCAATCAATCACTGTTGATGGTAATACTGCCATTTGGAAAAAACCTGTAGCGGCTTCATGTCTTCCTAACCAAAATGAATTTGGCCTTGATTTGTGTGGCACTAATGATGATCCAGATGAAGCATGGTACTTCTTTCTTTTGTTCACATAGAGTATATTTTTAGCTGAGTGTGCTAGAAAGCATGTTGTATGTTGTTCATTTATTTTGAGTTTTCATGCAGGTACTTCAAATTGAAGAAATGCATTAGTAAAGCTTCTTCAGTGGAAGAGATAGCCATAGGTTCAATTCATAGGTGGCCAGATAGGCTGTTGAAACCTTCTGCTAGGGCATCACATATCGACAATGGAGAAAGCATTTTTGAAGTAGATAGTCAGAAATGGGTGAGAAGAGTATCATATTACAAGAAATCACTTGGTGTGAAGCTTGGGACAGCACAAATACGCAATATCATGGACATGAATGCATTCTTTGGCGGATTTGCAGCTGCTATAGTCTCTGATCCTGTATGGGTCATGAATGTTGTTCCTCCTCAAAAACCATATACACTTGGAGTAATATATGATAGGGGGCTTATTGGTGTTTATCATGACTGGTATGTATCTAACACTTCATTGTTTTTATTATTCGAACTTTCTGCATTGCTGCCTATGGTTTGTATTCGCTCCCTTCAAAAAGTTTTTAAACTTTTATATGTGTTGTTTTGCTTATATTACCATCTTTTTCCCCAGAAGCTCTTTGCTTTAACTATCCTGCACGAATTAGCATATGTTGACAAATTATAACTTTTTCCCATCCGGTAACCTTGAATTCAAAAGTAAACAATTACAAAATCTGATAATAAAGCGAATATCACATCAGCCAATAAAACCTAGGTATATAAGTAAAAAGATATTCACATCATAGTAAACCACCATCAAAAGCTTGTATTTTCTCCATTCCTGAGCTCGACATGCTTGCTGCAATCAGAGTAATTTCAGATATGTTGTAGCATTAAAATATAAACTATCTTTCTGATACTGATGATGGACGTATTTACCTCTATCAATAGGCCTGAGATACTATGTTGTTTTTACATTGTTATTGTATCATCAATGATTTCTAGTTCCTCAATTATCATTGTTTCAAAGTTTATTTGATCAAGCATAAAAAATATTGAAGAAAGGTTTATGTAGGGCTGTCAAAGAAGCTCGAAGCTCGCGAGCTACTCGAGTTCGGCTCGTTAGAAGCTCGATTCGAGCTCGGCTCGAAAATTAAACGAGCTGAACTCAAGCCTGGTGTGAAGCTCGTGAGCTTATGAGCTCGAGTTCGATAAAGCTCGTGAAGATGAATAATCATTCATTTTTTAATTTTAATAACTAATTTATCAATTTAATACTTTGAAAATAACATTCTATACTATTTATTTTATAATATTTATGTATTTTTTTTAATTAACGAGCTTAAATCGAGCCGAGCTCGAGCTCGACTTTGAGCTTGAAATCTAAGCTGGGCTCGCTCGAGCTCAGTTCGAGTTGGATTCGAGCTCGAGCCTGAAAGGCCTAAGCTTGCTCGAGCTCGGCTCGTTGACAGGCCTAGGTTTATGTAATTGACTGCTTCTATACGGATGCATACAACTATGGCCCTGAAATGTACTATATTTTACTTTTCATGTCAGGTGTGAACCATTCTCAACATACCCTCGAACTTATGATCTCATTCACGTTGATGGAATCAACTCCTTGATGACCGACCCTATTTCAGGCAATAGCAGGTACTCCAGCAATTTTCCTAGCAGCATCTTGGTATGCAGTTATTTATTTTGTCCACTAGTTTTTATCCCTATCATGTAGCTGTATCTATTTCTTATGGCCTGTGCCACACGTTTCACATTTTTCAGTTTAGTCATATGTTTTGTTTTTCATGTGGTCACTCTCTCATGTATCAGTGTAATATGTTTTGACTTCGAAGTTCTTTCAGAGGCTTGACGACTTGAGTTTGGGTCGCCATTTTTGTTGCAACTGGACATTTTGATAGTATTAAATTACAGTTGACTCTATTGAACAATTAAAGCACAGGAAACTTGAATTACAGTTTCAATTACGGCGTAGCCACTTGAGTTTGGGTTGCCAGTTTTATTGCAACTGAGCATTTTGTTAGTTCTAAGTTACAGTTGACTTAAGAGAACAATTAAAGCACAGAGAAACTGAAGTACTTTGGAATTGTTCCTGTGCAAATGTATTCACCTTTAGCATCTCAGTCTTATATATTTTTAATAAAATAATCACGATTTTGCTAGTGGAAAACTAGATTTAACTCATACTTTTTCCTGAGTCACGTGCAAGAACTAAGATTAGTTTTGATTAATCATGGATTAATCATAAAAATTCAATTGCTCCATTTATTTTCAGGTGTGACCTGTTTGATATCATGTTGGAAATGGACCGGATACTGCGCCCAGAAGGAACCGCAGTTATACGAGGCCCCTCTGATGTGATTGGCAAGGCATCACAGGTTGCTACATCGATTCGATGGAATATCAAGGTACATGACAGTGAGCCTGAATTAGGTAATTCTGAGAAAATACTTGTGGCCACGAAAACCTTTTGGAAGCTACCACTGACATCACAATAGGCTAACTCTATCCATGTTTTAACCACTTGTCATAAAATCCCCTGATTTTTTTGTTTTTGGGAATGAGCTGGAGTGATATGTCAGGCTAATGCTGATTGCTGAATTAGTTTAATCAAGGTTAGATTGTGGTGGAATTCTCTTTGTGGCTGATGTGTTGTTTTTCCTTCATTGTTTTAGTATATAGTGAAAAGTAGGATTGTAGTGTAATTCTCTTTGTGGTTGATTCCCTTCCCTGACTGGGAACTCTGATTGATGTTATTATAGCCTATTAAACATGATTCATTTGGATCTAAAAAAACATGATTCATGTGATTTTGTTTATTCCGTGAGTGGTTATGCCACCTAACTAAGAGATTGCTTCAATCTCGACATGATTTGCGTGCCAGCTGTATCTGTTTGATGCGGATACAAATAGGCTAGTATATCATATAATGTGCACAGATCCATTAATCAATGTGAAAGAAAAATCGGCGAACGAATCCATCAAACAGAGTATAATTAGAGCGATTTACAGATTTTTAAAGTGAACAAGAAAGGGCAAGCTTTCTACACACTGACTGATGTGACTTAAAAAAAAAAGATAAACCAATATATTGACAATGTCATCGAACATGAGGAGCATGAATGGCCGAATGGGGTGCTCTGTTTTCTCATGTTCCGTGAGACGCCGACGAGTGCGTCATGGATCTCTGTTGAATTCAATTGTCACACTTCCAGCTTGACGTCGGCACGCAGGTGAGGTAGTGGCACCAGCTGCAGTGATCGTTGCCGTTCTCTCCTTTGAACACCATGATCAATCCAACAACAAACCTGCAGATAACCAAGAGTCATATCAGGCTTGTTCCTTTTTCCATTCTTAGCAAAAAAAAAAAAATGTCGTAGGCCCAAGATGTACGCTTACCATACAACTAACAAGACCAATGCGACAAGCAGGAGAATGATCTGATACGCGCTGTACTTGGAACTGGACTTGGCACCGAGGGGCTGCTCCAGCCACCCGAACTGGGGCTGCATCAGCAGCACGAACCCGATGAGGAACCCGGTGGCAAATCCCCCGATGTGCGCGAAGTTGTCGACGTGGGGCAGTATCCCCAGCGCCAGGTTGATGGCCGCGATGATGATCAGGTTCACCATAGCTGCAAACTGAGGTCAAAATCGATTTAGGATCAGACTGTCAGCACGGTGGCGCGGCGATGCTCCATCCGACCAAGAGCAGGAAGCAAAATGAGCAAATGAGCGAGAGGAACACGACGCGTACTCTGTTGGTGTAAATCGTCCAGTTGGTGATGAGTTCAGACAGCATCGCTCCGAGAAGGCCGAACAGCGCGCCGGAGGCGCCGACGGAGATGCCCTTCCTGATGAACAGCACCGAAAGCACGCTGCCGCCGAAGCCCGAGACGAGGTACACCAGCCCCACCCTCCCTGCAGGAGCCAGGAGGACGAATGACGGTCAGAAACCGCGTTCGTGAAACAGGGGAACAGACAGAATGATCGGGTGTTTGAGGTTCTTACAGAATCCAAACTGCTGCTCGAGGCGGACGCCGATGAAAATGAGGCTGATCATGTTGGCGAGCAGGTGGATCAGACCGGCGTGGAGCCAGGTGCAGCTCTCCAGCCGCCAGGCCTGGTTTCCGTGCACGACCTTCTGCCAGTCAAGGGCACCATACTTCTGCAGCCTGCGTTGTCGTGATGATGATTTCAGAGATTAACAGGGGAACCAGATGAGACGAGCGAAAGATTCATCGCGGAGGGGTGCTTCTTCCTTACGTGGCGGCGGAGGGCCCGAGGAGCGGGTTCTCCTTGAGCGGCTGGAACGAGAAGCGCTGGAGGTACCGCCGGCCGACGCAGTCGCCGCCGCCGCTCGGGCAGTCGTTGTAGAACATGACGACCAGGAACATGGCCACGTTGGCGACCACCACCAGCGGCACCAGCCACGACCGGTGCGGCCGCTCGTGCGCCGCCGCGTGGTCGTAGTAGAACGGCGAGTGCTGCGGCGGGTACGGGTACGGCGCCGGCGCGGACGCGGCGTTGTAGCCGGCGCCGCCCGCGTTGTACCGCCCCGGCGGCGGCTTGATCCCTGTCGTCGCCGCCGGCGCCCTGCCCGCTTCAACGTCGGCGTTCGACATCGCCTGAGCAGCACGGCGCTGACGGAACGCGCTAGCCTCCTCCTCCTCTCTTCTCGGTCGGTGCAATGGTCTGTTCTGTTCTCAGGTGGAGACGAAACGAAGAGAGGCGGACGCGGAGATGAGATGACAACCGGAGACGCGGTGCCCGAGGAGGTTTTAATCGGCGGGCTAATTGCGCGTTTCTTTTCTTGTTCGACGACCTTTTCCTCTTTTTACAAAAATCAACATTTTCTCGCAAAAGAAAATCGATCGCATCATTAGCGTAGTACCAGTAATACTCGTGGTTGTTGGAGAACGAGACGATGAGTTGGCGGGGCGTTTTCGACACGGAGCTTTGCAGTTCGAGAAGTCGAGCTGATGACGCCATTAGAAGTTGACCCGTCGGCTCGCGTGATGCTACAGCACAGCTGAATCTTTTTTTTTACCTGTACAAACTTTAGCTTAAACAAAGGGTAAAGTACTCTGACAGGGCTTACAGGTCAACTGTAAGCTGCAGCTTGCACTGCCTATTGATGAACGAGTCAAGTCTTTATACTAACGTTGATGAGCTCCAGGTTACAGTCGGGGTGGAGTGAAATTTTCCACACTGACGCAGCTACATTTACGTCGTTTGCGGTAGAAAGCTCGTCGTGATGGCGATCGTGATTGAATTGAGAGAGGCCGCGCCGCGTCAGGTCAACGGTGCCATTTCAACGAACGAACCATCTCACGCGCTGGCGTTTCTCCTGGTAACAACCTTTCACACGCCTACAAGGAAGGCTTTCAGTAACACTACAAATCGGTGGACGGGGATCATTTTGCCCGTTTGGGTGGATATCCATCCATCCTTGACACACCGCCTTTTAGCGAAACATAGCAGTCGTCTACTCGTCTTGCTCTCATCGCCAAAGGCTGCTCGCCTTTTCCCGGTCGTGCCGTCCGTCCAGGCGTTTCGTCTCTCGAATCTCGATCAGTTCCTCCAGTTGGCAGGACATGAATCCTTGCGTGATGGGATCCCACTCCACATCTCAGGATAAACAAAGACACACGCCACACTGGGTGCCCTGTGTGCCCAATTTTCTCTGAACCAGGAGCGATTTCCTTTTCGCGGTTGTTTCGAACAACGGCGACGCGGTTCCGACGTTCCGTTGCTTGGAGCGGAGCCAAACTGGGAGACGTTCCGCGGTTCCGTGGCGTCGCTGCTACGCGCGCCGTGTTGCGAACAGACCGTCGCGGTCAGCACCGCCGTGCATACGCGCTCGGACCGACGTTTCTCTGCTACTCCTAGTTTTCATACCAGGATGGACTCCAACCGCCGGTCTTTGCTGTCGATGCCCGTGAACGATGCAGTAGTCATGCACGCAAGAGTCCAACCAACGGTGACGGGCACTGCGGTTCGACACGAGGCCTTATAGCAGCGCACCGGCTCAAACCGACCGATCGATCGTATGCTGCCAAGGTCAGCGCTGTACCCCTGTACTCTAGTGCATCAGAGATACTAGCAAGGTACGTTGTCGCCGTCTGGCAACGAACCTGCAGGCGGAACGTCCCCTGCGTGCGGACGTAAGTATGGGGTACGTGCAGGGGTTTGGTGCGGTGCTTCGTCCGTTCCAATTTCTCTTCTTTACTTCTCGTAAGAATTGTGCGCCTCGCACGTGATAACGAGAAGGATTCCACGGCTCCATTGGGCGCGGCCGCCGGCGCCCAGAGCTGTGAGGAATAGGTGGCCTGGTCCAGCCGGTCGCGGAGGGATCGTGTGACTGACGCTCGTGCGTCTGACAAGCGGCCGCGTGGATTCTTTCCAACACCCCGTGTACAGTCATCCACCGGGGACACGGTCGTTCCGTCCTGGTCATGGTTGGCACGGCACGGGGGCCGGCTCGGAAAGCGTCTTGGGACCGACAACCTGCTCGCACGTCAGGGGCAGTCACAGGATTACATGAGCTTTATTATTTAAACTGGCACCTCGAGCCGGCTCGTCGCCACCAGGAAAGGGAAAAAGCGTTCCCACTCGCTGTTTGGGCGATGGTGGTGTGAGTTTGTGGCTGAACATAGCTCCAGATGATGTAATCCCGCTGGTAGCCGATGATTTACATTTGGCTTTAAGTTAATGGAATTTATTTTCCGTTTCAAAAAAAAAAAGCGTTCCCACTCGCTGTTGCCGGGTACTAGTATTTCCTTGGCCAGCCAATGTTGTCTTTGTCGTCCCCGGTCGTGGAGTTCACGACGAGCGAGAGGCTCCATGGAACCGAGGTGGAAAACAACGGCCCAGAAACTCATTTCAGTGAGAAAATTGGCAAAGCGCCTTGGATCCTTTTTGCAGCTGGGCCGAACACTCCGGAGGCCGGAGAGCGTGGCGGCCGTGGACGCCTGGGTCGCGATGGACTACTACTAGGACGCTGGGTGGGCCTTTGCGGCGTGGGCAGACCTGGGTACGTGGGCCTCCTGATTCGCGCGCCGCCCATTGGTCAACTGTCGTGGTAGTGTGGCTCTCCACTCTTATCGCGTTCTTCTGGAAGACACCCGTGCGAACCAACGACATGTCCCTGACTTTTGGGAGTGCCATCGTCTCGCACGGACGAGAAGAGTGACCACATCGCGGCCAGCGAGGACTAGCGGAGCACCCCCAGAGTCCTCACGTACACCCTGGATCGGTGACTAGGCGTTCGCATCTACACGGGCGGGTGTTCTTCAATCTCCACGAAGTCATCGACTCTCTGTTGAACCCTTCTGCGTGGCTCCATCCCAATGACACAACATCCGTAGGAAATTTGCAGAGTCTGGAGGCAATTCGGGACGCCAACCTGGTCTGGCCGCGAGGACCCTGTATGTCAAAAAAAAAAAAAAAACAAACCGGGAGGGCGAGGCTGAAGCTGAACCGGACACCGCCTGAAGATGCGTGCCCCGTGCGCACGCGTCAACGCTTTGGATGCCACCGACCGGACCACCGTCACTCCGTCAGCCATTCCATCGTCCAACCCCCCACACCACGCCACGGCGACTACCCCTGCCCCGCATTAATGGTGCGCACAGACCGACTCCCCTCCGCGTGCGCACTCGTTTCCCCGCAGCGGCCATTGAATTCTCCTACCGACTCGCATCCGTCGGATCCTCGTCACACGGTCCCCGCCGCCCTTACACCCCGTCCGGCGCGGTGGGCCACACGCGCACCGCACAGGCCCGGCACCTACCCAAATCCAGCCGCACCGCGCGCCGCCCTCTTTCCCGGTTGACCCCGGCGGTGTCCCCTCCGAGGAGAAGCAAACAAGCGGCCAATCGCGCGGCGTCCGCAGCCCGTAACCCGCACTCCTACCGGGCTACCGGCCAGCCAGACCTGAGAGCGCCGTGCAAGGAAAAGCGAAAGCGAAGCCCCGGCCCCGCTAGCGAACAATACAAACGCCCGCCTCATTGACTGTCCGTGGCTCCACATCCTTCTCCAGGACCAGCGTCCGGGCCTGCTCGCTTTGACCTGCCCGGCGCAGGGCTCGACACATGGCACCTTACAGTGGTGCTTAACGTGACCTGCTGATCAGTCACATCGGTCTCCTAATGACACACCACATTCTCACACGTGATCGCTGATTAGTGAGTCTACTTCTGTACTTAACGATAGTGATCAGTCACTATTTAGCCGCAAAAAGTCGTGTTAGCTGGGTCTGTGGCAGCTGTCACTTGTGGATGTGTGCGCGGAGACTTGGGCGGATCCAGGCACCGTAGCCCTTTTCGGGGCTAGAAAAGGGGGACAGGCGAGCCTAGTTATTGCCCAGTCCCTGGCTCCCTGCTGCTGCCGCTGCTCCTGCTCACCTGCTTGGCTGGCTCTCTCCGCTTCCATAGCGCTCCCGCTTCCATAGCGCTCCCAGCGCCGCGACCGGTGGAGGACGAGCGCACGAGGAACGAGCAGCGGCGCAGGGCATGAGCTTCGGCGGTCTCTTCGACGGCTGCGAGGGGCCGGGGGCCATGGCCGGCGTGCAGTACCCCGCAGTCTCCGGCGTCGTCGCGTCGTCGCCGGCACTCTCCCTCGCGCTGGTACGCGTCGCCACAGTGTGACTGATCGTATCACGTCGCGGGGTGTGGGTTTTCGCTGGTGCGGTCGGTTGATTCGGAAATGCGCGGCTCATTTGTGGATGATGATCGCAGGCGGGCCGGGGCCGCGACGGCGGCATCGGGCGGACGGGTTCGTCGGCGGGGCGCGACGGCGGCGTCGGGCGGACGGATTCGTCGTCGGCGGTGCGCGGCGGCGGGATCGCCGCCACGGACGTGTCGGAGGTGGTGGAGAACGACAGCCTCTCGGCCTGCGACCACGCGGACGCTGTCTTCTCCGGAGGCGGCAGTGAGGACGACGCCGACGCCGGGAACCCGCGCAAGCGGAAGAAGCGGTACCACCGCCACACGCCGCACCAGATCCAGCAGCTCGAAGCGTAAGCAAGCGCCCCCGCCCGCGATGATTCGTCACGTTTCGTCCTTGTCACGCCCGCGCGTGTGCGCTTCGCCGCTGCTAAATGCTAGTAGTACTAACGCGCGGATGTGCATGGTTTGTGCAGGCTGTTCAAGCAGTATCCCCACCCGGACGAGAAGCAGCGCGCCGAACTGAGCAAGCGTCTGGGCCTGGAGCCGCGCCAGATCAAGTTCTGGTTCCAGAACCGCCGCACGCAGATGAAGGTAAGCGACCGGACGGACTCGCCCCCGTCTTCTCTTCTGTGAAAACGTGCGCCCGTTAGTCATGGTCTTCACACGGCTCTCTCTTCTCTCTGCATGTTGTTGGTTAACTTGTGAAGACGCAACTGGAGCGGCATGAGAACGCGCTGCTGAAGCAGGAGAACGACAAGCTGCGTGCCGAGAACCAGTCCGTCCGGGAGGCACTGACGAACCTGGTGTGCGGCAACTGCGGCGGCCCGGCGATGCTTGGGGAGGTGTCGCTGGAGGAGCACCACCTGCGCCTCGAGAACGCGAGGCTCAGGGACGAGCTCACCCACGTCTGCGCCCTCGCGGCCAAGTTCATCGACAAGCCCATTTCGCCCATGGCCGCGCCGCCGCAAATGCACGTCCCGCATTCCATGCCAGGCTCCTCTTCATTGGAGATTGCGGCAGCCGCTGGTCTTTGTTCGGTGCCACAGAGCACGATGCCTGTCACCGCGATCTCCGAGTTGGCTGGCAGTGTGTCCAGCCCGTTGGGCACGGTGATCACGCCCTCGGCGACTGGGCCTTTGTCGATGGTTGGCATTGACAAGTCCATCTTCTGGGAGCTTGCAATGAATGCGATGGGTGAGCTTGTCAAGATGGCGCAGATGAATGAACCGTTGTGGATTCAAACTGTTCCCTCACCTGGCTCTCCCGTCAAAGAGACACTGAACTTCAAAGAGTACTCCAGGGCTTTCTCAGCATGCATCGGTTTGAAGCCTGCTGGGTTTGTGTCTGAGGCATCTAGGGAGTCTGGCATTGTCGTCGTCGACAGTAGTGCTGCTCTTGTGGAGGCCTTCATGGATGAGGTTTCCTTGTGCACCTGTGCCTCTTCATTTACCTTTTTTATTGCCTGTATGCTTGAACTTACCCGGTTGTTTGAATTATTAACACAGGGACGGTGGGCTGACATGTTCTCGTGCATGGTTGGCAAGGTATCAATCCTTGAAGAGATCTCCAGTGGCGTTGCAGGGAGCAGAAATGGTGCGCTGCTACTTGTGAGTGCTAAATAGTCTCTAGTATCAAAAAATCTTTCATTACATGTAGATATGTTTCTGCGATTGAGCATTGCATTTGATTTGTTCCCCTTCTATTTCCTACAGATGCAGGCAGAGCTACATGTGCTTTCGCCCCTTGTCCCAATAAGGGTGGTGACTTTCCTTAGGTTCTGCAAACAGCTAGCTCAAGGTGCATGGGCTGTAGTTGATGTTTCTATTGATGGATTAGTGAAAGATCAGAGTCTAGATTCAAGCGTGAATTGCCGGAGGCAGCCTTCAGGTTGTGTCATGCAAGACACCCCCAATGGCTTGTGCAAGGTACGTCCATAGCAGATAATATCTTTTACCTCTTGTTCTAGAAGGATCTCAGGCAAGGTTTACGTTTAGTTGTTTATCAAATCATAGCAATGCTATCGTGTAGTTCATTATATGAAACTGAATTCCTTGTAACGTCCAGCATCATGGCCCATATCAGCCTTTCGCTACTCCTAGAAACAACCATAATAGTTTGAGTTTTTTGAGATTTTCTACTCCACTCTCCTGGTAGTCGTAAATCATTGGTTCCAGTTCTCCATGGTCACCAAGACACTATTGGACAGAACACTCAAAATATTGTTCAGTACATGTATTTCAAGTGGTTTTAGTTTAATTTAAAAAGTTATCTGCTGATAGTCATGCAACGTAGTGATCGCAGGTCATGGGGTAGGCTCACATCCCCAGTAAATTAATTGCTGGTATGAGCCCACCGCAAAGAATCGATCGTTTGGTCAGCGCGTAGGGGTTTAAACAATAGGTTCATGAATAATTAACTGCTTTTCTGGATCTAACACTCCTCCCCAAGCATGCTGCCATGCGTTTGTTTTACCGTGGGTTCCCATTCTCCAAGGGAATCAGATACTTCTTCAACTGAGCCCCTTGGGTAACTTCTTGTCTGCAGTCTAATCGATGTGTCTTCTCATAGAAACTTGGTGGTAGGAATAGTTCTTCTATTGCTTAACCCAATGAAGAAAACAAATATTTTCTCTGAGTTTTGCTCCTTGTCTTTTGTCTAATCATGAGTTGAAAGGCTTATCAGGTCTGTAGATGACTCGTTCCTTTTCTCTCCTTTTTGAATAAAACTTGAGAAATGAGAATGTGCATCTGAATCCGATCCACTCCTATAGGAATGCCGTTTGAGACAATTTCTTGATTTGCACTGGAGTTTTGGAAATAAGCTTCAGCTACTTTTCACGTGCAATGATCAATTGATCAGAGCGTATCAGATAATTTATTGTAAACCTTTTTTTAAGGGCATCATGAAGACTGTACTTTTCCACTAGTTTTATGCCATTCTTTCAGCATATCGTTGGGCTAGGAATTAATATTTGAGATACCATAATCAGAACGTGTTACCGGACCATGTGCAGAAAGGATCAGCTGTTCCTAGATCAAGTTTAGGGATGTTATCTCCCCATACATACATGATATAAAGTTTCCTTATGTCGGGCTTATTTTGTTTGTGTTGTTTGAGTTCCACTCTCTCTATTTTTTCTTATGTCTGCTCTTGTTTATTGTCAACCCATCAATATTCAAATTTTGAACGGTGTCCTGTGCAATATCCTACGGTACATTCAGCTGTAAAAGAACTGTTCATTTGGAACTGTGCTATTGTACTCAAGGGAGAATTGCACTATAAACCTTGGCTTCATATATAATTTCACAAGACATTTGCATGTTTGTTTCCATTGATTTGCTAACAGGTGTAGTTGCATGGACACTGTAGGTCACATGGGTTGAGCACACAGAATATGATGAGGCATCCGTGCACCAGCTCTACCGACCTCTTCTCCAGTCCGGCCTCGCCTTTGGTGCAGGGAGGTGGCTCGCAACACTACAGCGCCAGTGTGAGTGCTTGGCAATTCTCATGTCATCAATTGCCATGCCAGAGCGTGACTCAGCAGGTACGTGAATATGGTAACACTAAGTTCTCTTTAGCACACCCTGCATGGGGATATATTCTTGAAATAAAATGACCATGTCACACATATTACCACAGCTGTTACACTGGAAGGGAAACGGAGCTTGTTGAAGTTGTCGCGTAGGATGATGGAAAACTTTTGTTCAGGGGTGAGAGCGTCATCCGCTCGTGAATGGAGCAAACTTGATTGTTTGACGGGCAGCATTGGAGCTGATGTTCGTGTCATGGTGAGGAAGAGTGTGGATGAGCCTGGGGTGCCGCCAGGTGTTGTTCTCAGTGCCGCCACATCAGTCTGGATTCCAGTGACGACTCAGCGCCTCTTCAATTTCTTGCGCAATGAGGGGTTGCGTGCTGAATGGGACATCCTCAGCAATGGTGGTCCTATGCAGCAGATGATTCGCATCGCCAAGGGACAATTGGATGGCAATTCAGTCGCTCTGCTGCGAGCCACTGTGAGTATTGCATACAGTTACTTCCTGATTGCTGTTTCTTTGCTCATCGTGTATTGTTATCAGTAGTTTACATGCACAACAGAATGAGTCGATGTGGATTGGGCTTTTCAGTAATTCATAATCTTTTTTAACCCTGATTTCCAGATACCCTCAAGAGTACTCTAGAATGTAACCGGTTCTTCTGAGTTTCTTACGTAATGCTGAAATTCTTGCATTTCAAATTGCAGCCCACAAGCCCGAACCAGAATAGCATGCTGATTCTTCAAGAGACGTGCACTGATGAATCTGGTGCGATGGTGGTGTACGCCCCCGTGGACATCCCAGCTATGCAGCTTGTCATGGGTGGAGGGGACTCGACATGTGTGGCGCTTTTGCCATCTGGTTTCGCGATTCTGCCTGGCGGGCCTTGCATCAGCGCTAAGACGAATGGGTCACTGCTCACGGTGGCATTTCAGATACTGGTCAACAGCCAGCCTACAGCAAAGCTCACCGCGGAGTCAGTAGACACGGTGAACAACCTTATCGCCTGCACCATCAAGAAGATCAAGGCCGCCTTACACTGCGACGTTTAAACAATAAAGAGATGAAGACATTATGGGGGGAACAGCTGGTGATCAGCCTTGAGTCAAGAACGAACCGCGAAACAGAAATGGTGCTGGTTCGGGTATTGACTCGGCTTCTCCCTGCCGCTGTTCTCCGTAGTGACTGGTGAAGACATTTTGGGGCATTCTGTGCTTTGTTTTCGTCGTTTTAGGGAGTCTGGAGTCGTCTGTGTTTTTGTTTGGCTGGCTCATGATTTTGTTATGAACTTGATTTTGGTTACACTAGATGTGATGCATTCTGCAGGTGCTCTGATTTGTCAGTCTGATAGGTGTACTTTTGTAGTCTCGATCTCGGCTAATGTCTCCCAAAGGCAGCATTGTACGGTGGGACTTACCACTATGAATTTACTTTTACAAGAAAAAAGCAGTTCGAGTTTATGGAAGTACTCCTACAAGGTTATGATGGACTTGGAGTTTAAAAAAAAGTGGGAATTTTGTTGAAATTAATTGATACAGAAATGATAGTGGTCCAGGTTTGCTAGTTTCAAGTTTTGACGAAAGAAAATACTTCTTGGACAATAATATGCTGCATCCAGTAGTTTTAAAATTTCCTTTAGAACACGTAAAAATTTTATATTTTATATAATTTTTTTTACAAAATTGAATTGATTTCTACTCTTTCAGTTTTAAAATATTGATACGGTTGATTTTTAACATTATTTTTGATTATTTATCTTATTCAAAAAAATTGTTTAAATACGTAAAATTTTATGATTATTTGATTTATCATTAGTAAAATTTAGATTACAACTAATAATTTTACATATTAAAACAAATTTTTTGAATAAAATGAATGATAAATTTGATGTTAAAAATTAACGGTGTCAATAATTTAACAGAGTACTCTCTTCTGATGTCGCTGTTTACTTCTAAATTAAACTTTGATTATTTGTCTTATTTAAATTTTTTTTTGATAAATTTCATATATTTTAACATAATTGATTTATTATTAAAGTTATTTGAATCACAAATAAAATTTTTTACATATTCGAATAAATTTTTTAAATAAAATAAATGGTTAAAGTTAACTGTAAAAATCAACGGTGACGTCAATTTAAAAATGGAAGAGTACATTCCAAGAGCTAAAACTTGGTGATCTGCAGATTCAGCTCCGTGACACTGCCTTACATTAGACATAACCAACAGCAACAGCTGCGGGTCCAATTAGACGCCTCGGCCATTACGCCGATGTCTGAAGAAAAAAAATGAAAAATAAAAGGAAAATAGAGAAGGGGAAAAGATCACCAGTGTCTGGTCTAACGCTAACCCGTCCCAATTCCATTCCCCGGAAAGAAGAGACCACTTCCTTCCTCCTGATCTCCCCACGGGTTCCCCTCGATGGCGACGACCCGCTCTCCGAGCGCCCGCGCCGACGCGCCTCTCGACTCCTCCGCGCCTCTGCTCGGCGGCGCCGGTACCGGGAGCCGGCGCCGGGGAGGGGCGCTCCGCCGGCCCTCCCTCCGCGGCGCGGC
>BCLF01000023.1:164476-177832 GCA_001602275.1 Zoysia japonica | reverse complement strand
GCTGCTGGTAGGTGGACCGTCCCCGGGCTCGCGCCGTGTCGCTGGGCCCGGCTGGAGCCTTACCCCTAGGCTCGGGGCTGTCAGTGCGTCCCGTGGGCGGCCGAGCTTGGCCGGCGACATCCGCTGGAGGGCGCAGGGATAGGTTGGCACCCGGCGGCGTGTTGCCGGGAGTCGCCGGCTCCGCGCTTTTCGGGGCGTGAAGAGTGAAGCACTCCCTCGACGGGTCGTGCCCTAAAATAAGATGGCTCCGGGGCCACCAGCGAGGGTGCCTTCCACACGGAGCCTAGAGGCAGAGCTCGCCGCCTTCGTCCGTGACGAAGTCCAGGCTCTCGAAACGGAGAACCTGCCCAGAGGCGAAAGCGGGGGCTTGCCACGACCGACCGTCTCTAGAGACAGCGACCGTAAAGTCTCTGAAGCGAAGGCGGGAGATCGAAATGTCTCCTATAACGAAACATGGGGCCATCGAAGAACCGAAACGAGAGCACACCAAAAGAGAGATGCAGCCCCCCTTCCTGGCGCGCCAACTGTCGGTGTTCTGACCACCGGCACAGTAAATATACGATCGTGGGGG
Organism: Zoysia japonica; assembly: GCA_001602275.1. NCBI lineage: Eukaryota > Viridiplantae > Streptophyta > Magnoliopsida > Poales > Poaceae > Zoysia > Zoysia japonica. Next base: position 177,261 of record BCLF01000023.1, on the reverse strand, counting down.
GTGGTATGCCTTCGGATCCGATATAGCCTAATCTGAGACACACTCAAGGGGATTTTTGCCTGATTCGGGCCACCTGAACGGTATAATACACTACGTCCAGAGAGCGGATTATCTCAGGGATAATGTTACAAGACGGGGACCTCTCTTCGCGGGAAGACCCAGAACGTGGAGGAATGGAGGATCCTTGCTCGGAATGGTGCAAGGATTCCCGAGTTCTGATGATGGGGCTCAAGTTTGTCTTTCGTGTGTTTGTGGCGGTTGCTTGTGGTGGTGTTCGACCGTTTCTTTCTATCGTTCCCCGGGCCTCCCTTTATATAGGAGGGGCCCTGGGGTTACAGCCAATAGGCCCTACGCGATCCTGTCGCCTCGCCGACAGGTGGGCCTTTCTGTCGATGTCGACATCATTTCGCTTCGTCCAGGCGTAGTCATGACCCGTCGCGTCGGACACAGCGGCGGGTACCATGATGCTCGTCCGGCGCTACTGCGTCGGCTACAGTGCTGTCCCGTCGTGTCTGGCAGCCGTCGCAGCTTTCTGCTGGAGTGTCGCCGTGGTGAATCTCGTCCTGTCTCGTCGGGACGGATGACAGCTGGTCACCAGAGTAAATGTACTATAACGCGGTACCTACCTTCTGGGGGTCGCTCCCGAGGGTCGATCTTCGGAGCCCGGGGTCTTCGCGCCCCGGCGCGGCCAAGACATGGCCGCCGTAGGTCGTCGTTGAGGGGTCGGAGCTCGTGCCATCCGACCTCCGACTTTCTCCCGTTGAAGTGAGATCTCCTGGGTACCCAGGTTACGTGATCCCGATAAACTGTTCCTTTCCACAGTGACGTTGTGCTCGACAGACCTGAGACCTGAGGCGTCCGTCCGTGCGTTCTGGCCTGGCACGTCCACCGTTCCCTCTCCAGACTCCACTGTACGTGACGCGTTTCTTATTCGTCACGACACGCAGATGCACCGCCACCGAGTTGGGCCAGATTCGCGGCGGATTTGATTTGACCTCTGCCGCTGCTCGCTGCCGTTTCTTAAGAGTATTGTTCTTCGTGTCCCAGGACTGACCCGATCGAAATATACTTTTTGTTTATTTAACGAAAGTGGAGACGGTGAGGAGGCGAGGTCACGAACGATGGCGACAGTCGGAGACTCGGCAGGACCGAGCGTTGAAACTTGGAGCTTGCTGTCGGGCGCGCTAACGATCGGTGAACCAACCATTACGTGCGTGGGGTTCAATTTAGACGATTTGTTATTGTTAAGCGTGCGTGGGTTTGGTTAGCTGACGCAGAAGCCATACCGTTGAGATGGAGTACTAGTACTGGCATTTTCTTGGTTGGAACCCGTCTGGTACAATTTGTCAAAGATTCAGAGGAGTTAAACAAACAGACTGACTTGGTGATCTGTAGAAATGGTTGCACTAGTACTACAACGGACGATACGTGTAGTTACCGTAAGTGGGTGGCTTGTGCGGACAAGAGGCCCTGAGTTTCTGAAAGCAGGTAATTTTAGTAGTTTCTCCATGGCCATGGTAAAAACTGGAGCACCATCGTTTCTCTGACGAGTTGGGCATGCACACAGCACATCCGTTCTTCAAAGCTTCTGCTCGTTGTTTCTACGGCCGACTTTACTTTCCTACCAAGGTGATGAACAAAAGGCAGTCAAGTACTACAAACCCGGAATTATTAGCCGACGGGCGAAATCAGCTTCGCGCTAGCGGCCGGCGGCATCCATACCGCTTTGTCCAAAACAAAGGCCAAACCCATCTTCTCTGCCTCTTTCGTCTTCGCGGTGAAACGTCCAACGACGAATCATTCGGCTGAAAGCGAGCGGTCCTTTTTCTCGATCGGCGTTGGCCTTTCAAGCGGCCGGTGACATGGTGCCGCGCGCGCGACACCATCTTGACCAGCCAAGAGCCAAGACTACTAGTAGTCGCGGGATGCGGAGGTTGTACGTATAACGTATTCGTATGGTCTTTCTTTGGCCGATATGCATGACCTTGTTGGCTGCTAGCTATACGAGCGCATACGTACGTACGCATTAGCATACAGTCACGTGAAAGGTTGGAGCAGTAGGTCTTGATCGACAGAGTGGTGCTCGTCAGGCCACGGGTGTTCGATCAACGCATGCCGCTTGACCTGATCAGCTCCAGTTCTCTCGGTCGCCACGCTTGACCAATATCCGGGCCGCCCTTTTTTCAAGCCGGCCGGAAGAACACAACAAACCCGCCATCGATCCGATCCCTTCCACGCAGGCTCCCGCTCATTCTCTGTCCCACTCGTTCCAGAACCCCAGCGATATTCTTCCTTATCACCGTATTTCGCAACCCACGCGTCGCCCCAAACAGTCAAGGACAAGGCTAAAAGCGATCGCCGGGGTAGACGACGGGAGGGAGGGTGAGGACAGGGACGCGCAATTTGCAGGCGTAAACGTACCATGGATTGTTATTTAAATCTGGGGGCTGAAAGATGCAGTTGGCCTGCCTCGGACCGAAAGGCGGGCGGGCGGGGCGGGGGGAATCCTCTCCGTATCGTCGGCGATCGACGTCGGGATTATTCCGATCCGGCGACAGCGGCTTCCACTTGGTGCGTGCGGTCCACGTCTGGTTGCCGCGTCGAGTTCACGTCGGTCCGATAGGGGCTGCCCGGCCGGCCGGTCACTTCCTTTGTTCGGTTCGTGTTGCCCTCCCGACCTGAGAATCCTCGCCATTGGTTAGTGCCGTCGCTCCTTTTCGTAGCGGAGCAAGACGGTCGCGGCGCACGTTCTCGATCGCGCTGTTTTACTGCACCCATGCGTGGCAGTGTGACCGGCGGTTCGAGCACTCGGCCATTTGGCAATACGCCGGACAGACGGACGGATTTGGTTAAAGTTTAGTGGAATGCTGGGTGCATTATAGGTGCACGGTTGCGACTGACGTGAAAGGTCGCGTCGGATGGCAAAGCGAGCTGCTTCCCAGCATCCCGTGTCTTTTGAGCGCATGTCTCCTAGCTAGCGTTTTCTTTTTCTGTTTGGACCTTTCAGTTCTAACTACCTAATTAACCTTCATCAGCGACCCCAACAATTCTAGTGATTGCACAAATGGAAACTTGGCGTTGCTACTGTCCATCATGACGAAGCGACACATGATCCAATGGGGAGAGATTAGAAGAATACTTGCAGATGCAGAAATGCATGGCATTAGCTCATGTTTACGGATGTTTTAAATAAATAAAAAAAGTGAGCGGTGATCATATCAGCGCCAGCTTGCTACTAGCATGCAGCTCCAACTGCTGCGGTGAGATTAGAAAAACATCAGATCACATAATTCCAGTTATATAAACGAACTCACACACACTAAACATAATCAGAACTGTAGTATAGTCCTTTTGAATGGGTGGAAGCAGGCAGAGTTGCAGGTGCCTCACGAGAAATGATTAGGGCACGCAGACAGCACAAGGCCAGGCTAGTCTAGCCGCTTCTGCTAGGCGTATGTGCTGCTCTTCCTCGATCATCTGGTCCATGTGGCTGCATATCGTTCAGTCATCACACCGATACAACCTGGACGGCGAAGGACGCGCGATTGGACTGGCTACTTCACACTCTGTCCCAACCTTTGCAAGCATTTGTTCTTCCCCACTGAAACCTGTCAATTATTGGAAGTACACGCCCCCAGCGCACTTCCTCAGCATTGTGGAGCATGGCAAACTTGGTTGCACCTATGGGCTGTGAATGCATTTCTGTAGCAGTGATAGTTTCTGCGGCTCTAAGTATCTCACTATCTGTACTCCGGAAATCAGACTTCAGGGCGCATTATTTGTGCAGGTGCGCGAGCGACGTATTGGCACCGGGAGCACAGCCTCAGCACCACACTAAACCATGGCGCTGCAGCTGATGCGACGCAAGAAAGACGCCCTACCAAGCTACTTGTACTGAGAAACAGGCGGAAAAGGAGAAACCGGCACGACAGGCTTCCGGGCCCTCTACTCTACTGTTTCTCGTCCTCCGGGAAACGCCTGAAATTCCCCGTCTTACCGTCATGCATGTTGCTCTCATCATGATCACAGATTTGAAACAAGCACTAGCTGTCGCTGGCAACCAAGATTATATTTGGCCTCGTTCAGTACCGTGTCACCAAGGCCTCCGATTGCTTGCCCTAAAAAGGCCCTCAGATTTCTGCAAACTCTATTGCATTAGAGAAGAAAAAGGCTGTTGCGATGTTGGACTTGTGGAGTGTGCGTTGTGTGTGTGGCAGAGATCGGATCCTAGTACTGAACTGGACAGTGTTTAACAAAGTGGAGGTAGTAGTGGTCATCATCTCGGAACATGCTCGGGCCACGCATCGAAATTCTCAAACGGATTCAGTAATGATTGCCCTGCCTAACTAATTCCCCGCTTAGGTGAGCCGGGGAGAAAAAACAGGATGAACAATGGCGAAAACGATAGTGTAGCTGGGGGCGGGGGTCAAATTAACGAACGGTTCCTAATCCCTAAAGGCAGCGACGAGTCATTGGCTGCGTCTTTATTCGAATTCGTTTCAGACTTTTGATCTTTTCTTTTTTCTCTCACCAACTTTAGGACTAGACTTGTTCAGGTGAGCTTTAAGATGTCAAGGAAAAAGGGGTTTTTTCGCTCATCTTCTACCTTTTCAGAAAAGTGGTGCAAGATAGAGTATCAGATGTTCACAACTTAGAATGCTACTGTTACGGTGAGCGTTTGTTGTTGGTTCTGCTGGAGTTGAGCCTGGAAACTTTGTTCTGCTCCCAGAAAAATCCATGGCCCTGGATACTCTCTCGCCATCCATTGGCGCGGGAGGGATGGAGGGAGGTGGGTGGGTGGGTGGGCGTCGGGCGGGCGGGTACGTGGGGTCGGCCGTGCGCGCGGCGTGCCTTCCATTGTCGGAGCGGGAATGCGCGCTGGGGCCCGGTCGCCGATCGAGCTCGCCTGTGAGTGCGATCGTTTCGGCCGCGGTGCGACGGGGAACGTGGTGCCGCGCGTGTGGTGGCGCTGCGGACGTCGCTGCGCCACCACATATGCCACAGCCCGCCGCCGGGTGCTGATGGAGCAGGGTGCTCGGACACTGCGCCGGACGTCGTAGTCGCCGTGGCTGTGCTCGCTTGCCATCGACGCCTGTGTAAGCTGTGTGGAGAACGTGGCCTGCGTGCGCAACATCATTGGCCGTGGGTGCTGAGACTGCTGATCGGACTCTCTGAAGATGTGCGCTGTGAGCTTCCTTCAAGCATGCATTAACTCCGTGGACACGTCCAGCTACCTGAGCTGACCGTCTTCTCGTACGGGCCATGATGTTCGTCCGGGAGCCGTAGGAGTGAACCTGAAGCATGCGTTTTACTGCATGAACCAGAAATATATACTCTCTATTTCTAAATTATTATCGTAGTAAACTTCTAAATTCTGACATCAATTTTAGTCATCTATATTATTAAAAAAATTATTTCAAATATATAGAATTATATATCATATTTCAAACCTATTAAACAATATACTAAATTATAATAAAATATTAAAAATTAATATTAAAAATCAACGGCAACAACAATTTAAAAACAAAGGGAATATGATGTTTGGTTCAATCATCTAATGTAGTGTACTTCATTGTCTTATCTCTTCCTTCTTTTTAGGTTTTAGTTGAGTTGATGTGCTAGCATGTAAACTTGATAAGAGTAGGGAAAAAAAAAGAAATCAGAGTGTGACGTCGTGAGGTAAATGGGGATCCGTAGCTGATTGGTTGAGTGATGCAAATAGAGATGATGTGCATGATTGGTTGGTTGCATGAGACACGACGGTGACGAAGATAAGTTTTTAGCTACCGGTGGAGTATTAGAGATGCATGCACTGTAAGCATGGAGACCCTGCATTTCACAAAAATCCTCACTCTATTCGATGAGTGAAATTAACTAAGTAAACGCTTATTGGTGCAGATAAAAAGGAGTTGCATCAATCAAGCAACAGTACACTGAAATCAAAGACGCAGGTGCCATGTCGTATGAAAGAAAAAAAGGAAAACAGAGATGGTACTACCAGCAGTTAGCACGGAACAGTGACGCCCAAGGGAATTAGCTAGGCCGAGTTGGCCGCACGTGCCACGCCGCCCCACTCCCGTGAGAGGCCCCCACCACAAACCGCCGTTCCCAGGGCCTCCGCCCGTTGTGGCTTGCTCAGCTTTCCTGTGGAGTACCGGCGGTTGACTTCTGTGGACTCAAACACCCAAGAAAACAAGAAAATATTGCTTGACGACTTAGCCCCAAAACCAACAGCAGAACTAAATTAATTAGGACACACTCACAAGCGATGCAAATATGTCACCAATTTTTCCTTACCTCCAATCCTCTCCGTCACTGAGTGGAGGTTCTGGCAAGAGCATCCGCCGCGAAGACATCCGGAGAGGTGCATAAATTTTTTTTTTCTAAAAAAATCCACCACTACAAGATTAGCTATTGGAGAGAGAGAGCTACCGGAGAGAGGAGCACAGAGAGCCAGGGAGGCTACTCACCGGCCAAGACATTCTCTCCCTTCACTTGTTGAAGAAATCCAGGAGCAGCTCCACGGCTCCACCCCCCTCGTCTTCCACCTCCCTTCTCTCCATCTCTCCTCTCAGCTCAACTCAACTTCATACACCCAACGGAGCAAGAATTGTGGTTGCAGCAAATTAATTGAAGTTCTTGCATGGATGCAGCTCACTGGCACCAGGTAAATGTTTTCTCCAAGATCAATTTCGTACCTGATGCTTCTAGCTAGCTGGCTAGAAAGACCATGCATCAGCAACCTGTGGGAATTTGGCTTCTGTTAGTCTCCTTGATCTTGCTGGTGCTCATCTCCCTTTCGATCTTTGGCTTTTGTTCTTGTTGCAAGCTGATGTGCTTTTATTTGATGAGGCCATGATCGATCTCTTGCACTTCCCTACGTTTCTTCTTGGTGCTTGTTCTTCTTCCTTTATATCCTTTGGCTAGATCTATGCGTCCGAATCACCACCCTCTCTCATCGATATGCTTCAAGGTGAGGCCTCTGCAGCCATAATCCTTTCATGTCCTCTCCTTTTAACGATTGAAAGGAGCACACACACCACCACCTTTCTTTTCCTTGCTTTCTTGTCCTCTTTTCCTCTCTATCATCCTTTTTATCCTCATGGCTTTTATTGATCTTCTCTCTCTCCTTGCATCAAAAGAGCAGCCATGTCTTTGGTGATGTGTAGCAGAAGCAGCAGCAGCAGCAGCAGCAACACAACCCTACAAGAGCACAAACAAAGTTGTGTGTTTTATGCTGTGGTTCTCTTTCATCTTCTCTTTTCCCTCATCCCCTTTATTTTCCCTTTTCCCTCTCCTTTTCCTTTCCCCCTTCTCCTGTAATCTCCCTTTGTATCCATTTGCTTGGTTCTTAGTTGCACCATAAAGATTCTAGCACCCCCACAAACCCAGCTCATCCGACCCACATGCTGTTATTTGCTTCTTCTTCTTGCTTCCGGTTAAGTTGTTAACTAACTTGCGCTGATCGTCGGCGTTCTGATGATGAGCTGCTGCACAATGTGCCTGTCTGCAGGGTCTGGGTCTGGTGAAGCCCATGGAGGACATGCTGATGGCGACGAACGCGGCCGCCGCAAACCCGAGCCAAGGCTCGGCTGCAAATCCGCCGGCACCAGCGCCATCATCGACACCTGGCAGCGCCCTGAGGGGCGGCGCTCCGGCGGCCGTGGCGGGCGCAGGTAGCGCGGAACGGCGTGTCCGGCCGCAGAAGGAGAAGGCGCTCAACTGCCCGCGGTGCAACTCCACCAATACCAAGTTCTGCTACTACAACAACTACAGCCTCCAGCAGCCGCGCTACTTCTGCAAGACGTGCCGCCGCTACTGGACGGAGGGTGGATCCCTCCGCAACGTCCCTGTGGGCGGCGGCTCACGCAAGAACAAGCGCCCGTCCTCGTCGTCCGCGTCTGCCTCCACCTCCGCTTCGATCACGAGCTCGTCCATGGTCAGCTCGGCGGGGGTGGCGTCCAAGAACCCGAAGCTGACGCAAGACGGCGCGCAGGACCTAAACCTGGCGTTCCCGCACTATGGCGGGCTGAAGGCACCCGTAGATTTCGCTGCGTTCCCCAGCTTGGAAAGCAGCAGCGTCGGTGGCGCAACGACAAGCAACGGCAGGGGCGGGAGCTCAGGCTCCGCGGTCGGCGCAATCTCCGCCATGGAACTTCTGCGGAGCACAGGCTACTATATGCCGCTGCAGGTTCCGATGCAGATGCCTGGAGATTACGCCGCGGCAGGCTTCTCATTCGGAGAGTTTCGTGCGCCGCCGCCTCCACCTCCACCATCACAGAACGTGTTCGGGTTCTCACTGGACGCGCACGGCTCGGCGGCCGGTGCTGCCGCAGCGGGGTACGGTTCCGGCACGGGGTTGCCGGGTGCGCCGGAGAATGCGAGCAGGTTATTGTTCCCCTTCGAGGATTTGAAGCCACCTGTTAGCTCCGGTGGTGGGGATGGTGCTGGTGGTGCAAGCGTTGGCCCCGGCGATGAAAACAGCGGCCACCATCAATTTGAGCACGGCAAGGAGCAAGGCGGTGGCGGCCCCGGTGCCGGGCACGATACGCCAGGTTTCTGGAACAGCATGAGCGGCGGCAGTGGCACTTCTTGGTAATTTGGAGGATTATTCACAGCGGTGCGCCATGCATGGCTCATGCAGATTAAGTCTCCTTGCGTGCATGTGCATGGGCGTCTGGAGAATAGGCAGTAAACACAATAAGAGGTTTGGCATTGGCGGTGGTTGCCGTGACAATGGAGTGTTTGATCTCTTTCCTGGTGTTGGTTCATGGTGTTCTCGCTATCAACTGCGAGTTCTTGTGTGTTTTCTGACCATCGACTTCATTGGGGCTCTAACACATCACAGACTACAAAATTCAGGGTCATACATAGCTTGATGAATTTCTAATCTTCTTTCGGATCTTAATCACTTGATCAGCTGATCTATGCCATGCTAGCTGCTTCAGTGGGGCTTGAGAAGCTTCTTTTTAGGCCGGCTTCAACTTAACAGTAATTGTGCATTTTTGCGTATGAGAATGCCCCCGAGCAGTCTATTCACATCACATCCATACAAATTTGTGTGGTCACTACAATGCATGCCACAGATTTGACAAGGGATTTGCATGGTCGAAACAGTATTAGTGCCATCCTTTTCTTTTACTTTGCTGTATATTCAGATGTGGTGTAGGCTCATACAAGTACTTATCAGAACAAAGGTCTTGGAGCTCATGTAATGTGTATTTTATTGTTCTGGAGCATGTTATAAACTAATAACTTTTGTAATCTTGTCTTTCTATCTGTCACCTCTCCTTGCGCTTCTTTTTTCTTGTAGAAGAGCTAGCTCTGAGATGTCATGTCTCACCGTCATCCCAAACCAAGAATCTTCCAGCCATGAAAAGCACTAGCGAGGGAGGGAGAGAGAGAGAAGATGGAGCAAAGGCAGGGAATATGTACGTATGACAAACACCCCACTCCCGAAGGAAACTTTACCCTCTCTCTTCACATGGTATTATTGTATCTTGTATGATATGTTTGGCCATCTGTAAGTGCCTGAGCAGGCCATTTGTACCATCTCAAACATTTTTGTAAGCAAAAGGCACACTGCCATCCCTCTCTGCTTCATCATAATGCTTCTTGCATCTCTCTCTCTCTGTGTCCTTCATGTCAAGTGGGTAAGAAGAATTCATCTTTTTCACTCATTTGTTTTTGTTTGCTGTTAGGCGTTCCCTTGCCCAGTTCACCTGCCCACACCAGAAAGTTGGCACCCAATGATTCTTCTTCCATCCATCACTTAGTACTGCACCATTTTCCTTGTCCATGGCCTGTGTGTCTCTTCTGCATTGTACATTTGAACTGCAATGGCACACAAGCTCTTCACCATGCTATCCTTCTCTCAGAGCTAGCTGAGGTAAGGGGGTCCACAAGAAACATTCTCCTAGGGACGAGGGCCGCAAGAGGAATATTAGCTTCATCACCCTGTTGATGCATTGGGCAACTGTATTAAACAAATTACTCTTGTAGGAGTACCAACTACCGCACGCCGCCCTCAACGGATTAGTGTTAATTTATGCTGCTCTCAATGAATCAGTATTGCTGTTAGACCCGTGATAGCAGTATCAACGTATAAAAACACATGTGGCTCAGGATTATGCATGCATTCATGCATTTGTTCCCATGATTCGCATCATTGCAGCAACCATTGATTATGGTAAAAGTGGCAAGGGAATTTCTTCCAAAATTCCATAATTTTATACTAATGGTGTAGCTATAGCAGATACTGCTACGGAAGCAACATTCTGCTGATCTAATCTAGAGCCTATTAACTCCATGTTTTTTTTTTCAAGTTTGTTCCTCATGTAACTTGATTTGCAACTGATACCAACACTTGTCGATCTGCCTTGTTTTCTTCTCTATTTTTGTGATGTGGTCTCTCCTTTGTCCCCATGCTGTCCTAGCCCTACCCTCATGATGTTAAAGGATTGCTACTGCGACTAGTTGCATGTGAGGGTAGTTGCTGTGCATTCTATATATTTTTACACATACTGGCGCTCAATTCTAGACGCATCCCTCTCATGCTTGGTTATGTTTGGGTGTCCAAACTAGGCTTGAGTTCTCTTTCTGGGTGCCACTTGAAAGCAAAATCCTTTGTAAAATCATTTGCCACTGCTTTCTACCTTATGGGTGTATATATATTAGTGGCGAAAATCCTGCCTCTTGAAATATATATCTGGGCACTTGTGTTTGCAAAGAGTCTCTACTGTTACATATCGCCAAAATTTATGCAAAATATTTCAAAAGCGTGAAAGAAATTCCTCGAGGACTGTACAAATTATCTTACTAGCTATAAGAAATATAAGTTTGCATCTGTATTGAATCTTATGTTTGGAATTACAAAAAGATGCACCTGACTCCATCCTATGTTTGGAATTTGTAATATAAATTGTGGCACCAAAATTAATACTTAACTTCAATGGAAAGTGAGTAAAATAGAGTAACTTAAGAGATTTTATAATTATTACCCTTTTTATCTAGCCATTTCTTGAATTCTGTACAGTCCTTTCTAATGTGTGACAATGATGACACTTATGACCTTTCTTGTTGGAAGAAGAAGCATCAGTTTTGGAAGCATTAAATCTATCCTTAAGTTTACTCATACTTTTTTTAAGTGGCGAAGCTTACCACCACCACTGTTTGCCCTACAATTCCATAGTAAATACTCATCAATCTTGGTCATAAATTTTTTAGCACTCCTTGGTTTCTTAGAGAATGCACTTCTTATGGTAAGATTGATAGCGTAATCCATAATCATAATTGTTACTCTATCACATTTTTTCCACATAGCTTTTCTTTTCTCATAAGCCTGTCTGTTTGCTACAAAGGTCACTTCATCATACTCTGTGGCTACAAGCTCAGTGGGCTTATCCTCACGCATAGCGAGGTCATGATCCAAATTCAAAAGAGCCCATCTTATGTCTTCCTTCAACTTATGAAAATTAATCCCTTCAAACTACTCAATGCCGTTCAAGTAATTGGCAATGCTCGAAGGTGTTATAGCTGAAAATTTTTGTTAAATATGATGTCAGTAAACTAATTAACAATTTACATCACCGTTGGGCCGATGCAAATAAACATAACTATTTCTATACTGCCATTAGTCTAACATAGAATAAATCATATATAGTAATAAACTTATAATATTCTTCACTACTGTAAAATAAGCATAAATTAGATAATGGACTCAGCACATACTTAAAGTCAACGTTGGTCAAAAATTAAATATGTGCCTAAACTAATCCCACAAAATGCATAGACATGAAATATGAATATGAAATATATTGCATAGTCATTAGGTAAATGCAAAATTAACATAGAAACTTAAACACAATTAATCAATGGACACAACACATAATCAAATCAACGTTGGTCAAAATTGATTATGTGCTAAAAATTATCCCATACTGTGTATAATCACAAAACATTATATTGATAATTTTGCATAATTATAAAATAAATGCAATATAAACTTAAACACAATAAATAATGGGCACAACATATATCCAAATCAACGTTGGTCAGAATTGAATATATATTTAAAATAATCCCATAATAAATATAATATATGACATGATTTTCTAATGAGAATTAATCATAAATGCATTAAAATAAGTAAATAAATGCAATAAATTCTCAAAATGTCATACGAAATTCTCCTAGATAAATTTCCGTTGGTTCTATTTATCCAGAATATCAGAATTTTTTTTTCCTGAATTTTCACTAATTTTCCTTTATTTCTTAGTTCTTTTAGCAGTTTAATCATTATTCTACAATTTATAAAGGAAAATGTAGCTGATGGAAAAATAAAATGGAAAATAATTCGAGCTGCGCACGAAAGTTAAAGCGACAAGCCGAACCAGGCCGCATTCGGCTCAGCCCGCTAAGGCGCCGCCCGCATCCCACCTGAGCTAATGGCCCACTGGCCCAGCTCGCACTCCGCCTCGTCCTAAGCCGTTAGATCAAGATCGACGGTCAGGAATCATTTTAGTGAGGCATAAAAACCCGTCAGTCGAAAACCCTAGGTTATTCTTCCTTTCCTTCCTCCAGTTTTCTCGGCCCCGCAGATTTGAGCGACAGAGAGTTGGAGAGAGAGAGGCTGGCGTAGCTGCTTGCCAGCGCACCTTGGGGTCGCCCGGGCTGGGCGCCGTCCCACGCGTCGTAGATCTGAGGGGCGCGCTCGTTTTGCCGGCCGCGTCACCCGCCTTAAGGCCGGTGCGCAGCATTTTGGGCCGTGCCGTGCGTCCGCC
>BCLF01000023.1:117882-163956 GCA_001602275.1 Zoysia japonica | reverse complement strand
CCCTGGGTCACCCGCCCGTGTCGTGAGGGCCGTGGCCGGGTCGCCCGCCAGTTGCGCCGCCTTCATGAGGGACGCGCGGCCCGTTGCGCTCGCTCGTGAGCCTGAGGGAGCGCCGTGCCCGTCGTCATCTTGCAGCCACGGATCTAAGGTGGCCTGGCGGCGACGACTTCAACAGCAAAGCTAAGTTTTCTTTTCTCCAATTTTTCTTATAGATTTAGGGTTAGGGTTTCACTTTAGGAATCTGGTTTGGGTGTGATTTTTAGGATTTGTTATGGGATATGTCTCAGGCCTCTCTTACGCAGATCGACGCTTAAACATTAACCTCAGTCTAAATCATTAGTACTAATTGATCATAGTTAATGCTAACCGATCGTAATTAGGTATGATTCATGATTAATTAGCGCACTATAGAACTCTAATCAGGATAATTAACTTTAATTGGTCCGTGACCTAGGCAGTCCGACTCTGATACTAAATGTAGAAAACTTAGGGCCAATGACTTCGGATCTTAAGCCTAAAATCATAAACACACTTAATCATAATGCAAAATTTGAGTATTTACGTCCTGAAGTGAGCTCTTCCACGGTGCTTGATGATGAAGTTGATCTGTAGTTGTGCACTGGATCGAGGCTCTCCTTTTTCTGGTCCTTCTCTTGATTTGTCTGGTGACAGCTCCTCTTGATGCAACTGGCTTAGTGACGGCCTTCAGATCCGGTTCAGCACCCTTTAGGATCAGCATTACGGTTTTGGGGAGGGGTGGACTGCCTGAACTCGTGAATAAGTCGTACGTTGTCTGTTGGCTGCTCTTTACCCCTTTTTTATATGTGCTACCGGGTCTCGGGTCATAACCATTTTTCGGATACGCCACCGATCATAGCCACCGATCATAGCATGAGTCCTGGAGACTTGACTTCAGCTCTACATGCTGTTATCTTTTAACATTCGTGCATTATCTTTTAATTTTATAGTTATCTCTAATGACGAATGCTAATGCATATTTTATCTCTCGCGCAGATCATTATTCCAACAAGATGCACTAACCCACTAAGGAGGTAGCGATCGAGGGCCAACCATCAGATGGCCCGCCAAAGTGTCTGGTAGCTTGCAAGGAGCTAGCTAGTACTAGGAATTGGACAGATAGGTTGGGTGAACAGTAATTTGCAGGTTCGACTGTGATCAGTCCAACAACGACTACACAGCACACCTTGCTGCAGTTTGTCAGTGCAAGCACAATCGATGTTATGCAGATCAGCGCGCGCCGGGCGACTGAACTCTCTTGCATTGGTCGGTCGGTCGATCGGGTTGACAATGCCTTGCGAACTCATGTTCATGTACTAGCAGGCTTGCTAGGTGACTCTCGTCCGGCTGCTGGTGCTGCACCAACACTACTGTTCCTTTCCACGACATGTGTTGTCGCCATTATCACTTGGCCTCTAAGCGACCCGTTTGCGGCGCGCGGGTGACCACCCGGGGAGAGAAGAAATGCGCCGTAGCAGCGAGCATGTGTCGGAGGAGTAGCTCGCTCGGAGGTCAGGATCGACCGCGTGAAGCTGCGCGCGCGGGGATGCTGTGCTGTGGCTGGCTGGCCAGCATGTTCCCACGTGCCGGCCGGCATACCTGCCTGCTCCTGCTGCTCGATCTCGATCGATCGCCATCTTTCAGAAAGCAGAGCGTCACAAGTACTCCTACGTAGGAGTAGGAGCATTCTCCTTTCCTCTCGACAGATCGATCGGCGTAGACGCGGCACGTATTGGTATACGTACGGACCTACGTGAAAGCAGCTAGCTAGATTCTCGGAGGAACCATCCGACAGAGGGGCGTGGTGGCCGCTGCCAAGTGCCGAGGATCGATGACGGCAGGGCGGAAGCAGAATCCAACTTCCTTGGTGAAAGGAGTTGCAAGCGCAGGAGAAGGTGGCCTGGCAGCGGCAAAGCCTACAGACACAGACCCAAGGGCCGTCACGCCAAGGCAAGGTCGACGGAAAACTCCTGTAATTCTACAGAGCATGGCCGATTCCTCTTTCTGCGCTACGAGTATCAATGACAGAGGAAGAATGTTCCAAAACTCATTCGGACACCTGCTTCTTCGACTTGAATGCCTGCCGAAGCAGCGCCTGCTCCGGTCCGTCCGGCGCGCCGATGCGTGATCGGGGATCATTAACGCCGGCAGGTGCGCGGCCATAACGAACCGCAGCAGGCCACTCCCAGTCAGGAACAGAAGCGCTTTAACTCCGGCGGCGGCGGCCTCCTGCGATCCGGGTAACTGACGCGCTAGTAGCATATCGAAGGCCCCATACCGTTGTGTTAGCAGTCAGTCGGTGGATCGGCGATTTATGAGTCGATGGGGACGTACGCTCGACGTGCTTTCGGTATCCTGGAATTGGTAGGCGCGTACGCATACCACCACGAGGGTACTACGCTCAGGAAGTCCCGGTCCCCTGGTTAGTTGGATCACGGTGCTTACGCAACGCACGCTGACGGGAGACATGCTCCGCAGTGTCTGTCGGTCTCATGGATGAACTCTGGCCTGTGAAAAGATGGGGAGACAGCACAGAAGCGCAGTCACGGTGAATCTATGCGCCGCAAAGCCAAACCCGTTCACCGTGCCTTGTGGTGCCTGCGCTCACGGAGTCCTCGTGGTGGTGATACCGTCGAGCCACGGGTATGTCCTGCACTGCACTGGTTGACAAAGTAGGCACTGTGTAACTTTCGCGAAAGGAGAAAAAAAATGGCTTGGTGACAAGTCTACCAGAAGCTCTCTGGCCATGACAAGTTCGACCAGGAGCGAACGTGAGAACTGTCGACGTTTGCTTCGCGAGTTGTTTAGCGGATACACCAGACCGGAGCGAAGATAAGGAAGCGGGGCACCCTGGAACAGTAGCGCAGGCCTCAAATCGGCCCGGGTCTATCCTGGTCATGGGATGTCACTGTCGCCAGGTCTCCCGTCACCGCTTTGCTTCGAGTGGAAGAGAGGAAGGGTCTCGTGAACGACTGGTAGTTACGAGGACAATATGCACTGCGTTTGTCTCAGAAAAACTGCACTAGAACGAGTTAAATTGTTTGCACGGTGCAGCGAAGCTTTTCAACGCACGAGCCAAGGCTTTCTCCGGAAGGATCCGACTGGAAACTGTATCTTAGTGTCTCTATCTGCTGAATACCACCTGACGCCTTTGTCAGAAAAGTATTACTCCCTCCGTCTAGTTTTGACATAAAAATTAAAAAAAAAGAAAAAGTATGGTATATAAAAAACGAAAAGAAAAAAAAATGTATTGAAAAAAAAGAAAAGTATATTGAAAAATGAAGATGACATATATTGATAAATAAATTTTGAATGATAGTAGCAGCGTCTAGCAGGCAAGAAAATGGGATCTGGCTAGAGATGATAAAATGGTTCCGTTTGCAGATTTTTTCACAATTTTTTTCGATTTTTATTAAATCTCAATTAAAAATGAATAAAAATTAAACTCAATCCTAATCTAATCCAGCTCTCACTAATTTTAGTTATTTTTTAAGTCTATTTTCACCTTAGATACGGCATCTGGAACCTCGACCATGGAATATTTACTGTTGCGGTTGCCGACCTCTGTAATTCACATTTTACCAACCCCTGAAGAGCAAAAATGGCGGATCAACTAGCCAGAAAGGGTACATAGCCACAGGGCATGTCAAAATCGTACTATGTCAACAGCTCGATTTGTGCGGGTTAATGTATCACCACGAATTATAAAAACTCAAAAAGGGAAAATGCTCATCGATTATTAACTGATTATTTCCTATGGCAAGTACATGCGCTTCCAATTCCACAATGTAGTAACACGCCAAAAATTACAACTTCTTCACAAAGAGTGGAACTGTGCACGTATCAATTTCCAAGTGCTTGCTAGAGAACACGTAGCAACATGCGTTTACTGGGATAGTTGCAGAAAGCATCATCGCCAGCCTTCTTAACGATTCTCTGTACAAAGATCACATGTCATCATGCTAACAGCCGTGGAGTATCAAAGACTCGAACACTACTCACTGGTAGTCCCTTATGCCAATTCAGGACTTAAGTATCCATGTCTGACTATTGTAGAATGCCTCAGTTCAGTTACCAGCATTGATTCCAAAGATCCGAACTTTGTGCATGTTTGGTAGCTTGGCAACAACCAGCACAAAGACTGCAACGGTGTTGAAGAAGAGCATAGGATGTTGATAATCCGTTGTGTGAGAAGCTATCAAATACCTGCCAAGGAAACAGAGAATTCTATGTTCACTATACATGATGTTGGAGTCCACTCAGAATCTCAGATATAATCAAAGATAACATAGAAGCAGGAGTGAAGGAATGGTAAGCGATAAAAGGCTGGGGACACATGGGAGAAACCTCATTCCATTTTCAATTTGATATGACCAGAAGTATCGTTGACAAAGTGATCATTCATGGAAAATTGGATGATTGAATTTCATGATCATACCTTTACTGTTGGAATGGTAAATATTGGGAAATGAAACATCAGAGTTTTACTTTCAGAAACTGAGCCAAAAACCCTACTCTGACAATGCACATACCAAAATGTGGTAAGCAAATTAAAGAACAGATGTTCCTTTAATAGCGGCTCACAACCAACTGTGCTTGTTAAAAACAGGAAAGGACATATGGATCAATGTTTTAGTCTGCGTGTCAACAATAATGCAGTTGATTTTTTTATAAAAAAAGCGTAGTAAAATGCAAACACATGGAAAGGTCACACTTAAATTGGCAAATAAAAATAAATATTTGTCACATGGACATAAATACTAGCAAGATATGACCAGGAAGGGAAAAACGATGCAACAAAAAACTTATTGCATGCCTGCTGAAGGCACTTATGTGTACTGCAAGTGCTATCTACATATGTGAAATGTACTAGACATGACTAGAAAACAAGATTTTTCACCAAAGCCCATTTTGAATATTTCTGGGCAACCAGATAATGGTTTCTGAAGTACTTTGCAAAAATATAAGAAAAGGCCAATTCTGATATTGGGAGCTGCTGATCTGCCCATAACAACTCAAGCCGGAAAACGAAACTTCATTAGGCCAGTCTCCCCATATAATATAAATATCACTGAAGCTCTTCGAGATAGAGCAATCTTGAGCCTTAGATATCTTTCAATATGGCATATGATCCACTGTAGGAATCCCCAAAGCCCTAAGGATGGAACATAGAATAGGAGTAGCTACAAGGCTACTGCTAAACCTTTTAGCAATGAAAAAAGAACACCAAACCCAGTTTAGAATGAGCATTAACATAATCCATCATTCTTAAGTGTTGCCGTTAGTATAACAAATCCAGTTCATTTATGAGCTAACATTGTTGTCCTAATGAAAACAATTTGAAAACGGAGGAGTATGGCACATTGACAAATGACAATTGATAGATTAATAGGAATTTAGGATGTACTGGGCTGATAACTGCACCAATGGGCATGTATACTAATGACTCATGTTTCTCCAAAGTTCAACTATAAAGGTACAATTTGCTATGGCCAATTTTCTGGATACTCTAATGGGGGGTACGTCTGTCTGTCTCTCTGTCTTAATACAAAATCATGCAGCTCTCCTGTGTTCTCAAGAAAAAGAAAAAGCCATGTCCAATTTGATTATTTTCCTGATAGTTCATTAAGTCTCACAGTTAACAGATAGTAATATTTCTAAGGCCTGTGACATTGCTCAGAAAGGGGACTCTTCACATCTCAATATGTAAGAAGTTCAAAACCAATTATACGACTCAACAGAATATCATTCCTTTCCACAGGCATGTATCTAGACTAGAAACTTCGAATAAAATGTTCAATGGGTGTGCTGCATCATTTCATTATAAATAATCTGTTCAGAATTAACCAAAAATATTATGATTAACTGAAACTGTGACAATGCTCGGATGGAAAAAAAATCATGGTGCATCAACATGTCAATGACTTACACAATTAGCAAAACTACGTACTGAATAGAAGAACAGGTTTTATGCAAGTATCCACATATGTAATAGTTGCTTGCAACATTGGTCAAACATTGCGAGATTACAGTATAATTGAAAAAACATAGGCCCAGGATAAAAACTTACAGAACCACAGGGACAGCAACTAAAAACTTTCTGTTTCGGGTAAGCTGTTTCCCATTGTCCATTTGTTCCCACCATGTCAATCTGTTATACATCCCCTGGTCGTCAGCAAATGGAGTCCCTTTCTTCCAGTGGAAAAAGTGGTATGTTATC
This sequence comes from Zoysia japonica, assembly GCA_001602275.1. Classification (NCBI taxonomy): domain Eukaryota; kingdom Viridiplantae; phylum Streptophyta; class Magnoliopsida; order Poales; family Poaceae; genus Zoysia; species Zoysia japonica. The sequence goes on along the minus strand of BCLF01000023.1, from coordinate 157,718 downwards.
TGAAATAAACATCCGATCAGGCCAGCATCAGAAAAGGAACCAGATAGTTCACTCCAGGAGCCAGTTATAAAGGAAAAACTGGACAGCTACATGAACTATGAAGTGAAGCATCTGGAAATGTGTAGCTCAATAGATCAAGAACTGAAACTTGAAAGTACTAGCACTATATGGCAATACACACTTCGATCACGTAATCATTATGGACCGCCACTACTACTGCACATACACCCTGATTACTGACTACCATCACTTCAATGGCCACTAGTATCGTTTGCTGCTACTTCACCACCTAGTAGGCATATATGTCTGCAATCATTTACAGATAATAACAAGGGAATGAAATGCAGGTACAAACTCTAGATAGCATCAGTTAAAACTTGGGACGCAGCTGATTAAAGTGTAGAGCAATTCCCTGGAAAGATAACAGTTCGAGTAGGACGTGAGTGCCAATCCTACCAGGCTACCACCAACATTTTAGTCGATGGGAACACCCAAAAGCACTACCATACTTTAGCTAGGGACGCCACGCATGGCCGCCCTATGATTTCAACGAATTCTAGCATCGCGAGACGAACAATTGAAGCGCCCTTGAAGCCAGAGTAGCCGCCGGACCGCAGATCCATGGAGGGCCAATCGGCCATCCAACGCGCAACCAGTAATAATCGTCTAACCCGGGCAAGCACAGAACCGAAAGGCGGGGGGTGGAAAGACGTACCGCGAAATGGCCGAGGTTGACAAGCGTCCACGCCATGCCGGGCGTGCACCCGACGACGGAGAGGACGAGGAGCCAGGAGACGAAGAGGATGAGGATGTAGGTGGTCCACACCCCGGGGTACATGAACCACTCCGTGTTCTTGTTCAGATCCGGCGGCGGCACCGCCTGCGCGTACAGCTTCGCCATCCTCCCGTCGGTCCTCTGCGTCTCGTCTCCAGCTGCGGCGGCGGGAGGTCTGGGGTCTGCGCTGGGCCGGGCAGCGAGCGGAGGGCGGAGGCGCGATATATAGGGCGCGGCGGGGCTGGTCAGAGCAGGCGACGGCAAAGGTTCATTCAAAGATGGATGGCGAAAAAAAAAATTGCGAGGCGGGCGGTGACCGACGAGGAGAGGGAGGGAGAGCGGACAGGGAAGGGGCGAAGACGCCGCTGGTTGGAAGGGACGGTGAACCGCCGGCCGCCAGCGATCGGGTCAAATCCGGCGGTCGGGTGTGGCACTTGGGCTGCTACCGGGCCGGTTTTTGGGCCTTTTAAGGCCCACTGTGGCTTTGCTCGTGTTTCCTTCGAGAGAAGTTTTGCCCTCCTTTTTTTCTTTTTTTTCTTTTGGGTTGGGATGAAAACTGTGACGTTTGGATACACGGATACGAAGCTGAGTTTGGAATTGGGAAAATAAAAGTAAATATTTGAGCCATCCATTCTTTTATGTTATTAAATCTTAACCATTCATTTATTTTTCAATCTCAATCCCACCTTCTATTTCTCAATACTCAGACGCCACTTGAGTCCTCGAATCGCATGAAACCGTGCTGGTGAAACTATGGATAGGGCCATTACACCATACCAGTGCCATGCTCCGTCTAACAATAATCTGACCGCGTGCAGCAGCACGACCAGACAGGAACCGACCGACGGTATTTGTTATTAGCCACTGTATCATCATCATCATCATCTTGCGACGTCTAATTATTTAGGAATCTTCTTGCCTCCACTAACCCATTATTTGACGCATCATAATCTCCACGGGTTCCTGGAGTTGATTGTGCTCCAGACTTTGTTTATCCTGATAATCGTGTGTCTGAGTGTTTCGAATGGCAATTGGCATACCAAACTGCTGCTGTAATCATGGAGGCTCGCTGGCTTCGACTACTGAACCTGCGCGCCATTGCCGACGCGTATCGTCAAGTCAACCAACAGGGGCCTTTGGTCGCAGTTGTTGCGTCTAGAACGCGTTGAATGTTTCTACAGCACTTATTCAACTCCATTTACTACTGTATTACAGAGTGAGACACCGATCTGGAAACACAGCTAGAATCTGCAGTTCACAAGCGAGCGATGCTGCATACAGAAACACCGGTATCAAGAACCTGGTACTGCAAACACAAGATACTCCTATCTAACATGGAGTATATGATTACATGATATCTGATACCGGCTTTTCTGGCAGCATATCTATTCCGAGAGGCTGGAGTTCTGGCTAGTATCTTGTCAGCCTAGTCGCATAATTAACTAATCTATTCGACATTAGCTGTTATTGTAGTCTCTCAGCAACGCCGGCCGGAACCGGCAGCGGAGACCGCTGGTGATCCGCAAAGGATGGAACGCCATTGTTGACGACCTTGGTCACCTGGTCAGTAGATCGAACGAGGCTATTCTGTTCCAGTAACTGAACGAGTGACAGGAATATGTCCATCCTTGTGACGTCTCTGTTTGCCTGAAAAAAACAAACAAACAAACAAACACAGGAGTATTGCTCAGACGACACTACCAGTGAAGATGAAAATGGGACGTGTTGCTGATGCTGCTTCTATCTACCTCGACAAGAAACCGCGCCCATATCTTGCCATCACGGGCCTCCATCAGCCCTTTCAGGATCGTCAGACCGAACCCACGTATGTTGTCAGCTATCTCTAGGAAGAACCCACGTTCCTCGCAAAGCATCTGCAAATTATGTGCGGAGAAGTGGTTATTCATATTCTGCATTTTAGCAACAAGAGGGAAAATTTCCATTGTGCTAGTGAAAGTGCAGTTCACCTCGACAAGCATCTGACCAGGCGGCGAAAGATCCTCGATGATTATTGGACATACCATAGTTTGCCCAGCAACTTCGTAGGCCCATGTGGCACCGCTATTTTTGCCAGCATTCAGGTTGTCTTTCAGGATGACACCGCTCTCTTTGTCGATCATCTTAAAACCATGACAAGCCAGCAAGTGTAGAATTATAGGATGTTTTATAAAGTAATATTTCAGCAATACAACATGAATATACATATATCGAAGAGAGCTTACCTCAGGTTCATCAGCTTGCTTGATTTTCTCTGCGTACTTAGTTACACTTTGCAGAAACAGCATGTGCTTAATTGTTCGGTCTAGCAGAGCATCAATACTGCACTGTTGTGTCAAAAATGATGGCAAGTTAGAGGGGTCAGCCATTTAGCCTCACACATGGAAAACAAGATAAACCGAAAGCCAAGAGGATGATCAGTTGCTACCTTTGCACCATTAGGGACCATCTCTCGTAATTCTTTGACACGATCTTGTATCAGTTGTCGGTCTTTTGGTCTAGGTCTGGTACTCTCACCGGCTCTAGCTCTTTTCTTGGCAACATTCATTCCTTCAGGATTGTTCGATTGACTGCCCTTGGAATTTGCTGTGTTGAGATTGCAGCTGTTATCGACAGATACGTCTGCTGGTGGCGCTGAAGTTGCCTTTGAAGCACCATTTTGGGCATTTCTCGATTTATAGCTACCACTAGCCAATGACGGGAGTTGTGTAGTGTATGCTGCTAGGCCATCTCGGAAAGCAAACTGAGGCAACTGCTCTGACACGCTGCTAGGTAACGCACTAATAGTTTTCATCACAAGTGGAATGTGTCCTGCAGGTTTATGTGCACCACCACCAAGTAATTGTTCAATAACAGATATGGCAGGGAAGTCCCTATCTCCTGTTGACAACGAGTGCTTATAAGCCAGTTCGCTAGCTGACTCTGAGTGTATGTCTCCTAAATTTGGAAGGTTTTCAGCCTGTAGAACACTGTCAGTCCACCAATCTTGCACAAAGCTATTAGTGCTAAGATCAAGTATCATACTTTCCAAAAGACCATTATTTGCATCACATTCCTTCATGCCATCATCTGATGTCCCTGTAGTAGATTCTTCAGGTGTTCTACTTGGTAATTCAGGAAAGCCACTACTACCCTGGCATGTGATTTGGGTAGCATCCTTCAATTGCATTGATTCATTTTGAACGATGAAAGATCCTTCGGGTGAGAAAAGACTTGGACATTCTTGGGGATCAGGTACTAACAATTGTTCATGGGCGAAGACAGGGTGTTGTACAAGGCCGTTTTCTTGTATTATGGAAACATAAGGGTTGTTGCTAAATGACATAGAATTATCTAGCAGGTTCGCACTATCATTTCGGAGGCAATTTTTGGCTTTTCCAGATACTGATGTGAATGGCGATGAGAAACCAGCACCAGAATGACAAAGTTCATCAAGACCAGACTTTGGTGAGTTGGTGGTACACTGATGATATGGTGTATATTCTGACATATTCTGACCAGATGATTCCTTCTCAGCCCCATGAAGACTATTCAAATTTTTGTATGCCGACATTAGACTGGCAATAATAGAATCAGGTTCTCTGCTGGAGGTGACTTGCAACGGAGTTGTGGCATCAACATTCTGGTGCAAGAAGCCTGTGACATTATCAAGTTCTTTGTTTTCACATATGGCCTCGCCTGCAGGTGGGGCCGGCATATAAGTACTCATCTGTTCAAATATATATCTGACCTGATTTAAGAAATTCGGGTTCCTAGGAATCTGCAATATTAAATTGGAATCAGTTTACTAAACAAAAATACTACTGATAAAGTTGTAACCAGAAAAGTAACTAGGTTACGCATGCCTCACTAGTCATAATATAATTCTGACGCTAAAAATAATGATAATTTTTTCCCTGGGCTATGATTATAAATTTCATTAAGAAGTGAGATCAATCAAGATATATACATCGGACTGTTGCAATACCATACTGTTGATATTTGCCTCACAAGGCAATGCAACAGTTCTACTATTCACAACAGCTAAAAAGGATAGTGATGTGATAGGATGAGGATTGTATTTTGAAATGATTAAGATACTAACCTTCTGAAAGGAACCAAATTGCACCATTCCGTGCGGCTGCAGAGGTAAAACTGCAATAGTCTGCATGTAAGGTGACACTTTCAGGACTTACTTTGGCATTATAAAGTGCTATAAATAACACATAAATGTTGTCCTTCTATATGAAACAATGAAGGTTTTGCATTTTTTCAGGCAAGAAATAATGAAACAAGACCAACCTTTATCCCTACTAGGAACTGATGTTGCCACCAGGTATGACCCTGAAAGAGGGAAGCTTTGTTCAATCTCCAAAAAAATCATTACCTATCTACTTAAATGAAAGAGATGGACGAAAGAAAGAAGAATGCAGCAAACGAAATGTTACTCTGACGACTCTACGGTTTCTTCAGGTTTCTTATAACTATTATAAGATACAGAAATATGAGCATAAAATTCTGAAGCAAAACCAAATGGTTTCTTCACGTTTTTAACTCTATTTGCTTATCGTACCAGAAGAAGAGAATAGTTGCATACCTGAGATAAGTCTCGGTTATCTGCAGGGTTTATCTGATTCAACATATGCCAAGTATCACTGTAAATCCATTTACAGTTTCCGTTTACAGCAACTTCCCCTATGATGCTGAAATCAGATAGCATACGTGTTGCTGTAATGCACTTTTTAAGAGGAGGGAAAATAAGCACATAATAAATTAATAGTTTGAAAAGCAAAAGAAAAATTACATATATGTGGTTTATAGAGGAATAGCAATATTAAAACCAAGTTCACTAAGATGCCAGAAAATTCTCTCTCTCAAAAAAAAAGTAAGATGCCAGAAAGGTGGAAAACATACTTCTTTTCACCAACAGATCATTGGATTTCTGGAGTGTAACTAAGTGCTTAAGTACTACAGAAGCAGTCAGGCATGAACCGCAGTTGGATTTTTAAGAAACTAACAAATTCCATCATAAATCCCTATGAAGCTATAAGGATGGAGAGGAAATGATCCTATCAAGATTGAATTAGCATTAACCCCCACATATGACATAATTGGTACAAATGCAGTATCAGCCAGGATAAAGTGTCAAACAACATAACCAGATAGATCTTTTAGTACAGTACCCTTCCCCAACAATATGAACTTGAGTGAGCATCTTTTCAAACACTGGTCTAGCCTCATCTTCACAGTAGCTCTCCCCCAGTGTAAGCAACCTGGCATCAAATGTGGTACCAATCAGTACCCCAAAACATGTATAGACATGTAGGTACAAATCCCAGCTAAGAAAATATATATCTCTATTACACAAGCACACAGTATGCAACACGAATTGAAGTGACAATTCGAAACGAAACAGGAATCAAAAAGCAAAAGTTGGATAATGAGTGGCTCGTTGCATCATGTTCAAAGGGAAAAGAGTCATCCAAAAAGAGGAGACACGCCGCCCTGTCAGTTTTGATGGGATCACAGTGTTTGGCTCGAAAAAGATATGGAAAGGAGACAGCTTTCTGCAGCCACACCCTACCATTCAGCAGAACAAAAGAGAGAACTCCATGGCGTCTCCTTTCCCAGTTGCGATCGATTTACACCGAAGTGCAACCTCAAATTCCTTCCTATCTCGAGTTCTCGTTATGGAATATGCAATGACTTGAAGGTATTGAAACAAACTGGTAGTGAGATAAACTAAGAAAAAATACCAGCTAGTGCTACTCTTCTCACAATGTCTTGTTCAGATTCTTACAGCTACAGGAGGAGAAATGCTGCACCTTGAGTACTAATTCTTACTGATTATGACTTATGAGAGAAAGAAACAGGCAAACAAGAAATCCAAGAACAAGAAAGTATTCCAGATTCCTAATCCAGAGAAATGACACAGGTCAAACAGCTACACCACCCTCCGGGAGTCAGGAATCACGCGGCTCACCGAGGGTCATGCGGGTGGAAGCGCCAGACGGCGGCGTACGACCACCCTCCGCCGCGGCACAGCGCCCCCAGCGCGGCCTCCATCGGTCCCGGCTCCTGGCGATCGGAGACGACGCGAGCGGAGCCAAGGGCGTCTAGGCGAAGAAGCGAAGCGTCTCTCCCCCGATAAATACCGGAGGGGGTTGGAACGGGAGGAGGACGATGCGTGTACTGTAGAAAGAGAATTCAGAGAAAGCGACGTCCAGTACAGCGATGTCACGGCCGCGTTGGGAGAAAAGCAGCTGCCCTGCCCCTTCTCCCACGATTTCCACCGGTGAACTGAGACTCTCCGAATACCGACCAGAACCAGAGGGAGGCGAAGAGCAACTTGCATCTGCAAAAATCTATCCGAGAGAGTAAACAAACAATCGCTCAAAAAGCGACAATGCGTTATGTAAAGCGGACGAAAAGGGGAAAGGGACGGTTAAGCGTAATGAAATGCGACCGTCACCTCGCGAAATCGATCTTCTCCGAGCTAATGAATGGAACGAACCGGTGGCGGTGGGCGCCTTGGCTCCACCTGGAGGTCGAAAGCAGCGCACTTTCTTTGAACCAGAACTGGTTTCATACTGTACCTGCTGTATTTTTCTGTTCAGCCTCCACGACGGCATTTTCTTTTTCTGATCGATCTTTCCCCTCAAGAATAACTATACTATACTACTTGATTTGATTGCCAGTCAAACTTGTCTTCTACACAGCTTTGATCCTGAGCTATCAGGAGCCATTTTCCGTTTTAGGTGATCGTTCTTGTGGACACAGATAGATCCTTCAGACATCAAATAGCTTTCGCTCACAGTTAGGCCAGATTTCCACGTCGTCCTACTACCGTTTTGCTGGTACATTGCACAAGCTCTTGCTCAGCTTCAGCTCCGTGAAATCAATTAGAACACGCTGCTCAGACGAGTAGAAGCTGAATTTGTAAGACGATATATAGACACGAAAGCATGACTCATCAGGAACCATGTGGTCAGTGTGCATCCCTCGGTTCTCGTGTGATCGACCATCCCTTTTGCAGGGGTTAACCTAAATTTCCCGCCATCACGGACTGTCAAAAGCGTTGTTTGTTCACACTGGGACGACATGTGTGAGCGCGACGGCACAGGCCCACTACGGCACTGCCCAAGAACTGCCCCCCATCGATCAGCCAGGACGGTGCGCAAAACCCCACGCAATTGTAGGAATTTTGACCGAGATCGCCGCGCCATCGAGGGCAAGGGCGACGCGAGGCCATGATGCGTGCGTGGAGATTCCTGGACATTCCATTGGCCAAAAGGCTGGTGAGGTGTCTCGAGCTCTCAAACTAATGGCGTCCAAGAAAGTATATGGCTTTCAGCTTGGTTTAGCTATGGGGAGTAGAAGGGGAGGATCATCATATCTCAATGCTGTGGCTAAGACCAATCATGTCTGGTGGTCTCATATCACTACGATCGAGAGTCTACCAAAGGAATATTTCTAGGGTTTCGTTCACCCTTTTGCAGGGGATGTCTGCCACTCGGTGATGGTCTTTCTTCTTGATGTGTCATCGACATGCCCCCGTATAGAGGCGCCCTAGACTAGCTTCAGGACCACTAACTCTTGTTGCAGATTTGTGAAGGCAAACAAAGCTGGGAAGAGACCGAAGAGTTGATCGTGAAATGACATGGCGCATGGTTGTTAGTGAGAGATCTAGGCGTGTGTTAGAGGTTGTAGCTGCTGTAACCAACTAGAGGCGGGCAGCACTGATCAGTCAACAACACTGGACCAGGCACATCGACCCCCATTATTCTTGGCACTAATAAGGTTGCTACACACCGAGACCTCTAACTTTGTAGGAGTAGTATCTATGAAACGTTCCAAGAATTCCCAGGCAGCAAGGTCAGTGTCCCCATCAAAGCCGAAAACATACACCTTTCTTCTTGAGGTTTCATTCGTTGGCTGACTTTTGGTGGGTACTGAAAGGGAGAAAGGCCGATGATTTCGCAGCTGACAGATTGTTAATGAGGAAAACTACTGCATTTTCAGGGCAATCGAGAGCGCTTGCAGTGCTTTGCCTGATCCCTAGCTAGCTGCCATCTAAAGAAATCATTGACTTGAGTGGAAGTTGTCCAAATGGCGTTGAGTTTGTTCGCCCATTCTGATATTAGGCGTCCACAGAGCTGCTCAGCGGTAATTACCCAACTCATAACAATTGATAAGCCAAACACAATTCAAAAAACTAGAGCTCCATTGTGGAAGACCGTTCCTGGTATGGTACTGGTTCGTCAAGCGTGATACAATCCTGACATCACCTCGCTCCTGCGTGCAAGGCTAGCTCCTAGAGCTATAGCACCATAGGAGTACCGGTCAATACAGTTCATGTTCTGCCGGGTTACCCAGGCCGGTTTACCAGTTGTCTAACGCTGGTTTGGATGATGAATCGGTGATCAATCTCTATCGCCAGCTCTATGATGCAAGATACACCGCCGGCGCCTCGCAGGCACAACAGCGCTAGTGCACGTCCCTGTGCCGTGCTGCTCCGGTCGAAGCTTAGCTAGTGTGGTGCTGGTTCGCGAGCTACTGACGCAGAACCCGTTCAAACATGCCGGCTTCCCGTCGCATCGGCCGCCGTCTGACGACACAATGATAAGGCCATTATTAGAAGGGGCGCGAAAGGGATGGATTCGATCCGGATCCGGCCCTGGACGCTAGCTAGCGTTTGTTTGTTTGGAGGAACGCTCGCCGCCGGCTTGGGAGTTGGGACCATGCACACAGATATGCATCGATCGTTCGAGTCAACTGGCAGTGGCAGTCAAAATTGTTGCCGTGTGCGCCGAGGCGCGCGGAGCGGATAGCTCCGCGCACGGCGAATCGCGGGTGAGCGAGATTGTGTTTCCTCGCGGTTTCGCAGAGAAGACAGCGAACCGAAGCGATCGAGCAAGTCCGGCGCGCGATTGCGAGGGTTCAATCTTGCAGCCACGGAGAATATTGGTCACGCGGTGGTGCCTCTGGAACCTTGCGCCTGTTTCGGCGCAAGCGGTAGACGTCTCGTTCAGTCACTCACAGCGCCGCTGGCAGCGGGGACTGATGCGCTAGGCGACAGCCAGTACGTGGTGGCGCAGGTCCCCGTCGAGCAGAGCACAGCCATCCAACAGCTGCTAAGACGAGACGAGGACAGCAGCAATGGCGAAGACTTGCGCGCACGGGTCGTCCAGCAACGCGATGCATGCCCACACAGCTCTGCTGCAACAAGAATTGCAAACAGAGGGCGACGGAACATACGCCAAAGGCCCCCAGTGGGACGCAAAGCCTACCTGTTCCCTAGCCCAGCACGGCCCAGCTGTATTGGTGCCTTGCATGCTGTTTAATCTGTCGGATTATTTTGTATATTTTGAAATATAAACGCTCGGACAGATGATAAGTACAGTAGTGCAGGTGAGGCGATGGTTATTCCACAAACCCAACAGTCTTCCATTCCCAATCAGAAGCCACCCCATACACTTACCGGTTACCCAACACTTGCTTGCCAATCAGAAAGCCACGATGAGCAGTCCGGGACAGGTGATTGGAGTGAGTGCGCTATATTTTTTTTCCCCTTTTCTGGCGACCTTGTGCGCTTACCAAACACACGTAATCAGATTAGGGAAAGCTAACTTTCTTAATTAGGCCGTGTTGGTGGTGGGCTAAAGTCAGCGATAACCTACCAGCTTGCGGTTTCAGATTGCTATATCTGGTCTGATATAGGTACCACGACCACATGACATGTCACCTGACGTGTCAATGTGCGATCGCCTCTGTGGCTCCACATAGGCTTGATTCGTTCACGTAGTAGTGACACGTCTGCAGGGTCAGTGGCTATTTGCGTTTGTGATGTCGCTGTAGATTTAGGACATATGATACAAGTGGTTTCAGTAGTGAGAGGCTAACCTAAAAGAATTAGGAAAAAAAATTTTGTGGCATCGATACCACGTGGCATCGGGTTAACTTTAGTTTATATGATATTATAAGTGATTAATATAATCACTGATTAAGTAATGTTGATACCTCAATGCCACGTAGCATCGATGCCACAGAATTTTTTTTTCCAAAGAATTAGGTCCTCCTTTCTCTAGACTTGTTTCAACTACAGAATCGGAGCTTTGGGATCACCGAACTATACCAAGCCCTTTAGAATGATGGAGAAGATTTGTTTAGACATCGAATAGAATGTCATATTTTGGCAAGTGGATTGTGATCACCACCAGAATTTGCTTATATTGTTTCCTCCAGAAATCCTATCTTGATGATGGCCAACCAGAGTTTATGATTTCGTTTAAACCGCTAAAATCGGTCGGGACCGGTTTGACGAAAACCGAAAAACCGGTCGAAAACCGCTCCAAATCGAAAATTCAAAATTTGAACGAACTGCTACAGTAAACCGATCGGTTTCACCGGTTAGCCGACCGATTTTTTCGGTTTTTACGGTTTCAGATTTTAAAATTTGAAACCCACCAGTTTTACCGGTTTTCGATATTCTGAATTTTTTTCAAATTTTAATTTTTTAAAAAAAATTAAAACGAAAACCGGTGGTCCGATAAAACCGGACTGGTTTCACTAAAAATCGTGAAAACCGGCCGATTTTGAACAGTTTTGTAAACTTTGGGCCCAACTGATATCCACTATATCTTTTATCCATTTCTATGCCTTTTCTTTTTATTTTTTTTATAGTCTATCCATTTCGTTTGTCTCCCTGCTGTGTGATTTGGGTCAGGATGGAGCAATGCTGGGGCGTGTACCAACAGAGGAATTCACAATATGCCCTAGCCCTGATGATAGTGGTGGCGACGGTGGGTTTCAGGCATTCGCACATGGGAGATTCAGTACAAGCTAGGAGTAGCACATCACTGGGTTTGTCCTAGTAACATGTTTTAAAACTGACGTACTGTACATACCAATTCACATTATTTTTGGCGATGGTCTGCTGATAATAAATTAGCAGAGATTATAATCCCTTGCATTTTCCGTTTATCTTTTCCATGCTGCTCATTCCTGGTTGTACATGGAGGCTGAACAGTGACGTTTGTGCGCTAGGTTGGTCAGTTCCGGTCAGCCCTAAAACAAGCGTGTGTCCTAACATCAGGTCCCAGCTTTACCCAACCCGGATAGTTCTTGTTTGTTTTGTTTTTTCAATCTGATGCCATCACGCAGCCCCTGCCACCCTTTCTATTTGACGCAACCCGCAGCCTCGACGCACTCGGCTATATATTGGTGACGACATGTCCAGATTCTTCAGTATTCCAAGAGCAAGAGTGTCATCAGCTAACCTCATCGCGCTGCCCTCATCCGTAGGGCGGCAACTGCTGATCTTGCTGCAGCACTCCTCCCTCGACGGTTCGGCCCTTCCAACGACGGAGAGCCGGTTGAACACAGAACGGATCGAACAGCAAGGGGCATGGAGATGCTGGCCGCTGCGCAGAACGGGCAGCGCAGTGCAGTGGAGTGGTGGGTGACGATACCGGACGGCGCGTCGGTGACGGTGGAGCACGAGGCCGGTGGCAAGGCCGCGAGGGCGTGGGCGTGGCTGGTATCGTGCGTCCTCGCGGTCAGGGACGGGGTGCTCCGCTCCGCCGAGCGGGTCTGGAAGATCGGCGCCGACGACCCCAGGAGGGCGGTGCACGGCCTCAAGGTGGGCCTCGCGCTCGCGCTCGTCTCCGTGTTCTACTACACCAGGCCGCTCTACGACGGCGTCGGCGGGGCCGCCATGTGGGCCGTCATGACTGTCGTGGTGGTGTTCGAGTACACCGTCGGTATGTTCCATTACACAGGTTACATCGCACCGAATGTATGGTGCGTGCGATCAAGTACACCTCTAATCCTGATGACTGGTTCACCGATGTGTTGGTTGTTACAGGTGGCTGTGTCTACAAGGGATTCAACCGAGCCGCCGCGACGGCGAGCGCCGGGGTGCTCGCGCTCGGCGTCCACTGGATCGCCAGCAAGTCCGGCCACACGTTGGAGCCGTTCATCCGCAGTGGCTCAGTTTTCCTGCTCGGTACGTACCGACACATACGGCGCAGCGCAGTACATCTCGTGCATGCATGCATGTTAGGCTGCGTGCACTAGTTAACAAACACGCTGATGATCGACTTGAAACTTGCTCGTGTACGTGCAGCTGGTGCGGCGACGTTCTCACGGTTCATCCCGGCGGTGAAGGCTCGGTTCGACTACGGCATCACCATATTCATCCTGACGTACAGCCTGGTGGCGGTGTCGGGCTACCGCGTGGAAGCGCTGCTGTCCATGGCGCAGCAGCGACTCTCCACCGTCGCCATCGGCATCGCCATCTGCCTCGCGGTGTGCGTGTTCGTCTGCCCCGTGTGGGCGGGGCAGGAGCTGCACGGCGCCACCGCCCGCAACATGGAGAAGCTCGCGGGCGCCGTGGAGGCCTGCGTCGAGCCCTACTTTTCCGACGCCAAGGAACCAACTGCCAACGCCAAGGCGGACGGGTACAAGTGCGTGCTCAACTCCAAGGCGTCCGAGGACGCGCAGGCCAACCTGGCGCGGTGGGAGCCCGGGCACGGCAGGTTCGGCTACCGCCACCCCTACGGCCTGTACCGGAACATCGGCGCCGCCATGCGCCACTGCGCCTACTGCGTGGAGGCCCTGATCGGCTGCGCCCGCTCGACGGAGACTCAGCAGGAGGCGCCCGCGCACGCCAAGCGGCACCTCGCCAGCGCGTGCATTAGGGTGGCGGCGCAGTGCGCGATGGTGCTCAGGGAGGCGGCGAGCTCCGTGAGCGAGATGAAGGCGTCGTCGCGGAGCCTCGACCTCGCCGTGACTGAGATGAACGCCGCCGTGCAGGAGCTGGAGGCGGACCTGAGGGCGTTGCCGTCCGAGCTGCTGACGATGGCCGAGGCGGGATCAGAGGAGTCCGCCATGGCGGCGCCGATGGACACAGTGCAGCTGTTCACAGTAACCCAGCTGCTGTTAGAGATGTCCGCGAGAGTCGAGGGCGTGGTGGACGCTGTCGATACGCTGGCAACTCCCGCGGTCTTCCAGGCACCAGCTGACGAGAAATCCACTGAGCCGACTAAGAACGGTCCGTAATCGATTCGGATTCGGAGCGGTCAGAAGGAGCTACTGTAGATCGGCTGATGAAAGCGCGAGAACAAACTTAATTAACAGAATTGTGACAAGAAGCAGAACTAGATGATCACTAATAATCCCGACCTATGTTTGGGTTTAGACATTATCCATTTAGAATATGTTTGTTTCAAATTATAATCCACTTAGATTATACAGGACCTGTTTGGATTTGCTTTTTTGAAACTCGATTATCTGATGAGCATGATTTCTGATACGCCAGTGTCTGGCAAATCTGCTGTCTGATTAAGCTGATTAGGCTGGGTGTTTGGCAATTCTGATTATTTTCATTGAATTGTTTGTTCTGAGTGGTAAAATGATCTGAATACCCCTAAAGTGTTGCGGACAATTGTGAGCAAGAACTTCTTCCACACAAATGTCATTGAAAATCTTTGCAGCAAAAGTATCCCACTTTGCCACTACCTTTCCTTGCTTGTCCATGAAGAACAGAGAGAACAGAGGGATGTTACCTTGTGAAATGGCGAGACAAAGCTCCTCGGGAGCAGGAGGCACGGCGCTGTTTTCTAGAAGGCCGAGCAGGTGGTCGGGTCGGGCGTAGGAAACGGCGGGGCGGCGGCAGACTCTGGGGAGGGCGACGGCAGACTCTAGGGAGGGCTGCGGCGGACTCGGGGAGGGTGGCGTCGGACTCAGGGAGGGCGGCGGCGGCGAGATCTGAGGGCGGCGCGCGGCAGGACTCGGGGAGGGCGTTGGCGGACTCGGGGCAGCGCCGGCTCGAGGAGGGCGACGGCGGACTCAGGAGGGCGGCGGCGGACTCGGGGAGGCACCGGCTTGGGGAGGGCGGCGGCGGCTAGATCTGAGGGCGCCGCGCGCCGGAGTCGGGGAGGGCAGGCGCGCCGGTGGCTCGAGAAGCGCGTCGACCAGCCGAAGCACAGGGAGCGGGAGCAGAGTCACAGTCGCGTGGTGGGCACTGGGGTCACGGGTGAACAGAGGGGCATACGGGGAAAAAGCGACCGCTTTTCCTGAACCGCGAGGAAAACGACGGGGTGGAGAAAATCGAGGTTTACATGTGACCAAGATTCTGGAGACCGTCGATTCCCTGCGAAGCTGCGGCGTAAGCAAGGTGTTTCGTGGGCTTTTCTGCTTTTCTCCACCGAGAATCACATTTTAATCGAATCCAAACATGGCCATAATCTAGATTAAATAATTTGATTGGAAAACAAACAAATAGATTATTCATCTGAATTATATAATCTGAGATCTCAGATTATAATAATCTAATAAGGCCTTTTTTAGATTGAAGAAAATTTTTCTTATTCCTGCATTTTTTCTGCGAAATTGAACTGATTTCCGTGAAATTACTGCATAATTCCTGTGAAAATTATGCGTTCTAAAGGAGCCCTAATCCATCTCAAAGAAGATTATTTCAGATTATTTGCTGTAAAAGTTTTATTATCTATGCATTTTTTATTAAAATTACTCACCCTGCCATCGCACTATTTCAACAACATACACTTCACTATTCATAATACTTCATTAATACAAATAAAAAAATAATCTAACTAATAATCAAAATCTCAAACAGATAAACATAGATTATAATCTTAAAATATAATCTAAATTATATAATTATAAATTATAATTTAAATTATATAATGTACTAAACAAACAAACTGGGCCTTAGGCTGTAACTCTTCTCTCTACTTAATGAATGGCTGCTCCTGACTTTTTTAAAAATAAAAGAAAAACAGGTCGATGACGTTATGCACACTTGAAAAAGGAATGGAATCCCACTTGCGCAATGCTATATCGTAGAATATCGCACCACTTGCGCAGTGATAGAGTAGGTACTGACGTACTGTTCCAACGATAAAATAGTATTATCGTCATCAGGAATAATCATATCATCACACGAGGGCTTAGCAGCCCGTTCTGAAATCGCATAAAAAAAACCCCCATTCTGAAATGACTTTTTGGGCCGTCAAAGTGAGGCCTAACCTGAAAGACTCAGACCACAAGATGCGAGCGGGCCGCAGTGCTATTAGGGTTGAATTCAGACGTGGGCCGGCAGTCCAAACCAAAGATCCCATTTCCAAACACAAAGCCGGGAAAAAATGTCGGTGGGCTCGTTCCGATCCGAAGTCCCGTTCCCCATTCTCTCGACTCACGAGTTACCAACCTTCCCCCTCCCTTGCCGGAGTTGCCTCCCCGTCCGTCGCTCCACACCGCACGTCACCGTCCGCCCTCGAGCGGCGGCTACACCACACCATTTCGGTGTCCACCTCGTCCTCCCCATCTCTTGTCGCGGGGAGGAAGGCGGCCCTCTGCCTCCTTGGAGGGCATTAACGGCCGTAACGAGGCCCTCGGGGGGATGGAGGCGGCCACCTCCGGCCTCTCGTCGCTGCTGGCCACCCTCTGCGTGGACAGACCCTGGACGCCGCCCCATCGTCCCGAGAGTGTCTCCACTCGTGTCTCAGACCCCGGAGGGCGCCGCCATCAGAGAGCCGATCAACGAGCTCGCGTCGGTTACTGTGAGTGGAGTCTTCCCCTCAACCTAGTCCATTTTGGTGAAAATTTTATAGACAAAGGAATCGCTGCTTAGATTGAAAGCGCATTGTGAGCTGTAGAGGTCGAATCGCTAGTTTGAGGGAACATTTTCAGAGAACTCTCTGTGATGCATTCTCGTTTTAGTTGTTGACTTGTTGCATCCGCTACTTTCACTTGATTCTGTAGTTGTGCCATTAAAGGTAAAGAATTGAATGCCATCGCTGAATTGTATTGATTAGTATGGTTCTCTTTCTCATTATGCTGCTGATGAGCGTTAGGATCACCTTGTAAAACAGATTAAGGGTCTTTTGGCAGAGCTCTCAGATTTTCAGGCAGAAACGCTGTTTTTCAGAAGAAGTGATTTTTGTCTGATTCTGTGAAGTGATTCTCTGAAATGAAGTAAGGGGATAGAAGCTTAAAAAAAGGAGCTTCTCCCTGATTCTGTGAAGTAATTTTTGTCCTGTTTTTAAAAGTTTATTCTAGAGAATCACTCTCAGCCACAGAACCACTTCACAGGAGATTCAGGAGTGAATCCGGAGAATTAGAAGTTGAGAGAGGCTCTAAGCTAGTTTTTTATTCGTTTATTATTCAATCATTACTGCAGCTATTCCAATAGGAAGATCCATACATCAATGAATTGGGATCCTTGAAATCACATGGAATTGACACATATTTAAGAGGAAAGATAGGTATAGCAAAACTGCAAATTTATATAGCTTGATTGCATACACGCACGCACAATGTTTGATGGCCTCACTGTATTCCTGCAACTTTCTCTTACTGCTGTTTCCACCACAGATAGATAATGGCCAGTTCACAAAGCTGATGTTGATGTTGCTGAAGAGGCAGAGACCTATGATGACTTCTGTTTCACCATCAGTACTTTTGTCATTGCGATGTGGCATGTTAGGCTCATCATGGTATGGAAAATTGCCAGTTTTCACATTCAAAAAGTGTGGGAGTCATATTTTTCGTGGACAAACGCATCATCTTTGTAATATAAAACTTTTATCATGGGGTTGCTATGTTGTATGCTGCTGCTTCTCAGTTCATGAATTTCTCTTTTCCCACAAGCTGATGCATCAAGTCCATTTTTTCCACTCTTTTGACCAGGAAATCAGTGGTCCAGCTGACAGGCTTTCTTTTTGGAGCACCTTCCCTCTACTCATACTGCACACGCGCGGTTGCTCAGAACCATGCAGTGGGCGCGCCGAGGTATTATGCTTTGACTGTTTCCTCTTTAATCATGCCGCCGCATCTATTTGGTGCTCTTGTTGTCGGGTTTTTGAAGTTCCGAGAATTCACATGGCAAAAATCCCATAATTCACAAGGCATATGTTTACATGTATTGCTACATTTAGCAGATTTAAGCTCCGTAAGATTTTTTGCTGTTTTTTTCTTGTGAAATTTCTGCATTTCAAACAGAGCCTTAAGTTTGTCTTCTATGAGTGATCATGTCTTCCCTGCGGAGAGAGATGAGCCTGCTATGCTTCGTTGTGGACCCATCAAACAGGAACTGTTGTAGGCTTGTTGCCCCCCAAAAGAAACCACCTAGTACCAAATTCTTTGGTTGCCCTGAAAGTCTGAAGCTGGCTCAACAAAAGGGAGAAATGCAGTGGTTGCGATTTTGGGGAAAGAGAATCTCTTCAGTTCAGAATATTTTTTCATTTTGAGGAGCTGTCCATGTCAGCAGCTGCAGCTAGTAGGAACAGCACTAAGGTTATCACTCTACTCCTCTTTTCTGACTTGTACTTGGAATCGGACAGAAAGAAGACAATCTCTCTAGTTAGTACTACTAGACTTTTGCTCGAACCTGATCCACATATAGCTTGATGTTTAAATTTCTTGACCCTACCACCAGAAAGTCATACGTGACATGATCAAAGTGTGAAACAAAAGGATGCTAGAACAGGATGGTCGGGCAAGAATCTCGCCTTTTCAGTTCTTTGGTGCTCAAGCCTGAATTTGAAAGGTGCTTGAAACTTTTCCACTTAGGCTTCTACACATACTACAAGCAACCAGTTAATTCTAGCATCATCATGTGGCCGCGCTACCAGCTACTTGCCATTAGCCAGCTCTCTAACATGGTCATGATTAATCCAGAAGAAAAGAGATCACCAGCATAGCCGATCGATTGCTGCACAAAATCATCGATTACTGTACAAAATCTGGAACTGGAGCAGTGATTTAAGATCCACAGATTGACAAGGTAAGTTCCAAATTAACACCCGGCGCAACCGAACAGCTTGAATGGCCAGAGCAGTCACTGGAGGTCCTCCTCGTCGGTGAGGCTGAGATGATGCAGCTGCTACCGCTCGGTGAGGATGCAATAGTGCAGCCGAAGTTTGGGTCCAGACCAAGGGACAGCGACAGTGAGCATTTTTCAGGTGGCTCATCAGAATTCCCCTTCGCTGCTGCCATGCTGAAGCTGCTAACATGGCCCAGATGGTGTGCCTCCGGACTGCTAATCTGCTGAAGAAAAATGGGAACGCGGTTAGAGTGATGCGCTACATCGACAGAAAGCCCTTGTGTCCTGCAGCAACTGTAAATTTTGTTTTCTCGACGTGCAAAGCAAGTACAATCATGTTTCTGTTCGTGATGCAGCAAAACCACAAGGATGGCGGATGATCTGGGCAACAGGGTACAAAGACTATGCTACTATATTAATGTGTACCGAAAAGTGCATATGCAGTTTTCAGAAAATTTCAGTCATAGTAAGCAACCAGAGTACCTATATTGAGTAAATTTTATGCCACAGAAGCTATAAATGAGTAAAGTCTATTTGTACTACCACCATCATGAAAACTGCGGATGTAAGGCTTGAATACTGCAAAAGCCACTGCTGAGAGGTGAAGTAAATACTAATACTGTACACGTTTAGCTAAATAAATATGATCACCTATTTTTGTTTGGTTCAGAAATGTGTAAGATGATAAGCAAGGGGCATGCATAATCGAGAGCTACTTTAACAAGAAAGATCGGCATGTGAAAGGAAGCAGTTAAGAAAAGAGAAGATACACATTTGATTGAACAACTTTTGCCCACTGTTTCTTATAAACTTTCGCTTTTTAGCTGATGTACCTTAAAGGAGCCAGATTCTTGCACCAAACATCCCACGGTTTGGAGGCTGGAAACAGCAGGAGCAGGGGCAGCGGCAGCTGCTGCCGCATCACTCTGCCATCTGAGGCCCTCCTGCTTTATTCTCTCCTCCATCGCCATGGCTTGCATGTAATCATGCATGCAGTACTGGTTTCCAGCAGTCCTCATTCCACTGATTCCTTGGCTTCCTTGCATGCCTTTGTACGCGGCTTCTGTCCCCGTCTTGGTCCTGTATACCCAAAGGCCCTATGTTAAAAAGAGCAAATGGACACCGGAGGAAAAGTTGCGTCCTTTTTGACACCAAAGATTAGGGCTCGAAAAAGCTTGTTTTTAACTTGAAAACAGTTTAAAGATGGGAAAGTTACGGGGCAAACCTTTTCAGAGGGTGGCACAGGAAGTCTTTGGGGCCTTGCTCATCAGCAGCACATGAGTGTTTCCTTTGCAGCTGCGCTTCCATCTCTGATGGTACAATGCAAGAAAGGGGTTTGGCCTTCCATTAGCAACATGCAAAAGAAAGCGTGCAGTTGGTCGACTAGCTTTTTTCAAAGGATTCGCATGAGAGAGATACTCATCAGAATGGAATATGGGGGCAGCTAGGTTAGGTAAATATAGTTGACAAATGCAGTAAGCATGCAAAGGCAGTACGCATGTGGAAAGGTGAGCTTGCTAACGATCCCCGCGGACCACAGGGCAATGTGACATCTGATTTAAAAATTGACAATGGTTAAGACAGCATGTGAATTGTTCATGGAGATCGAATAAACAATTTGACCATGCTGGTAAAATGAAGCGTTGACATGTACAATAATTAAGAATAATCCTCGACTTCTCCCGAGAAAAAAAAAGAGAAAAAGACGACTTTGGAGGATGATGAAGTAATGAAAGAGCCAGGGGAATAAGGTTTCAGTTCATACCTCTTCTTCCTGTTGTACCAGGCCTTGAGCTTCTGTGCATCTAAGTAAGGGCAAAGAAATGAACGAATCAAGTTTTTGCTGTTGTACAAGCTCACACAAGGGGATTAAACAAGCGCGAAGAGCTGAAGTTGTTTAAGGAACCTGGAGATGGCTCTTGACATGAGATATGGTAAGCCCCTTGGCGCCCATGAACCGAAGTATGAGCTTAGGTGTGGCCTCTGCAGTTAAACGCAACCATGATAGGAATTAGCCTCTGTTGAAAACTCAGCTATAAAGAGCACAAGACATGAGAAACAGTTGCTCTCATGGGCCATGGCACCGGAAGAATTTTTCTGAATTCCTCAAGAACAAGAGTGCTACTTAACTTACTAGTACTACTAAGTACTAGTAACCATCAAGCAGCCGGCACTATAAAGAAGGAAATGATAAGGATGGGAGTAGCAGTATAATGACAAACTGGAGGAGAAAACCCTTAAACAGGGATCGGAGTTTGACACCATGAATACCAAATGCAACAAGGGAAGCGAGCACAGAAGAACATACTGTCTTGGCCACCGAGGCATTCGATGGCTCGCAGAAAGCTGCCGTGGAGCTCGGCGGTCCACCTCATCCGCGGCTCCGTGGATCGGATGTATCGCCTCACAGCGCCATTCCTGCCGCCGCTGCCCATCTCTGAAGTCTGGACTACTAGCAAGGGAGCACACGCACCAGGCGCCGGCGAGGAGAACGAATCAGGCGCAAGAGGAAAAAACCAAACTCTCGCTTTTGTGAGCCTGGAGCGGCACCGGCCAATGCTGGACCGTCTCACTCACTCGTCTCTTAACTGGAAGATGGCAACACTTGGCGACAAGCTACTGGCCTAAACCGTGTCTCTCTTTCGCTCCCCTCGAAAGACGAGAGAGGGTGTAGCTTTATAAGCTGACGGCTTGGCCTTGCTCTCCGGTTCTTCCAGTGCCGCGGTGCTTCTTGCCTTGCCTCTCTCTCTCGTAGGGCTTCCTCCTGTCTGCTACTCGTACGGCGACATATCGGCGTTTAAATATAGTAGGGCCTGTCTGGATTAGTCGGACGATCGGACCACACAGATCGAGTGACCCTGCTACGGTCACTGAGATACGGCGGCCGTGATGCCATCACTCGCTGGATTCCATGAGTGCACAAGGGATGGGGGCGAGAAAGTCTTTGTTCCCGCCTCTATGCCCGCGGAAACAGGTTGCTGTTTTGAAACCCCTGCGAAAGTTTGATTCCCTATGGCCTTTGACTAGGGCATCTGAGACAGCGACATGACCACACTCACCAGTCACAGAGATGCTATGGTCGCAACAGTGACTGCGGGTATCACTTCACTGTGAGTACATGCGACGGGTAGAAATACAACGGTGCTACGACGACGATGACGCTCCCACAAACGGGCAGCAAGCACGAGTACGGGGAGGAAGGAAGATGGCCACGGATCGAATCTCTGAGCGCCGGATTCGCTTGCCAAACCGTGTCGCGGCATCTGCGCCATGGAGCTAGGCGAGCTTTTTAGCCTTTTCCAGCGGCTCCTCCTCCTGGTCCTGGTTACTGCGTGCTGCCGCTCGACTAGTCCATGGGGTGCACCGGTACTGGGATGTACGTACGCCACCTTTGCCCGCGGTCCATTCGCTCACCCGGTGCCTACGCCTCCTTTTTCCTTGTTTGGCCACGCCCAGCCTACCCAACGCCCGCCCCCCCCCCCCCCCCCCCCCCCCCCCCCCAACGCCCCAAAAGCCTTCGGCTGCGCTGCTCGCATTCAACGTGCCTTCGCTGCTTCGCCATGCGACTGATACTGATGCGGATGTGCTTGCCGCTCTGTGCTCCGCGCGCGCAGCAGCCAGTAGATCAGCAAGCAGCACGCTGCACACCGAGTCGATATGCCCAACAAATCCAGTCGCAGTCAAAGTATACTGCTTACCGTTCAACTTGTAAGAGAGTACTGCACTCCATAGTACAGTAGTATTACAATACAAATATGAAGAGCTGGCCAGTCTCTCGATACTCAGTGCAGTACACAACTACGGAACATGCTATACGAGGGTGTGAACTGTCCTGTAGAAGTATATACATGCATAACTTCAGTGTATAGATACAGCGTTCCTCATCGCTTGCTGCGTTCACGTACAGTCCATCGACGCCGCAGTCAACCTTGCTCACGGAATCCGCTCCCCTTTTTCAACCCCGTCTCTTTTGAGAAAATGGAATATTTTTTCCGTGATGTAAAACCTCTTTGCAGGGATGAACTGACGACCGAGCTCACGTAAGCCGGCAGCTCGCAACATGCGCTATAGGTACTCGCCACTTCACCAGTCCTTGGGCAGTTCCGTTTCTCGGGAGCAGTAAACTGCTGCGGAGAACTCAAATCAACTCCCCTAGTTGCCTGCTCCATCAGATCAAACCGGACGACAGGGCGCCGGTAGTAACTCACCGTTGAAACGACTAAAATATGAGAGCCCCTGTTCTGAAGCAGATGAAATGCTCTTTTTTTCAAATATGAATTTGATCTCGTCTGTTAATTTGAGTAAAAAATATAAAAAAATAAATTAATATAAACAGACAATATGTTTTTATTACTGTCATCTATCAAAACTCACTACTAGTTATTTTCTAAATTGAATAATATTATAATTAATAATTATTGTAGAGCTTTTACCTCTTATTTAAATCAACACAAATGAACAATTCACACTTATTTAGATGTAGTATAGAATCTGTCAAATATGAACAAAATGGTGTGTTCCCTTTTCACATGACCGGGACAAGCAACGGTCTGCATGCATACAAGCAGAAGAACCTGTGTTCAGCCATCCCTTGACCACAACAGTATTTTTCCGAAGCGTAAACAGGGGAACTCGGAGTTCATATGTTTTCTTTAGCTTGTGCGGTAACAGGAACGGCTAGTAACTACAATACTCCAACGAACATCCGATTCTAAATACTAAGTCAATTTTGACTTTTCTATATATTGTTTGGCGGTTCATTTTTTTAAAAAAATTTTGACATATAAATATAAAAAATATATATTTTTAAAATATATATAGTGACAAATCTTATGATGTTATTTATATGTAAATTAAATAAATATTTTAAAAATTATAATTAGTCAAAAACATAAAAGTCAAAACTGCTAAATATTTATAAACAGTGGTTTGTAATAGAAAGATTGACAAGCTCTGAGCAAAGATTTTGTGCCCCTCGAAATTCCTTCAATAACATGCATTAGCTTGCTGCAAAGAGCCGAGGGTCTAAGCTGGCTGGAGTAGCTGCTTGCAGGTGCCGGGATGCCTGAATTTCGGCAAGGCATCAGAAATCCTCTCGAAGAATGGGCGGTATGAACTGAACTCGTATCGTACGGGCAACCAGCTGAGGCAGTGACCGAAGCCTACTACACGAGCCTACGCGCTCTCGATGCCTGCTCCCTGTGCTTCCGTTGCTTTGCCTACTTGTAAAAGCAAAGTTGCCATAAAAGTTCATGGAGATGTGGGACTGCCGTGACAGCATCCATGCGACCGGGTAACGAGGAAAATTCTCTCTCCGCCGCTTTTGCCTTCCCGTTACAGGAAATGGTTTGCGTGATCAGAAAATGTTGACTTGTTTGATGTCCTAAATCAAGTAATAAAATCTCATTTGGAACACAAGAATTTTAAGAATTATAAAAATTCATTCAATTTTACAAAAAAAATATAGTAATAAAAAAACACATTCCAAAGGAGGGCCGTACTCTGAACCTAAAGCAGTGCTCCCAGATCTCACAAACATGAACAGATCAACAGATCAATCTAGGACGCCACACAACATGCATGAACAAATCATTCCACGGATGGAAGCTGTGTGTTCATCGCTGCGTGCTCTGCTCATCTGTCCGGCAGCAGCCAGAGACAGCCAGGTTGCGGGGAAGCAAGGGGGCACGTACCCAGAGTAAACTCTGACAAGCGTATCTCCGCGCCTCCTGTACTGTGCACAGGCCGAATCCGCTACGGCTGCCGCCGCGTAATTGCTCTACTATCCCTTTCTTCCACGGCTCGTTCGCAGACGACGCGACGGGGCAAGCCGGGCTGCCGAAGCAGGCCTGCCGGCGCCGCGCGCCGCCTGGTGCCCTGGCGATCGCGCAGTCAGCCCATCCTCACATCATCCACTTCGCGCGCAGCCGAGGATCCTGCACGCGCGCCTGCGCATACGTGATCCCAGCTCAAACCGGCGGCCACAACTCCTTTCGCAACGCGCGCCGAGCCGTATTAACTGAAAGGGGATACGCGAAGCTTCACGTCTTTCGGTGCGGGATACGGGCGCTTAGTAGTACTCGTACACGCGTAGGCGTAGCCAGGCTAACCAAGCTGCTGCGGCTGCTACAGCTCTTTACTCCATTTGTGCAATAGAGGGGCGTCGTAAAACGCATGGACATGCGCAGATCTCTGCCTTTCTCAAGACGATGCAGCATTGCAGGCTATACTCTAGCACTCGCGCTTGTCGTAGGGAGCCGCGTTCAGCGATGCTTCTTCCTCTCATCCTCTGGGCAACCATCTCGGGCTCCTGCTGTGTGCCCGCATAGACAAGCAGCTAGCGGATGGCAACGTGCCTGCGTAACCTGTCCAAAGAGAGAATTTCGCAGCGCCTAGCTCGCGCAGAACTTGCCACCATTCTGCGTGCATGTTTACTGGAGCAAAGTTTACACAACCGGTCAAAAATCTTTGGTTTTTACGGTTTTTGATTAAATCAGTTTGATCTGATTTAAAGGATAGACTATTTTTTTTGTTTTAATAAATTCAAAAAAAATTAAAATTCAAAAAAAACCTTGAAAATTCAAAAACCGAAACCGGTGAAAAACCGCTCGAATGGATTTATTTCAAATTCAAAAAAGTTAAACCTGAAAAACTAATCAGTAAACCGATAAAATCGAACGATTTTATTAAAAAAATTGATTTTCGAATTTACTCTATTTTCGCTGTTTACTGTAAGGTTGTTTTTTTATCTGACTGATGTCGATCGGTTTTTTGGAGCCACGACGGTTTCTGAAACCTGCACTGGAGTAGCTACCCAAAAATGATGGCCCTGTTTCGTGGGAAACGATTCGATCGACCTCTGCTGTGTGACTCGGTACTGTGTCAACCGTGCATTTTGGAGCAACAGTAACAGAGCAATGGTCAATGGACGAGCGTTTCTGCCATGCAAGGGAATGATGGCGTGGTTACAGGCAGTGGATCCCTTGGGGGACCATTAAGCAGCACAGAAACACGATCATCTCTTCGGTCGTGCAGGTGCAGCCAAGAGTATATGCCATTCTGTCGAGTGTCGAATAATGTTCGTCTTGACCGCATCACAGTGGCATTCTTGTAAGTCAGGCTGCAGCATGAATGAATAGTACTCCTACTGGTTAAAGTGATTACTCGTGGTAGGAATATTTTGCTATAGAATGATTGAAGGAGCCCTACGGTCACCATGATTTTCGTCAACACTGACGCTCAAAATCTCGGCTGCGTCCGAGTCATGAGGAAAGTAACAAGTCCCTGACGACGGTCTTCAGTTTGTCATTTTCATTCAGTGTCCCTGCACCTTCGCTCAAACGTAGTATACTTCTACTAGTAGTAGAGGGCCGCTAGTCCATACTACGAGTACTCCGTAGTACACAGTGCAGTGGACGCCGCCAAACGTCCGGGCGCCCATGGTTTTAGTGGGCTAGCCTCATTTCAGGTCTTGGTCGCGCGAAGCATGGATGAGCGCATCATTTGCTGCCCGGAAAAACAAGGGGGATCGATAGATATTCGGTGCGTGCTGCGTGCGGTATGATCATTCGAATGCGCCGAGTGTCCCGGGCGCACTCGGATACGCGGATGAAGAGAAGAGACAGAAGAGAGAAGGGCTTCCGTCTGCATGCAATGCAAATGCGGTGCGCCGTGCTCCATCATGGTGTCCCGGCCGCACCTTCTTCCTCCTTTCTCTTCCCTCTCATTCCACCACCCTGCCGGCGGCAGGCGGCGGGCCATGCACGGGCCATGGACGATCGAGAAAGGCTGGTGCCTTTGGCGTGGAAATTCTATCACTGCCGCTGTCCCGGGCCTCCCGGCACCGTGCCGCCATCATTCGCCTGCAAAAACTTTCCTCTGACTGCTGCCTTTAGGTCGATCTCCGGCCGCTCGTCCGGCCACGAGTTTTATGGATTGGAGGCCCCCATGCTGATACTCCTACGAGCAGTGTTCATGGGCGTTCAAGGAGCTCAGGAGTTGGAAATTCAGAATTGAGAAATGCACGACCCTCTACAGTTCGTGATGCCCTCCCCAATTCTCGGCCCGCATGCATGAAGCAAAAGCCCATTTATCAGGCCCAGGGACCGTGAGCCCACTTCCCCTTCCCGTCCGTCCTCGCCGGGGAAAAATTCGGGTGACATCACTGGTTAATCAAGCTATCCGTAATACACCATTAGTTAGTGAAACATCCGGGGGAATACCATCAATTAGTTTGACTCTCTTTGTCTAAGCACCATTATCTTAATTTTTCTCTGTTTTTCTTTTATCTTTGCTACTATTTCAATTCTTTCAGACAGATTCAAGGCGATGAGCGATGAGCATGGCTGTCGAGTGCCTGGACGCGACGAGCACCGAGGCCGGCCGCCTGGTGCCTAGACGCGACGATCTCCCTCGTCTGTCCTGAAACGAAGCAACGCTCGAATGGCTGGACCAGATCGCTGCCGCCGCTGTATGGGTTGGGATGGAACCACTGGATCGCATGAGATCGAAGGAGACGGCGCACGCTTGTTTGGTTGAGAACCAGGGGCAAATCCGTAAAGAATTGAAATGGTACCAAAGATAAAAGTAAAATAGAGAAAATTACCCGGATAAATGTCCGTCGATGCACATATATGGGCTGAATCCCCGGTTGATGAATGCGCGTGTCTCGAATTCATCACCTGTCTCCTGGGCCTTCCTCATTTTTGTGGGCCTGTACAGTTCTTCGTATGAGATTTTATAAATCTCATGCCTCTCTCTCTCTCTCTAGCTCTTTAGGTAGTACTCCTAACATGATCTTTTCTCGGATGTAAGGCCCCCGTCAAATCACCGTCCAGGGTATATTCGTTGGAAGATCTGATTCCGACAACAACTAAATGCCAGAAAAACAAAAAAAACATGCACTGCCAAGGATGAAATGCACACGCTGGCCTTTTCTTCAAGGCGATGCCAAACCCGCAGTCTCCTTTCATAAAAGCCCATCCACTGCACAAGTGTTTTACTGTCCTTCATTGGAATGTCAGGCAAACCCCTGTAGTGGACGGCGATTCAGCAAACGAATGACCCGGTGAGACAAAATTTTACGAGATTTTTCGTACGTGCAGTACTCGACCAACCTGTTAAACAAATCGACGTGGTCATTTCAGTGTGTGCAACATAGAACTACTCCTACGAGTAGTTACCAATGGGCTCGCCTTATTTACAGGATCTCCTCTTTACCAAACAAGGCTTTTGTTTTTTTTTTAAAATATATGAGATAAGGATGGGTAGTGGCGATCCATTTGGACTTTGGAGAGACGGGCCCTCCATGTCTTGACTAACTGGGGAGCACACAGGTCAGACGCCAGCTGCTATTGGGCTAGTATTTTTTTTTTCGTGGCGCCAACATCAATATCTGGAGCATATCCTGCCGCACCCATCACCGGTATCTTTTGCTTACGACGGCTGAGGCGCAGCCAGGCACCGGGACCCTGCCCGGCTCGGCTCGCTGCCACGGATAAGAAAGACACCAGCGCCGCGCTCGTGATCCCAGTCAGTCTTCCAGCACCCCTCAAACCGGCCACAAAAATCACACAGCAGAAGTTGCTGGCGCGCGCGGATACGAGAGAACCGAGCGGGAGGCGTGGCGCCGGTCCGGTCCGGAGATCCCCGAGTCTCGCCTCCGCTCCCACGGCGACATGGCGCTGAGGGTGGAGAACGGGCGCCCACACCAAGGTACGCGCGCATGACCCACGCCCCCATCCTCCTCTCGCTCCGGCGGCCGTGCCTTCGGACTGTGCCCTCCATTTCCCTCGCTTGAGTGCGTCAGTACTGCGTAGTCGCGCTCCTGTCTCGCCGTCAGATCATACAGTTTTCGTCGGGTCAGGGTGTTTTGACCGTTCTTAAGATAGTAGGATAGGTCGTAGGGGTTGGTCTCCCTCTTTGCAGCTGTTTCGCTCGGGCCCTGACTGTTTGCTGTATAGCGGCAGAAGTGAACGAGTACCGCGGGGTGACCAAGCATCATGGCATCTGGGACCAAGAGATTAGATAGACACGACCCAAGGCTAAGCATCTTGGCTACTATTAGACCAAATGAAACACTATCGAGAAACGACTCACGCTGCATGGGTAGTATGTTTTCACCGTGGACAGCTAGCGACGAATCGATGCCCTGCTCACATGCTCAAGGGCTGGACTACGTACGTACGCGCGTGTTCACGCGCACTACACGAATAGCTCCACGGCTTTGGGAGTATTAGCTATCAGTCGGTACGCGCCACAGGGTTGTGATCATGACTGTCTAGTGTGTGTTGCATGTGTTCTACCGCTGTATCGTACATGTTCAGACTTAAAAAAGGGGGGGTTTGCGATCATGACCGGTTCGTTGTCGCCGAAAAAATCCAAGGCGTAGGCGAGTCGGCATGCGCTCGGACGCACCCGCACTTGTAACCATACTGCGCAAACACTGCCTGACCGACACGTCCAAACCCGTGGCGGCCATTTTGGCACTTGTGTGTAACATGGCGTTTGTTTTTCCCAAGAGGCGTCGTCGTCGCCACGGTGGTGGCCGAGCAACACGGGTGACGGGCCAGTCCACTGCGAGTTCTGCGGTGGTGCCTATCCAGAACTGGAGGGCCGCGCGTCGGAAGGAGGAGGACGAGGCGGGCGGCCCCACCGCTTCGTGGGTGACGGCGAAGGACAGCAGTACACTGAATGAAGCGCTGTAGTACGACGTCTTGCAGCTGGGCCCGATGGCCCAGCGACACACGTTTCGTGGCGGGAGCGGGGCCGGCCCGGGATACAGGCGGACGCTCGTAGCCCTGGTCCCGTTTCGCAGGTTCACGGGTGTGGGCTTTTGACGCGGTCCCAATTTCTAGTGCCTCGCATACCTCGTCTCTCGTCACGTTCCCTGTTCACGGCACGCCCCTTGGGACCAGAACACGAAAGCAGTGAGTGGCGTACGATGGCTGGTTGATAATACAGCGGGCGTCACAGAGGATACTGTATCATACAGTAGATACTACCACTACGCCCCCTTACAACGAATGCAATATCTGCAACTCTATGACTGCAACCGAGAGCGAGGTGCCTCCGTGCCTGGTGTATCCCCGGCGTAGGCGGGTAGCCGGTATGTCCCGATGTCCGCATGGAAACGAGGGGAAATTTTGTATGCAAAAGCAATTTTAGTGCAACTATGCAAACAAATGTTATTGAGCGTCGGATCAAGATCCAACCGTCTAGAGGAAAGCTGCGGTCACCCCGTCCCACATGTATCTTTTGCGTATAACCCCGACAGAAATCTAAAATCTCTCTCCACTACCCTCTTCTTCCTCCCAGATCTCCTCTCCTGAAATTGAACTGGTAGTGATTCTCCATCCAAGGTGCTCCACAACGGGGCTAGCGGCAATTCATCTAGTACCAATAAACCTAGTTGTGCTCGTCCTCCACTAAATGTGCTCGTGTTCTGGAATCACCTAAAACGCTCAACAATGGGTTGGCCTCAAGTCCGTGAGCAATCGTAGTGTGTTGCAGCACGCTAGCATCATGGAGATGAAGATCACCTGCCGTCTCCTCCTCTGAATCCGGAGGTTCACGAGGAGAGATCTAGGAGGAATAAGAGAACAGTTGAGGGAGATTTTAGATTTCTGCTGGGGGGTTACGTGTTAAAGGTACAAGTGGGATAGAGGAATCGCGCAACATTTATCTGGACAGTTGAATCTCGATCCGATGGTTAGTAACATTTGTTTGCATAGTTGTACTAAAATTTCTTTTGCACACAAAATTTCTCCTGGAAACGAGAGGCACGTATGTGCGACGGTACGCGGCTTTGGAGAAAGGCCGTCCGGTTGATTCCGGTCGTGAGGTCCAAGGTAGCCCATTACCCGCCGCTCCCCGACCTCCCGTACATCCACCGTGGGCTCCACCCATCTCCGTCATCGGGCTGGGGCCCAGCAGACCAACGGCTGGCCGGGCCCCAGGCCCAGGTACTACTACTAGTACCACCGTGCGCCGCCCACTTGCGCGAACCGCGAACGCACAGGTGCACAGCTTGTTCGCTGGCTGTTGGGCCCCAACGTGTCCTTCATGAACGCCTGTGTTGGGCGGGGTGCGTGGAGCGGCGCGCGAAGTGGTGCGTGTTGTGTGCACAGTTTGTGGTGGCCCACGCATTGGCTGGTGCACCTCGCATGCGGAAGCCATTGATCGGGTCAGGCCCGTCCTGTACCGGCGTCGTGATGCGCTCGCAAATGCCAGTCCACGCGAGCGACGGGTGTTGCATCGATCGGCGACCATTGACCCGTCCCTTTCCCTTTTACGGGCTATTCAGTAACCATAACGGGATGACAGTGACAGCGACCCACCACGGCATCACCGCCGAATGAAAACACTCGGCCCATAACACACCCGCGATGTATCCAATCAGTTGCTCGCGAAGTGTGCACAAGACACAAACGCGAGGTGATCCAATCAGCATTCGAAACGTCTCAGGGCCACGCCATGGACATCGTGCGGGTGACACGATTATCCACTGCTGACGCCGGCCCGCCATGCCGTTCACTCATCTAAGCGGTTGATTAGCCCCACTAATCCCACGGTGGCGTCCCGCCCGCGGGCCCCGCGATGTCAGTGGCACCCCAGTACTAATCCCCGCGCGAATCGGATTATCCAACGGAACGCGACCCGTGTCCTGGCCCTGTCGTGTTGACTGACACGGGCGCCGCTGCTCGGCGCTCGCTTCGGCGCTTTCCTCAGTGCGCCGCACGGCTGCTGCCGCGGGTTAACCACAAGCGCCCGTCGTCTTCTTCCCCCCCACTCAGAAAAAGCGGAGAGGTGGTCGCAGGGGGGAGCGCCACCTAGCAGCAGTAGCTGGAGTTGAGAGCCAAGAGCTCCGGCTCCGTTCCCGTCCCCGGCGCCACAGTTCGGCGAGGCGTGCGAAGGTAGCGACGCCGTCCTCTGCTAGATCTGCCTCTGCTGCTGCCCTACCCCTCTCCAGCTCGCCTCTAGCTGCTGGTTCCGTTGTTTGGGTGCCGACCGTTTCGCCGGGGAGTGTTGCTCCGATTCTCTCTTGCTGTGTTGTTGCACGTGGCAGTACGCGTTTTAGTGTGCGCGGCTGGATTTGGCGGGGTTTGTTAGTTGATTGAGGCGGTGGTTCTAGCACCTGCTGTGCTGATCCGATGAGGGCTTGTCGATTTGCTACTGTTTGTGTGATCGACTCTGCTAGTGCTAGTTTTTATAGGCTTGAAGCGTAATGTGCACGTGGGGCTTGGGGGTGCTGTCTGACATAGGAATGCTCTGGTCTTTCAAGTGCTTATATTTTAGTGAGGTGCTTGCCGGATTCTCTCTGGTCCGAAAATTTTCACATGCCTTCATAGTTCCCTATTCTGGTTACACTGTACGCCTGTGTATGATCTAGCTCAAAGTGCTAAATATCTGATCAAAGTGCACTCTGTTCGAATCGAGTGCTACTTTATCCTTATTTCCCTAGGTTTTGCTATTAAGTCCACTCAGATTATTCCATTTACTAGTTTTTTTTTGTTAGTGCGTAGACCACTTACCAATAATGGAGAGCTCGGTTTCCTTTCGGTTCAGCGCTACCATCGCACCTACTCGAGCGGAAAGATAAGACTCGGCAGCTAGTGACTGCGAAAGATAGGTATAGATATGATTGCCTTCCGTATCGGTAGGGCTAGGATAGACATAAGACTAAGGATAGTGAGCATGAGGATAGGGAATGCTGTTATCTTGCAAAAATTTGAGCTTCAAATTCAACTTGTATGCCAAGAAACAAAAAAGACAAACCTCAATATGGGGCCCATTGCAACGACATGAATTGTTCCGGAGGGGTGGGGGGTTCAAATGGACAATTGAATTGTTTTTTTTAAAAAAAAAACTGCAGGCAATTGAATTGTTGAGAGTAAAATAGATTTTTTCCTTTTAATGGACAGATTACTTTTACTGGACTATGGGTAGGGTAAACCTATGTGGCCCTAATATTTTGGATGAGCTGCTCGGCAACAAAAGAAAAAAAATGAAGAATAGCTCTAAATCAAGAGTAATCAACTACCCCACTCAAGTTGTATCTTTTTTACCATATTCTGGCAGCATAACATTATCTTTCTCATGGGTATACAAATTTTTTATCGATGCAGCAGTACTTGTTTGTTTATGTTTTCTGTTAACATAACCTGAATGCGGCTCGTTAACAGCAGATCCTATTATGCAAAAATTTCACTTTGTAAATGTTTATTTTTATAGTGTACATGTCTCATGGATACACAATTATTTTTTCCTTCATGAGTGTACTTTACCTTTATCTTTCACTATAAATCATTTTGTCCATGTCTTTATAAACAATATTTTATAATCTTGATATCTTCCTGCCATGCCAGTGCCCATCATGGTGAGGAAGAAGAGAACTGGCCCAGGTGGCTCAGCAGAAACTTCTGGGGAGGCTTCGGGAGCTTCTGGACAAGGTCCCTCACAGCGAGCCGAGATAACTCAACAACATGGAGGCGGACGTGGGTGGGTGCCTCAGCAGGGTGGCCGTGGCAGTGGGCAATACCAGGGCCGTGGTGGACATTATCCAGGCCGGGGAGGCCCAGGGTCACACCATACTGGTGGTGGTCAACCTGAGTATCACCCTCGCGAGTACCAGGGACGTGGTGGTCCACGTCCCAGAGGAGGTGGAATGCCGCAGCCATACTATCGCGGGCATAGGGGAGGTGGTGTTGGAAGAAATGTTCCTCCAGGCCCACACAGAACAGTTCCCGAGCTGCACCAAGCCCCTTATGTCCAGTATCAAGCCCCAGTGGTGTCACCATCTCCATCGGGACCTGGCTCATCTTCACAGCCTACGCCTGAGGTGAGCTCTGGACACATCCAGCAACAATTTCAGCAACTTGCTATCCGTGGTCAGACTCCTACCAGCCAAGAAATGCAAGTAGCACCAGCATCAAGCAAGTCGGTTCGATTCCCATTGCGTCCCGGAAAGGGTACATATGGGGATAGGTGCATTGTGAAGGCAAACCATTTCTTTGCTGAGCTGCCTGACAAAGACCTTCACCAATACGATGTAAGCTCCTAAAAAATAGTTCCTGGCTGTTTTCATTTTGTAACTTAGACTGAACAATATCTTTTAATCAGGTAACTATAACACCTGATTTTACATCACGTGGTGTGAATCGTGCTGTAATGGGCGAGCTTGTAACACTGTATAGACAGTCTGATTTGGCTGGGCGTCTACCTGCATATGATGGAAGAAAAAGCCTTTATACTGCTGGACCACTGCCCTTTACTTCTAAGACATTTGAAATTACGTTGCAAGACGAGGAAGATAGTCTTGGAGGTGGCCAAGGTGGGCAAAGGTATGGCACCTGTCTTAACTGATCTTTCAAATTTGTACCAAAAATTATGCTGACTACTGCCCCTTATGTTACAAGGCGTGAAAGATTATTTGGGGTGGCGATCAAATTTGCCGCCCGTGCTGATCTCCACCATCTGGCTATGTTTCTGGCTGGAAGACAGGCAGATGCTCCACAAGAAGCCCTTCAAGTGCTTGACATTGTACTGCGTGAACTGCCCTCTGCCAGGTAATTTGAGGCAGCTATAGTTTTCAGTTATTTTTCCTATGACAAAACCTTTATTGTTGTTTGAGTGTTTCTTTTGTAGGTATTCTCCTGTTGGTAGGTCATTTTATTCTCCCAACTTAGGGAGACGCCAGCAGCTTGGTGAGGGATTGGAAAGTTGGCGAGGTTTTTACCAAAGCATAAGGCCTACACAAATGGGCCTTTCACTGAATATTGGTTAGATACTATGAATGCAACCTTTGGTTTTGTTCTTTTTTTAGTCGTCATACATGATCTATTAGTGCACATTCTAGTTTCCCAAGGTATTTGGTGTGGTTATGATGTGGTTGCTTTGTCTGTGATCTTGCAGATATGTCCTCTACTGCATTTATTGAACCTCTACCTGTGATCGATTTTGTTGCTCAGCTTCTCAACAGAGATATCTCAGTTAGGCCATTGTCCGACTCTGACCGTGTTAAGGTTTGGTCCATAATCCTGTCTTTTCTTTATAGCAACTTAGTTCTGTGGTGCTTAGTTACAATTATTACACCTCTGCAGATAAAAAAGGCCCTGAGAGGTGTGAAAGTTGAGGTCACACACCGAGGAAACATGCGCAGAAAATATCGTATTTCTGGCCTCACTTCACAAGCAACAAGAGAGCTATCGTGCGTGTGACATCCTTGCTTATAGTATTAGCTAAAAGTGTGAGATTTAATGAATTGACATCGTTTTTATTTTTTCTTTTAAAAGTTTCCCTATCGATGATCGTGGTACTGTAAAGACTGTGGTGCAATACTTCTTGGAGACTTATGGTTTTAGTATTCAACATACCACTTTACCTTGCTTGCAAGTGGGCAATCAGCAAAGACCAAATTATCTACCGATGGAGGTTAGTGTCTTCAACTATCTGCGTGGTAACTTTGTTTATTGGACTAAGCTTTATGCACTCAAATGATTTCTGAACGCGACATCCAGCTTTATCATATTAGTAGGATTTACTGATGGGCTTATGACTTTGGAATACCAGGTCTGTAAGATTGTTGAAGGGCAGCGTTACTCGAAGCGGCTCAATGAGAAGCAGATTACTGCTCTACTGAAAGTGACCTGTCAGCATCCTCGAGAGCGCGAGCTGGACATCCTCCAGGTTATTGATTTATCTTTTTTGTGGAAGGTTCAAGTTGTTTCTTCTGTTTTCCACTGCATATGAATCATATTTCTCTGGTGAAGAGTTCCATCTCCTTTTTTTTTTTGTCAGAATCACGTTGAATAGAACACTGGCTTTTGCTCATATTAGTTAGCTGTTGTATTCGCCAAGATAAACTAGCTAAATGGTTATTTTAAATCACTGCTTAATTTGCCTTCCTCTTTTGATCAGACGGTACACCACAATGCATACTATGAAGATCCTTATGCCCAGGAATTTGGCATAAAAATTGATGAGCGTCTTGCAGCAGTTGAAGCCCGTGTTCTACCTCCCCCAAGGGTAAGTTGCAAATTTCCCCATATTTGTGCATAACTGCATATTTTTTGCGTGACTACTGAAACCGCATTTTTTGCTGCTGTGAAAATACAGCTTAAATACCATGACAGCGGCAGAGAGAAGGATGTCTTGCCAAGAGTCGGTCAATGGAATATGATGCACAAGGTATGCTTGGTTAAGGATGCCCTTGGAAATATAGATAAAATTACTCACCATGTTAGTTCTCCATATGCGCTCAACCTCCCTCCTTATTGAAATCATATTTAACTTAAATAGTATGCATATTTGTAAGATAAAAAGGAACTAAACACCACAACTTTGGATTAGCTTCTAAACTAAGTATTGATAACCTGCTTTTAAGTGATTGTCTAAAAGGAGCATCTGAAGAATTCAGCAAAAGTTTACGTGAGCTTCATAGAATCAGTCATGGCTACTAGTGACTACGCCATCTCCTTACTGAACTTGGGAGGGATTCAGAAAGTTCTATTCAAGAACCTCTTGTTAATTGTCATTTCACTCTTTTCCTTCCCTTAATATCGTGGGTAGATAATTAGGACCATTGTTCTGTCAGACATACACTACAAAATTAGTCACTTGGGTTATGTTCTGCCATTACAATACTTTATCCAAGTTAACAGCTATTTTTTCCCTGTAGCTTGCCCTTTGTTTTCATATCAGCCTTTTGATATCTGACTTGAAAAACTCTTTCTTGCGTGATTTTTTTCCCTTGGTAGAAAATGGTTAATGGTGGCAGAGTCAGCAGCTGGGCATGTATCAACTTCGCTCGAAATGTGCAAGACAGTGCTGCTAGGGGCTTTTGTCATGAGCTGGCTAACATGTGCCAGATATCTGGAATGGTACGTCATCCTCCAAATTCAGTTATGTGATACATTCACTACTTTTTGTTATTTTGTTTTACTTTTTCCCTTCATATTTTTTTCTATAGGATTTTGCACCTGAACCAGTGTTGCCTCCCGTGACTGCAAGGCCGGAACATGTTGATAGAGCATTAAAGGCCCGTTATCAAGATGCAGTCAATATACTGAGACCACAAGGCAGGGAACTTGAACTTCTGATTGTAATACTGCCTGATAATAATGGTTCTCTTTATGGTATGTTCTTTTTCAGATAAATCTCAAGGACTCGAGCATTGTTCAGTATGTTATCTTTGGGGCACTTTACCCAATGCAAAGAAAGTCCAGTGAATTCATTATGTGACTGCTATTCATTTCATTTGTCAGGGGATCTCAAAAGGATATGTGAGACTGATCTTGGATTGGTCTCCCAATGCTGTCTGACTAAACATGTTTTCAAGAAGAACAGGCAGTATCTTGCAAATGTTGCCCTCAAAATAAATGTTAAAGTAAACTTTCTCCACACTAAATTGTTAAATCACACCTGAACCATTAGTTGTCTTACAGTTTTCCTACCTTGCAGGTTGGGGGAAGGAATACTGTACTTGTAGATGCTTTGACAAGGAGAATTCCTCATGTCAGTGACAGGCCAACAATTATATTTGGTGCTGATGTAACACATCCGCATCCAGGAGAGGATTCCAGTCCTTCCATTGCAGCTGTAAGTGCAGCACACGCTGCAGGAAAGATAGGGCAAAATTTCTGCGAAGTTTCACCTTTTTCTTATTATATTATTTGATTCCTAGGTTGTTGCTTCTCAAGACTGGCCTGAGGTCACCAAGTATGCTGGGCTAGTGAGTGCTCAAGTACATCGCCAAGAGTTGATACAGGATCTTTTCAAAGTATGGCAAGATCCGCAAAGAGGGACACTAACTGGTGGCATGATCAAGTATGGTCTTTGTTAGGATTCGTTCGCACCTCTCTTTTTTTTTATGCTCTAAATGATTTAGTTCTTTTGTGTGCAGGGAACTTCTCATTTCTTTTAAGAGGGCAACTGGACAGAAACCCCAGAGGATCATATTTTACAGGTTCCTACCATTGTGCATGCATTTCTTTTTTGTGACCATGATTATCGATAAACTAAAAATTTCTCAATTTCAGGGACGGCGTCAGTGAGGGACAGTTCTATCAAGTCTTGTTGTATGAACTTGATGCCATTCGAAGGGTATGCACACTTTGATAGTAGCATTATTTGAAATTCCTCAACCTTTTTCTGATTGTCCTCCTGAATCTTTGGAAATAGGCCTGTGCGTCCTTGGAGCCCAATTACCAGCCTCCAGTTACCTTTGTAGTGGTCCAGAAGCGTCATCACACTAGGTTGTTTGCTAATAACCACAATGATCACCGCAGTGTTGATAAAAGTGGAAACATTCTTCCTGGTTAGTTCTTGGTGCACCTCCTAGTCATTTTGGCTTAATTTGCCTGATTTGAATCTGACCAGAAACTGTATTTTTTAATTTGAATTTAGGCACTGTGGTTGATTCGAAGATTTGCCATCCTACAGAGTTTGATTTCTATCTATGTAGCCATGCGGGCATTCAGGTAGATCTTTTCCGTTCCTGTTCAATTTATCACATGATGGGTGATGTATTATTGATTTGAATTTTGCATCCATTCAGGGTACAAGCCGCCCTGCTCATTATCATGTCCTGTGGGATGAGAACAAGTTTACAGCTGATGAACTGCAAACTCTGACAAACAACCTGTGCTACACGTAAGATTTACCTCTCCACCGGTCTGATATTTAGATACAATTTTTTAACACGGTCTGTTGAACTCCGCTTTAAACTTTTGCAGGTATGCTAGATGCACCCGGTCTGTATCAATTGGTAAGGCCAACTCGATACTAGCGTCCGCCTATTTGTTGTTTACTCTACACGGTACTGCAAGTGTTAGTCGATGAAATGTTGACCACTGCTTGATTGCTTGCAGTGCCTCCCGCGTACTACGCTCATCTGGCGGCCTTCAGAGCTCGCTTCTACATGGAGTCAGATACCTCCGACGGTGGATCCATGGCGAGTGCTGCGTCTGGCCGTGGCCCTCCACCAGGTGCACGCAGCAGGGCTGCGGGGAATGTTGCTGTCAGGCCTCTACCCGCCCTCAAGGAAAACGTGAAGCGTGTCATGTTTTACTGCTAAGTTGCTGGACTCATTTCGCCCTTGGAATATCCTGGTATATTACGTGTATCTGTGCTGTTTCGGTGATGCTGGTAAGCTACACTTTTATGGTTTCACAAACTGTCTGCAGTGTTCTCGGGATTTGAAGTACCTTTGTTATGTACCGGTGATGTTATGAACGCCACAAGCAAGCTTTTGTACTGAGCTGTGAGCTGCTTGTAATAACTAATGACCAGCCACTCTTACTGCTGGCGTTGAATCTATTGATAAACCTGTGTGTGAATATTGCTTGCTTGCTGTTATATGATACTCGTTCTGTCCCAATTTACTTGTTGAGCTTGATCTGGGTATGGATGAATAAAAAGAGCAGGTGGAATATGTTGAAAATAAGAAAGGAGAGAGATGACAAATCTTAGTACTCCACCCCCATACACGGTCTGTATATTGAAGAGAGAGGCAATTCCCAAGCGGGCCTCGTGAGAACGTGCTCGGGCCAGGGATTTGGGTCCAAAAATGCTTCGCATGCTGGGCGGCGGCCTGGCGTGTGCCCACGACCTCGGAGAAATAGCGGGCCGAGGCGCCGCGGATCCGTGGACGAAGCTCGGAATCTGCGTCCCTCCCTCAGCAGTTCCGTGTACTCACGGTTCCATCGTGAACGGAGTGACACCTCGAACAGGCGCACGCACTACCGGCTACCGCAGGACGCACGTACAACAATCCTGCGAAACTCAGCCGCATCGTCGAGCACCACCCACCGCATCCGGGAGAGCAGTCAGTCAGCCGGGCGCATCTACCATTACCATGCCGTGCGGCGTGCGTGCCCCAGGGTAAAACCCGACGGCGTTCACCCCCACGCCCCTACAGCGCACACGCATGACCGCGACCGGAAAGCTGCGGCTACCGTCCAAATCCACGCATCGGCATCAGGATTCAGGAGGCGTGCAATCGGCATCACGACTCAGGCGCGTTCCAGCGTTCCCGTGCATAGGATTCGATCTGCTCCGGTCGATTCAGATGCCCGGCCGGGGGAGAGAGGAGGGCTGGGCGCAACGATCCATGTGCCGCCCGTGACCGCGTGCGGGGGCGACACTCACCGTCGTGCGCCGGGCTAATAGAAAATCCGGGCCCCCCGGTTGTCCGGTAGGCTCCGGCCTCTTACTCTGCATTTGCCGCCCCACCCC
>BCLF01000023.1:105310-117872 GCA_001602275.1 Zoysia japonica | reverse complement strand
CCCCCCCCCCCCCCCCCCCCCCCCCCCCATGCAAAAAAAAAAACTCCGGCCACGTCCGGTCGCACGCGCGGCGATCCAGTGGCCCGCGCACGCCACCGGAGAACGGGGGCGAGGGAAAAAATCCGGACTAGTGACAGGCCAATGTGCCGAGAGTTTGTAAAATAGTAGTAGGAGTTGATAATAACGATCCTTTTAATTTCGCGCTGTACATGAATTTATAAACTGACTGATAGTTCAGTTGACTCAAAATTCTCACCTCAAGTCTTTAGTAGGAGTAACTCCTAGTAGTATTATATCAAGCTAAGTACTATATATTCACCGGGTTTACCCAGCCATAGTTGCCACCGGCTTCAGTTATATATTCTCACCTTTTTGCTAGCCTTTCCGGGGAACAACTGTACTTCTGATAAGTACTCTTCACCTTGACACACACACAGCAGATCAGAGACAAAAGCGGAAGCCTGATGGTGGTTGCGCACCCTCTTCCCCGCCACCCTTTCCTCCCAAGAATCAATGGAAAACGGCAGCCGCTTTTGCGGCGAGAGATCTCGAGCTTCTGCGGCGGTTGTTCCTGTCGGTCGCCGTCGCCGTAGTTCGTCAACGCAACGCAAACCATACGGAAGACCGCCGACAAGAATGCGAGTGGAGGGGCCAGTGACCACCGCTGCCGGCCACAAGGCGTCGAAGAGGAAAGCCAAGCATAGGAGTGGGGAGTGGCCACGGCCAAGTGACCAACCAGCGAATTGAATCTAGCGCACGGTCCGTCGGAACATTCCCTTGCCGCTGAGAGGTGTACGTGCAACAACCGAATTGAACCACTCTTGTCCTCGTCGGAATTTTCTTGCCCGTTCACCCAAGCCCTAGTTATGCACATGCAAATGTTCACACTATTCCGATAAGCTTCTTCGGCTCAGAACGTATGGTTTGCTGTATTATTTCATAGAGTTTCTTGCCTCCAGTTACCCCAAAGGATATACGTAATTTAAATTCATGCGTTTAGATCTAAAGAGAAGGTACAAGAAAGCATATCCAACCATGGATGCCTGTACGTACAATCGACAATGCATATCTGAATAGTTTTCAGTATGATTTGTGCAGCCCATACTGTGGCCCGCCTAATCAAGCTAGACCGGCATGCGTGCACGAGGCGAAAGCTACATCGTCTACCGCTCGCTCTCTGTCCGACGTAGAGAGCCAGCATATCCAAGCGCGCGGCAGCAAGCACGAGAGCTTAGCGGGAAGCTAAGCCACATGTACAGTTGGCTGTGCATATAGGCCAAGGGCTAATTGGTCACAAGGAAGAGACGTCATCTTCTGCCGTAGAGATTAGCTCATTCACTGCTGCTAATAGGAGTACTTGAAGTTAGGAACATTAACATAAGTATATTGAAAAGAACTAGGACATCAAATTATACAAAGCGTTAATCTGTCAAAACAAAAGCACATTTTGACATTGTTCCATGATAAGTGAACTGAATGATATACGTCCTACTTAAAAACATGGCATTTATTAACATAGTCATCAGAGAGGTAGCTGAAAGTTTTAATTAAAATAATATTATATAATGCATCCTGGCAAAAAGAAACACAAATAATACTATGGAAAAAAACTGATTCCGAACTAGCATGATTATTAGCATTGTAAAGGAAATGTTGTTTTGCTACAGTACAAAAGAAAAGGACACTTAAATGCAAAAATAAAGGGCTGGAGCAAATTAACCTCCAGAGATTAAGCTACTACCAACATTCTTATTGGTTCTATCAGTAGAGCTCTACTTAATCCAACAAAAGATCCAGCTACAAGGGAAGGGAAAACGAATAACAAGAATAAGACCAACATGAACACCAACCCCCACCACGACCACGGGTCATCACATTCGTCCAACTCCTAGACTCCCATTAGCTTACTTCAGTAGTCAGAGAAGACGCCTTCTCTCTCAGCGAAGGTCTCTAGATGATGAAAGCTTATCTCCCTAGCTAGCTTTATCCCATGCATGACCTCATGCGATTTAGTTGCTATTTTGCACTTTGCTATGTAACCTTATTCCCCTCATGCAAGCAACTGTTTGATGAAGTCTCAGGTTCACTCGATCAGTACCATGTGCGAGCTTATGTCTTGTATAGGCTCGATCCATCATGAGTCATGGCATCCTGCCATCGTTGAAGGATGAGGCTGACCTATTCATCTCGGCTTCCAAGGAGCTCATGTCGCTGCTGCTCTGGTGGTCTCCTCTTGGCGTAGATATCCCGCGCACGATGCCGCCTCCGCCCACGCCAAGGAAGTCCCGCGTCATGTCGCCACCGCCCTGCCCGAACTTCACCTCCTGCTCCATGTCGCACAGCTGCCTCGGATCAAACATCCCCGCGCCGCCGCCGCCGCCGTTGCTGCCGCCAAACATCCCTCCGGCACTGACGCCGCTTCCGGCCAACGAGTTCATCAGATCGTTCAAGTTGGCATCGCTCTGTTCCATGT
Organism: Zoysia japonica; assembly: GCA_001602275.1. NCBI lineage: Eukaryota > Viridiplantae > Streptophyta > Magnoliopsida > Poales > Poaceae > Zoysia > Zoysia japonica. The sequence continues at coordinate 115,399 of BCLF01000023.1, read as the reverse complement.
GCGGCATCGCCGGCCGTATGTGCGGCGAAGTGCCGGCGAAGCCTCGGAACATGGACGCGGCGCCGTTCGGGCTCGAGGTCGCGCCCATCTGCGCCGCCTTCTGAAGCAGCGCGGTGGCCGACATCTGCGGCAGCATGCCGGCAGCCTGTTCGCTGAATAGCCCTGCCTGCGGGACATGATCTCCATCACCAACATAGTTTCCACAGAAAATCCCCGCCGCCGACGCCTCCGAACCTCCACCGCCACCGCCTCCACCATCCCCGCCGCTGAACTGGTCATTGTTCATCAGCCCTTGGCTTGCATGCTCGTGACTAGACCCCGAGCTATTGCCGTTGTTGGCGAAGAAGCCCAGGTTGAAGAGGCCTGGACCCGAGGCACCTGGCCCCCCTGCACCATTGCCTTGGAGATCGGGGAGCTGCATCAGCCCGTGGAACGGCTTGGACTGCAGGAACGAATGGGGCCCATTGCCCGTGTCGTCACCGAAGTCCTGCCCCGCGCCCGCGTTGAGGAAGAATGCGGACGGCGGCGGCGGGCGGAACGCGGACGCGCCGGAGGGAGACAGTAGGTGGTCGAGGCGCGCAGCTATGCTGCTGCCGCCGGCCATGCCGCGCGCCTGGAGCGTGGAGTTGAAATGGGAGCCAACCTGCGAGAGGCTCAACGCCATGTTACCCGCGTTGGTGGCGCCGTAGAGCTGGCTGGTGAGGCTGCTCAGGCCAGTAGGCGGCAGCCTCGCGGTCTCCTGGACGAGCGCATCGCAGAACGCCCTGTGAGTGATGAAGCTGTCCCTCCTGTAAGAACGGACCATGGATTAATTAGAACATTAGTCACGCACTGGCATCCTGCTCGTCAGCAGTATCTCATCTAGGTCTTCACAGCGAGCGATCGCATGGCAAATTGGCAACACCGTGCATGAACACGAAACACGCAGTGAAATTGCACAGTAAAAGTTGATGCGACAAGTAAGCATGCCAGTTTCGTAAGGACTCGGCCGGGATGGCATGGCAGGGGCGTCCAGGGCCCATGTCACGCTGAAGAGACGGCGCGGACATCGAGGAAAACAGCGGCATCTCGGGTTAAGATACTGTTTCTGATCGACATGTGAGCCCTGCAACTGGATGCATATGCACGCTGATGCTGTACCACTGAATGTTATGTTTGCAGCTGGTTTTCATACTTTTTTTAAGTTTCTGAGCAGGCCCTGATATCCCCCTTATTATGTGGATAAATTAGCTAGCTCTGACTGTACCTGTTTACCTTTACATGTTTGTTTGATAGTCCTAGTCAAATGTGTTTGGTAACCATGCATGCATGCATGCAGTGCAGATACCAGTCAGTCTCACTCTCACCACAAAGCCAGCTCAAGATCCGAGAAACCCATGTCAATAGAAAGCTTGATGATTTTTTAAAAATGGCGATGTGATAGCTTGCCATGCTTTAGTAGTGTATATGCCAGTCATAGGTTCCCACTAGTAGGAAGCTTCAAACGAGAAAGGCAGGAAGACATAGGCGACGGGCTCACCTGCCGCGCTGCTCTGAGCCGTTCCCTCTCTGTCATGTGGGTCTCACGCAGTCTCCGGCCCATTTGTCAGAAAAGGGCAGTAAAGAGAAGTACGGTAGGGGAGAGGTTTATAAGACATAGGTTTCAGAATCGTCATGCATACACACACCAAGGAGATCAGAAAACTTTGTGGAGCTGGTAAGCTCACTTCCCAAGGCACCATGACACATGCATGGTGGGGAAAAAATATCCCGGCAACACTGAGAAAAAGAAATAAAGTAGAGCAGGAGTAGATGCTAACCAAACTCATAATTAAGCAGCAAAATTAGAACAAAGTGTGGAATCAGTGGTGCGTTATTTTTACTTGAAACAGTACACAAGAAGTACTGTAGTAAACTCAAGAAGGCATCAATGCAACTCCTGTTGATTGTAGAGTACTGTGCTTAGTTTATCCTTAGTTCCTATTGGAGAATTTCTTTCCCTGCTCATGAAAGATAGAGGAGTGACCACACCACTAAATCAATAAATGAAGAATACCTGAAAGTTACACCTAGGCCTGAATGGATGCATGAACACTGATGAGATACAGCGAGGCCGTGGTAACGTAGTACTCCTACTATCCATGAAAAGGAGTGAACCTGGCTCCTGCCATGGCCAAGGAACGGTTCCACATCGAAACAGCCAACTCACATGAGAACAAGGAAGTGATGCAGTAGAGAGAGGAACCAGAGGCAAGGAAGAAGGAGCCCTGCTGCTGTTTCTTACTCCTACAATTTTACTGTTACGGGCAAGCCGGACCAGTGAAGATTAGGTCCAGTGGACAGTGACAAGATGAAGACACGCACATCAGGTTAAATGTGGGTCTAATGCTGTAACGAGCATTTGGCCAGACAGAGGAGAGAGTTTGCTGGCACCTGCTTCCCTAGGGAGGCAAGTCAGGAAAGGGAAAGATGAGGGGCGTCATTCAGGCTTCCATCTCATCCAAACAGCGCCAAAAGCTCAAAAAATATATATATTTCATGTGCGAACAGTTCTCCAGCACGGCATGCTTCTTCCTCACCCCGGTGTTGGGGTGTGTTTTCTTCTTTCTCGTCACGTCCGGTGAGGACCAAAGCCATCCACAGCCATGTCGCCGCAAGCCCAAACAAAACCCTAACCCTAACGAAAACCAAAAGCCATGGAAGTTTCCGAATACTTTACTCGCTCACCGAATCCAAGGCTCACGCGGTGCAAAACCCCATGACGATACCGTGCCTTCGCCATGATGCAGCAATCATGTAAGGGTAAAAGCTTGACGCGGACATCATGTAAGAGTACTATAGTACAAATAAATGTGTGTGCCCAAATTTATACGGAAAAGGATGGTGGTAGGAGTACGTAGAAGGGATCGCCGGGGGAGGCTGCGTACCGGGAGAAGAGGGTGCCGCAGTCGCACCGGTACTCGCGCGTGCCGCAGATCTTGGAGTGCGCCTTCCAGTCGGACTGCACGGCGTAGCGCTTGGAGCACTTGTCGCACTTCCACTTCTTCTCGCCGTGCTTGCGGCAGAAGTGCTTCTTGATGCCGGTGAGGTCGCCGAGGGCGCGCGACGGGTCGTGGTGCACGCACGTCGGCTCCGGGCACAGGTACACGCGGCGACGCTGCGCCTGCAGCGGGTTCTTCTGCTTCAGCTTCCACGGCAGGTTGTGCCCGCGCCGGTGCAGCTGGAGGTTCTGCTCGCGCTGGAACCCCTTGTTGCACACCTCGCACACGAACCGGTTCGTCGCCAGCAGCGTCTTCGGCGACAGCGCGATCACCTCAGCATCAGGGTCTGATCAAGAAGAAACCGAAATGTACACAAGTTTAATTACTGATAGATAAATCATTGCATTGATATATGTCACATTGAAAAAGAAAGAACAGAGAGATCGATGGGTTCGCTGAACTGACGCATGCATGCACGAAGATCCGGAGGACAAGTTAAGTGCTGCAAGTGTGATGTAATAACTTGATAGTAAATGAAAAGTACCCATGGATGTTCGTCAACATTTAGTGTGGATTAGGAAGACGGTAGAAGATTGATTAAAAAATACACGTGTCTTATCTAATCTAAATGGAATTGTTTTGTGTGGGAGTTAATTTTTGCTTATAAGTTAGGCATGCACGATTAACAAATGATGGTGGGAGCTAGTACTGATGATAGAGTCATTTGAGAACGAACGGACGTCCCTTGGTGGGTGCGATGAGCTGTGGTAGAGACAAACTAGGACATGGGTAGGGGGAATATTTGCATGAGATTTTGGGGGAGGAGAAGCTTGCAGGAAGAGGTATAGAGAACAAAGGAATCGACATGGATTGTGTCACGGCTCCTGCTCCTATCTGCTTCTCATAATTGGGGGAAGAACTGGGTAGCAAACAGCTCATGGACATGGAATCTTGGAAAATAAACTGATTTTGGATTTTTCTTCAGAAATATTTAATTACTAGATCTATTCTTCTTTTCTGGATGAAAAACGGATGATAGAAGAGCTTGAATTCTTCAAATGATTATATAGTCTCGTTGAAACGTGAGATTTGAGAAGAATACGAACAAAAAAAAAAAAAGAAGTCTACCACCATGAAGAAGCATAGTCTCAACTTCTTCACCTGAATTAATTCTCAGTCCGAGGTGTGAGCACAGAGCTTTAAATGAAGTATTGATTGTACTAAGGAGCAAACTGAAAGCCAAACTCTTCAAGGCTGTTGGTTTGCAGATTGTACTCCTACTTAGGTGCAGTGAACTTCTACAGTACTCCATATGGTAGGGATGGGATCCCTTGAACCAGCTAGCTAGGGAAGAGAGAAATCCACAGAACTAGAAAACCATTTCATAAAAATTCAGTTTCCAGCGGAAAAACAGGCGGCTGTGGTCTATGCACATCGGTTTCCACAAAACACATGCAATCCCCTATTCAAGTAGCACGGGTACCAGTCCCAAATCAAGAACCGTATAGGAATCAAAGCAAGATAATCACAGCAGTACAGCAGTAAGAGAGGGCGAAAGAGAAACCAATTAGAACCGCGTGTGAGAGAGAATCGAAGATGCTCCAATTGCCAGCGACCAAATCATAAAGCTCCAATCGGTCCAGACGAGATCTCTCTCGACACAGGCACGTCTCCAGTACACATGCATGACCGGAGTCAGAAAGGGAGGGACGACTTGCCTGGTAAAGTTCTCTTCTTCTTGGGCGGCGGCGGCGCGGCCGCCGGCGCGCCATGGCCGGACACCGCGTCTGCCACGCCAGGCAGCGGCGCCGCTGCCAGCTGATGCTGCTGCTGCGGTGATATCAGCGGCTTAATCTGGTCGACGTGCTGGTCCCCATCTCTGATTCCGAAGAACGCCGCTGATGAATTCGATGCCATCGCCTCCTCCCAGTGGATTTATCCTCGCACCGACTCAAACACGCCAACAAAAGGTTCGCTAACCTTTCCTTTGGCCTGTTGCCTGGCGGACTGGCAGCGCTCTTCGCCGTCCTTCTTCCCCTTCGCTGGAACAAGCAACAGTTTCCATGTGAGACATCTCAACTAAAGAACACCACCAAGCAAGTATCGCCAAGACAAAAAGACACACACAGCATGCACCAAGCGGCGGCAGGCAACGATAGTAGAATTAAAGATCCGAAAGCTTTCCGCTCGATCCGGTGACGAATCGATCGAGGAGGATGAGGATCGGAGGCCGACATAACAAAAGGGAGGGAGGAGGAGCCTCTCTGGCTGGTAACTATACCTCATATAGTCATATGTATGTATGCGCTTGGAATTGATCTGTATAGCACAAGAAAGAAATCGACAAGAAGCCCGAGAAAAGCTCCAAGGCATCAGCCGCTTAGGAGTGTTCCGAGATTAACAAAAGAACAAAGGGGACAGGGAAATCCAAACAAACAGTTGCACTCAAAACAAGTGAAAAGCCAAGGCAAAACAACAAAAGCTTGCAAACACCCACACCCACAAACTCGAAGTATATGCCGCAAACATAGAGGGGATACTCAAAAATAATTCGAGCAGGTTTGTATCTTCTCCATACCTCACTCTCTCTCCCGGGACGTTGCAGCTGCAGCTGCAGCTGAAGTGTGATGCTAGCTCCTCCTCTCGCCTGCTTCCGCCCAAGTCTGAGGAGATAGCAGTAGCAGTGGAGGAGACGAGGCTAAGAAGGTTGGTGTCTCAGCTCTTTCATTTCCTTGTCATACTTTTCCTTCTCTCTCTATCTCTATCACTTACTGGCTTGCTGCTCTCCTTCCACACTCTTATACGCCCCACTATAAATCAATTTTCTAAAATCCTCCCTTCCTTTCAGAGCCAATGCACCAGGAAAATTTAAAAGAGGGCTGCTTGTTTTTTTTATATACTCCTACAACTCAGAGCAGGGCGGAGGAGAGAGAGACCGGATGGGAGCAGGCTCACGCACGCCAAGCGCTGTCGTGGAGTGTCTGAGGATTGGGTCCACCGACCGCGTGGGGCTTACGTGTCACCATCGCACACACGCACACACGCACGAGCTTTTCCCTGGGGATTGTTTTGGTTTGTAAGATGTTTTTCATGGGACTGAACCGTGCACTGTTTAGGAGCGTTGGGGTGTGTTTCGTGTCGTTGCTAACTAAACACTGAATTGCTTGTCAACATCCCTATGTACATTTCGTTAAAATATTTCTAAACATTTTTTTTTATATTAGTTTGCACACATAAGTCCCGTATATATGTTAAAAAATTACTTCACCATGTTACTACTATGTGACATGTTCGTCATGTGAGAGTATGATATAAGAAAAGTAAGTAACCTCCGGCTTTATTGCAAAGTTCTAGCAAGCTGTGCATTCGATGAAACGATGACACAGCATAGCTCTAATAACCAGAGATTTCACCATGCGTTCATATTTCCAAATATATTATTTGTGATTTATATTTCTAATGCTTGACCAAAATACTACTCAAAACAACTTGAATTATGAAACCTGGAGAGTTACTACAAATTAAGACCCCGACCATGCAAACCAGAAGCCTGCACTATTAATTAGAGGCGAATTAGCAAAATTGAAATAATAGGATCAATATAAACTCGCAAGTTCACAATTGGTTTTGTTCTTGTTGGCCCATTCCTTTGCGCGCGCGTGTTCCGTTTTCCAGTGTCAATTGTAAAATCAGTCAGGTTCACCAAACACGCGTCAAATCACGAGGAATGAATTTGTTAAGCAAGCCGCCCTACACACTACACCGATGATGGGTCAATCATCTGGAGCCATTAGGAAGCATTAACCTAGTCAAACAAGTCAAACTGTGGCCGTCACGGGAACCTATTTACTAATCCACGCCCTGCAGCAGGCAGTCCTGAACAATATAAAAACCACGCATCCGTATCGCATTCGATCTCCAGGTCGATCAGGGAAACAAGGTGCCGTTTGAATCCTTAAGTATTTTGAAAATCCAGATAAAAATAATGCTAATAGTATTCAAACGAGAGAGTTTTTTAAAAATTATAAAATCTTATAGAATCTTATAAATCTAACTATTATTTAATATTTTATACTATAATGCACATCAACATAACTAAAATAATAAAATCTCATAATCTAAATGTTTGAGATTTTAAAATATTAAAATTTGAATTTAAAAATTTAAAAATCTAAATAAAATCTCTTAATCTAGACGGCAGAGGTTTTATAATCTTAGAATCCGGATTTTAAATCCGGATTTTAGAATCTTAAAATCTATTAATCTTAAAATCCGGATTCAAACGGACCCAAATCTGCAGACTAGACCGGTAATGAGACAACCTATCTAGCTAGCTAGAGCTAGACGCGGGGCAAACAATGGAGGAATTATATATACTCCTATATATTTGCACGCATTAAGGTGAGGGAATTCCGTGCATGGTGTCGCGCCTGTCAGTCTGCGGTTGTTTGCCGACAAGAGTCTCATAAGTCACGGCGTCGTGCTTAGCCTTAACAAAACCATTCGCTGCGTGCCCTGTTCGGGGAATCAGCTGGTCCAATCGTCCAAGCCGGAGACTGTGCGATGAACATGTCGACCGCACACACCAAATCATGCACATCAAATCACGCACACCTTCCGAGTCCTGTTAGCGATAGTTTAAGCGAAGAACAAGGCTTGTTCCAAGGACATAAATTCCAAAATGGTACGATGGTTTTGTTTCGATTAAGCTGTGCCTGCATCTCTGATGTGTGTACAGTAATTGTAACGCTGTGCGTACATGTGTCGTGTGCGAGGAGGATATAGCAAGGCAGTGGTTGCAGAGGAATATGGTGTGCACTGTGCTGAGCTGCGGGTCCAACAGTCCCCTGAGATTCTCCTCGTTTGGTGGTGGTCGTCTCCGTGGTGCCCTAGCTAGACTTGAGAGCTCGAGACACTGTATGTCTATCAGTATTCCAGCAGTAAATACCTGATGGGTACCAGCATTTGGAGCAGATGGTAACTGGGGCACGTGTTCAGCGGTACAGTACCAAGTTTCGTACTTACAGTGAGTTTTTTTTTACCATTTCCCGGATCCAGAAAACTTATTACACTGCCAACCAAGAAATAAGAAGTGAACCACTTGCCGTTCTCATTTCCTCAAAAAAAAAACTTGCAGTTATCTATATGCAGCGTATAAATTATATTGTACGGCAGCATACGCAAGATTGAAACTACAATTGAGTTAGAAATCTGTACTAAAATTTGAGGGAGAGAGAGAAAGTTGTACTGTACCATAGGAGGAGTAGTAGCCTTGTAGACTTGTGACCTCAGTACTGTAGACGCCATCTCTGGTCCCGTCTCTGTCTCTCCTTTCTCTGTGCGTGTGTGAGATGTCAACCTCACAGCCAGCAGCATATCCCGGAGTTATTCCCGGGCATTCTCCTACAGTCTTCATGTCCATGCCGCCGCCAGGCACAGGCACAGGAGGGGAGACGGAAGAATGGAATAGCCAGGGAACAGGAACCTTTCTTTCCACTTTTAGCGAGCTTGAAGACGAAGGCATGCACGCAAAATTGCAGCTGCAGCGTAACCGCGCAAAAGCTTCCCCATGTAGTATACTAGTACAACGCATGTCACACTGCTCGGCTAGTTAGCTAGCTCGTGACGGCCACAAGCTAGCGCCAATTATGAAAGTACTCCGTATGTTTCTTTCCTTGATCGAAGCATGCATGCATCACGATGTGTACTGGAGTGTAGCAGAGTAGTACTAGTACGTGAATAGAGCCGCGAAAGCACTGGGTCTTCCAGGACGGCGCATGCATCGTGGCTCGTGGGCTCGCGCGCCGCTGGGGATATCTGAACCGTGGTTGCATTGTTAAGGTACAATCGCAGCATGTGGTACCCTCGATACACTGTACACTACGTATTTTGGATTAGTAGCTGATACACATTAATATATCAGAATATATATCAAAATAAAAATCATTGGTTCAGATTAAGCAATGCCACCTAAAAATTTCAACCGACCACTTTAGAATCGATGGCTCAGATTTAACCAACCTGTTTTATATAATAAAAATAAAAGAAACACCTTCGACCTCACCTGTCAGCCTAGAGTGAAATGCTAGGTACACTCGGCTCAGTGCACACAAAATATATTCTGAAGCCCTTTTCTAATAAAAAAATAAAATAATAATAATTCCGTAAATTCTAAAAAAATGCCACTTTGCACTTAAGCCCCTGCCATTCTGTAAAAATTATATTTTAAGTCTAATAATTTTACAAATATACCCCTGACCTTTTCTTTAATTTAGTCCTAAATATTTACACCTAGTACCCTAAACTTTTGTACAATTATATATAGGTCCATGTCAACTCTGGTAATTACAGAAAAGCCCTTAGCAACTTTCTAAAAATTACAAAAAGATCACTAAAGCCTCCATACACACTCAGAATTGCCATAACTCCTTCGTATGAACTCCATTTGCAACAATCCCTGTACCGTTGAAATCGTTGTCTCAAGCACCACCTCATCAAACTATCCAAACATTGGCTAATCTCCAATCATGCTAGCTTTTTATTATTGGTAAGTTTTATCAAGCTTTAAGTCGTTTTGTTTTATTAGCTTTTATCGATTTCAATGCAACTGTTTTATTGTGATTTAATTCCTAGCATAGCTCATTAACTATAGTGTGCACCTTACCTATTAGTATTATTTTATAAACCATTAGTATGCATTAACATGATCGCACCTGCTAGATTTAGGTAAATTAATTTAAAGTTAGAATCATATAATTAGTAGCTAATTACATACTTGGGGCTAAATAATAGAAAGATAGGTAAATATTAAATGGCACACACGCACTTTATATACAACAGTATTTGTGCCGCATATATATATTCGGTAGGATAATTATAAAGATATAGATCGAGTAGTTAATTGCTAAATGCTAACATCACATGCAATTAGATAGTTAAATAATCATTAAAAGGGCACACTAATGCGTCTCGTCCAAAATTAGCGAACATCAATACACGTGCCACTTGTGAATTATGTTTTAGTAATTTAAGTAAGTAGATTAAATTAAGTAAATAATTACTAGTCATTGTAGATGACATACAAATACTTAGAAATCAAATAATTAGCCATAACACACTATTCCTCATA
>BCLF01000023.1:44747-104292 GCA_001602275.1 Zoysia japonica | reverse complement strand
TAGATACAGATTAGTAGTAAAATTAGCGTGCATCTCACTTTGCATTAACCTACGTTATTGCATGTGCCACATGAAACCCTTAGTAATAAATTATAAAACTAAGATTTAATTAATTAGGCACTAATAGTTAGAATATAACTACATAATAAATAATTAAGTAAATAATCTCTAGTTACTACACAATCATTTATTTAGTTGTAAACTAAATAAGGGTATTTTAGAATGCATCTAATTAAATATATAATATAAATAAGATTACGTATGAAAAGACACCTCACCCATTTGTTATGTCAACTAAACGTGCTTTATATTAGCTTAAAACTACATAAACACATTAGTGCTTTGGAAGCTTGATAATGCATACACTCACATGACTCGCTAGCATAAACACATAAGCATTGTTTAAAATGAACTGAATAGTTAATCAACAATCCATAGCGAATACCGCTAAGTCATGATCGTGCATAAAACGACACATATTATTCCTAGAATTATAATAAGCGAACCGTAATCTAAGCTCGTACTCATGCAAAGGCTTAGTATAATTAAATAATACCTAGCCACACTAAACTATTCATGTAACAGCATAAGATCTAAGATAAAGTAGCTACATAAATACTTATTCTAATAACTAACCCATAATAAACTATGATGCACTGCATTAAGATAATTGCCGCATCATGCATGACCTACCCTTAGTTTTTCCTCGCAACGTTTATTCGGCTCTTGGAGTTTATCGTATCTTATCTATTTTTCTCGAGCTTTGTTTCTTTTACGGTAGTTTTATTAGGTGTATTCTACCGTGTAGACAACGCTGAGTTTGAGGATGAGCCGGGCTCCAAGAGAAGACAGAGGAATGGACATACGAGGAAAAGCCTGAAGACTTCGGTATCAAGCCAATATTTCAAGAATCGGATTTCAAAGATTATCGAGAGGACAGGTTCTGAAAATTAAAGATTTGCAGGCAAGCTCTAACCCTATGATCATATTCATCCTATAATTTACTTGTGCACATATATGACCTAAATGCTTGCATGTTTATTTTAATCTATGTTAAAACATTATGTAGCTAATACCCTACTTGACATTACGTATTTATATTTATATCAGTTACTTGCTCACATTAATTATGGATACTACCTTGTTACCCGTTGATGACACCCCTTGTTAGCCATAGGACTTCCTTCGTTAAAACCTTTTAACAAGTGGAAAGTTGCTGTGATATTATATTGCTTAGGAACCCTTATGCAATGCAGCACATTGCCACACCATACACTAATCATCTTATGAAATATGTTAAAATGAGTTTGGTGGTGTGTGTCAAATAAAGTGAGTTTGGGTGATAGTGCAAACTGGTGCTAAGTGACGGGAAGGGATATTATTTTTGGTCGTGGAGCGGGCTCCTAGTGCTATGAGTTGTGATGGTTGTTAGGTTTCGGACTGGTCCACCTGTCGTGGATGAGCGTCGTCTTTGCCATATAAGGACCGATTCATCGGACCTCAACGCAGTGATTTCGTACAACCACAGAACCTGTCTGGGCGAGACTCATTTCACCTCTTTGTTTATCCATAATGACCCTTAAAGGAGGTCGAGAGACAAAAGTCGCAGGAACAGACATGAGACACTCACGGTCCGGTCTTTGATTACAGCAATAGCCCGCGCCATGGGATCGTACTGTCCACCGGTATAGCTCTATGGTTTCTATAATTACCCGTCTGTGTGTGGGGTCTCGAGAGTAGATGTGGATACCCTAAACCCACGATCAAGCTACGGGAACGTACTATCGCGCCATCTGTGGCCTGAAAAATCCCGAGAGATGACCTCTGTTTGTATCTTGAGGTGGACTTTGTGGATACCTTAGCATGCGTTGGAGTAAACGTTATGTGACTCTGTTGATCAAAAGAAGCATAGACTGTGGGTACAGTGTACAACCTCTGCAGATTGTATAATTCATTCGAAATGGCCGTTGTCACGGTATTGACACACTACAGCTTGGGCTCACAATGATTAGTTTTATTATTATCTTTGTTGGAGTGAGTGGGTGTAGGTGCTCGTGTTTTAGAAAGTGAAGGTTGTGTGTCAGGGGACGGTACTGTTGCGTGCCAGCTCCTCGACTAAAACTTGGGTATTGGCGGGATTGATGAACATCTCCCTCAGGACCAACCAATTAAAATATGGACAACAGATATCTTGTGATCCTTTTTTTCAAACTTCTGTAGTGAACTCTACATAAAACTGGTCTTTTGCAAAAGAAGACCTTTTAACCTAATCTTTGCTACAATCAAATGTGCATCCATATATACCTCTGCTTAGTGTTAGGGCTTACTGAGTACCGTATGTACTCACAGTTTGCAGTTGTGGTTTTAGGCAGAGAAGAATCGTAGAAGACGGCGACATGCTGGGTTTTCGTTCTGCTCCTCAAGTTTGCTTGTGGCTTTGGGCCATGTTTTCCTCTGGTTGCTTCATCTCTAGCTGGTCAACTGGTTGGGGATTGTTTTAGTCCTCACCGAGTTACCGCTAAAGGTCTGGTATCAGGTATTTTTCTTTATTTTAAAGTATGATTTTGATATACATTCTGATGTGTTAATGCGTATCAGCTACTGATCCAGAGACTGATACGTGGTGCACATTGTATCTCAAAGATGGGTACCACACAGCAAGACCCCCATCTGGTAGATTTGCAGTGTTTACAGACCGGTGTTGGTCCCTAGTATGGGTTAAGATGAATCATCGAAACACGCTGGTAGAGACAGCGTTACAAAGCAAGCCATACTGTCTCAGAACCAACTCATCTTCTGCAGAATGCAGCAGACACACTGAAAGCTACTCTCTCTGTTCTTAATTGATGTCGTTGTTAACTTCTACATTTAATTTTAACAATTCGTTTTATTTAAAAAATTTAATAAATTTTATATAATTTGGTATAATTTAATTTATCATTAGAGTTATTTGAGTCACAACTTAAAATTTTACATATTCGAACATATTTTTTTGAATAAAACGAATTATCAAATTTGAATGTAGAAGTCAACGGTGACATCAATTAAAGAACGTAGAGAGTACGTATCTAAATTACTACTCCTACGCTAGTTATGCGTCGATTGCTGTCATTACATATTTAGATGTGACATATGGTATGTTTAAACCGCCGGCAGACTTTGTGCGGCAAGTCCATCCCGTATGATCTGCTATACCTATCTTCAGATTTACTAGCTTCCGGAAGGGAAGGAAAAAAACCTGAAGTCTACGTCAGCACACACAAGTTTTCCAGTCAGACAATTCTCTCAGCTTAATTCTCTCTGACTGATCGCCGAGGTGCTGGTAATTAAAGATATCATTGACTACCGCGTAACAAATCTCGTCTTCCGGATTTTTCATGTCAAGAAAGACTAGGCGTGGAGGCGACGGCCGGCCGGAGAGACGCCGGGCCGGTAAGACCCGGTTCTGAAACATCCAAGACGTACCTGCACGACATGACGCTAGATATACCTTTGCTAATAGAGTTGTTTCAGAGAAGACATCTCCTATGTTCATAATCCGTACTCCTCACGCATTTATAATTAAATACTGTAGGTAATTTAAGCTGGGTCCGTCTTAGCCATCGCATCACCCATGTGTTATTGTATACGGCAGCGCTTTCGCTCCTCTCTGTGGAAGTAATTCGTTAACCTTCTCCTCCGCCGACGTCTACGACAACGACCTGGTTTTTTTAGATAATGGAAATGAACGAAGAATCTCGTTCAGACCGGCGTCGTCGCCGGCTCGACGTCCCATCACCGGAACAGCGTCGCGTACGTCGACCGGAAAGGGTCCACGGATTATCGATGGTTCGATAGCAGAATGATGGGGTCGATTAGCCGCTTGTTTATTTCGTTCGGCGCCGGACCGGGACGGACCAGCAGCCACGACGCGACAGGTAGGGTGCTGCCAGTCCACGGAATGAAGTGGTTGCGGCGTTGGGTTTTTCTTTCCGGTTAAGAAAGACGCGCGCGCCGGCTCGATCGGAAACGTACCCGAGCGTTCCTTCTCCTCCCCGGCAAACAGCAAGCGTGTGATCGACACGGTCGAATTAGTGACAGTAACGTGCGCGAATTAGTACGTGTGTAGCTGCCTACGGTGATAAATGGTCGCTCTCTCGAAAGGAACCTGGACTGATAGAGATGCGTACGTACGCGGCACGGGAACGCATATATATCTGATAGTTGAAGCAGATACATCATCAACTGGGTTATTTCTTCTCTAAGTATGATATGAAGCTTAAGTAGCTAGCTTGGGCCGGCGACGTTGCGTAGAAACCGGGTCAATCAAGGAGTACACCATGATGGGGAGCTAGTAGTACTTACTAGCTCACTGTAGTTCGTACCGAAACAAGAGAGTGATCATCAGACCAAGGCATTGCGGTAATGCATGGGGTAGAGATACAGAGCGGCAGAACCTACAGCCGTCACATGCACGATCGAACTAACCGGAGGGCCGGTACAATCTCCCGACCGGATCCCTGTCCGCAGTACTTGTACCCTTAACAGTTAACACATGTGAGCACCCACGCATGCAAGGACACAGGCCCCGATCGATCGATCGGTATCGATGGCCATTGATCGATCCCCAGCTTGTTAGCCCAACCCCAAAGCAGATCGATCGACCGCGCGACATGCTGGCGCGGACGGCAGGTTCACATGCATGTGTGCACGCTACTCCTCTTCCCTAGCTAGCCATGCATCATACGTATCGCCCACCTAGCTGTCTAGCTGCTGGCCGTCGTGATTGTTCCCTTCCGCGGCCGGTCACAGGATGCTGGTCCCGGGTGGCCTCCTCCTCGCCAAGCGCCGCGGGTAGCCGAGCACAAGCAGCTGCGCTAGTACTACTAGAAGAGCTAGCTTAGAAAAACAATGTCAAAATGCGTCTTATCTTTTCGTTCATTGTTATTACAGTCGCAGACGGAATGCATACATGCTAAATTCGGACATCTGATGATCACGTGATCGAGATAGAACGGTATGCACGGCAAGATCAGATCCTCAGTTGTCCGTGGTAATCTGATGGGTCAATTCCTTATTAACTATAAAAAAAACTTTTGATTCTTTATAAGACACTCAAAATTTTTGAATTTTCTTATCAACTACTAATATTAACTTTCTTTTCTTATTCGCTACTCGAGGTTTAAAAAAGACTTGTTTACCCTTCAATTATTTTTTTTACTAAGTTTTCATATTACCCATTTTAGCGAATGTGTTACAGGAATCAATTTTATCTCACAAATTTACATTATGGCCCACGAACTCAAAAGGAAATAAAATAGCTCAAGATTAAATTTTAAATTTTGAATTTGATTTTGAATTGTAAGTAAAAAAAATTGTGAAATTTTAGATGCCCTAAAACCAAACAACATCCACTAAAATGAGTAATGATAAAATTTAGAAAAATTTAAAACAAAGGCAGAAAAGTCTTTTTCAAGTACCCAAATGTACAGGAGTGATGAATAAAGAAAGAAAATTAACATTAGTGGTTGATACGAAAATTTAAAATTTTGAGTGATCGATAAGAAACTGCAAGTTTTTTTATGGCTAATAAGGAATTTACCCTAATCTGAAACGATGCGAGAGCTGGCCTCCCCTTCTGAGTCCTGATCTACTGAATAACGGAAGCGGCTTGCCCATAATCCAGCACATCCTACTGACTTTGTGCATGATCGAGCACTTTTCAAGATTAGTATTTTTTTTTCTGTCCAATTCATCAGAGAGCAGCTTTCTCTCGTGGCCATGCGGCTTGCCCATAATAGCATGCATCCAGTCTGACCAATGGTTCGTCAGAACGAAATCGTTATGCCATGAGGATAGGTCCGTTTGACTTCGGTCCTCTGTGTTTTGTTTGAGCGAAAGCTTTTGAGCTTTTAAAAAAGCTGATTGGTGACTAGTTGAAAAGCTGACAGGTGAAATTTAGATGTTAATTTTTTAATGTACATTTAGCTTTTCTGCACATTAAAAGCTGAAAAAACAGCTCTCAGTGAGCTTTTCAGTTTTTAGTTCATTTCTGTAAAAGCTAGCTTTTCAGTATTTTAAAAACGAATTTTTTAGAACTTTATTTATTTCAGCTTCTCAATTTTTAACTTTTCAGTTGAAAAATGTAGCTGAGAAGCTGATAAAAAAGCCCTTCGTTAAAAGACGCTGATGACACTATCGCAAAGTTGTACCCAGAAGCTTGGGGGGAAAGGCACGTTATCCAAGGGTAGAATGGTGGGGACAACGTACGCTCGCCGTCGTTGCCTCGTCGTCGTCCTCTCGTTTTCCATCCCGTGAACCGGGCGGTGGTCCTCCCCGCCAGTCCATCCATCCCTTTCTCTCTCCGAATCCATGTCTGTTTCCCGGAGGAGCGCGCGCCCACACGCCCCATGCACAGCGGGCGGGCGCGCGCATCGAGAGGCCGGGAAGGAGGCAACCGGCCGGCGCCGCAGCAGTGCCATGACTTGTGTCGGCGTGCATGCAAGGGCAGTGAGCCGAGCCAGTGAGCCACGCGAAAGCTAGCTAGGTGAAGGAAGGATCAGCGGAAAGGCGCCGAGATGGCCGAAGACATCCCAAAGGCTGCAGGCAGCTTCTGCTTCCTGCTGCACTGCTGCTGCTGCTGCTTGCCATTGCAGGTACATGACGCATCGGCTTTGTGCCGTCATGTGGGGTGCGGTGCTCATTCCGAAACCAAAATGCAGAAGCTTAGAAAGCATAAGCCTGGCGTTTTATTGCTGCGGCGCGCCGGTGCCCAGCCCAGGACCGCCGCAGCTCCATCGAGGCCTTGCTTGTCCACACCCGCTTGGAGCCACGCCCTTGCACGTATGCACGCCGCTACATGCGCGTGTAATGTACTCGTCGGTCTGCCCAACTGGGACACACGGCCCGTACCCAGACTATGCACATGACTGCTCAGTAATCCGTTTTCCGTACGACTATTAATTAGAACGAGGGGAGAATTAGCTGCAAAGATTAAATTCGGTCGATTGTATGAACTAAAGTATCCTGCTAGCTCATAATCTCATGTGGCACTCTCTCCGCTCATTCTTGATTAGTATCTGGAGAGTTCAGCTATAGGCAGCTTTATGACAATTTTTGTATAGGGTGTTGTATTTAAAAGATCACAAGAACCATGGGGTAGATTTTTCTGCTATCTGAATGAATTGTCGTCTGCACATATATATGTCCAACAAAAGTCCAAGCTATGAGCACCATTTTACTGCTTGTTTTCTGAGCTGTCCCAATCAAACAGGTAGGAGTATCCTTTTCCAGTTCCCTCGCCTGCAGGGTAGAGCACAGTGTACTGTCAAAATAACGACAAAAAATTCAAGATTTTTCAAGGGAATATTTGTGTATGCTAGGCAAAGACATTTTCAAGATGTGATCACTGGGGAATTACAATATTTCAAGTTGGGTAGTCATCTCAGAAAACCCCTTATTACTGCTTGGTGTCCATAAAATAACTTAGCCACCTAGTTACTACTATACTCTCAGATTGAGATAGCCAATATCGATATGCCAATCCCAACTGTACTTGTAACTTAACATTGTCAGTGTAAATCGTATCGTTAATACGGAAGGCATGGTAAACTAGCTGTCAGCTGTGTGTGTGGTGGGGGGGGGGGGGTGTGGGGGTGGATGACAGTTTTGGTTGATGCGTTGCACAGCATATACTCCTATATTCTATACGGTGTGGTATCCTGGAATCTTGTCAGGTACAGAACGTTTATAAATTCAGGTAGGATATATAATTATATTGTTACGAATCACATACGAATAATTAAGTGCTTATTTTTTAAGTAATTGTATAACACCACACAGAGCATGAGTAGCATAGAGACGACAGCAAATAGAGATGAAACCCCTATTGCCAGTAGATATTCCATCTTGCAGCAACTTATGCCGTGTGGAGAGTGACAGAAGCCATGTTTTTAGACAAAACGATGACACATGCGATGTTAAACACAGATCGGGCGGCTGTGTTTTACAAATTAAAAACCATCCGCATGCCGTTGGCTTCTGTCCCGGCTCTGGACCAGAGACGCGGTTGGCCTATCATGCCCCACTGCGACCGCTCCAGCCGGCCGGTAGATTCCCCGATGACCCGCCGGCGCCGCGGGACCCTTCTTTTTGACCGGAGGGAGTATAGAGTACGTACGGGCCGGGGCGGCAGCCCGGCTCCACCGGCGCCCGGCCGGCCGGACGGCGGCTAGCTCTTGCAGGGATGGGGGCGCGCGGGGGCCGCTCTATCTTCCCGCACGGCGCGGCCGCATGTGGCACATGCAGGAACCAGCGCAAGAGAGACGAGCGGAGCCTCCGTCCTGCTTCACGCGCCGGCCCACAGGTGATGGCGCCGGCGCCGGCGGGGTCCTTCCTGTTATCTTTGCACGGGAAAGCGAGAGAGCGAGCGGACCCCCCAGGGTGCAACGTCTGGAGTCCGGTCGGCCGGCCCTAGGAGATGGCCCTGCGATGCGACTCGGTTGATTGGTTAGCGCGCTGAAAGGATGGATGAAAATTCGATTTGCAAACAAGCAAGCATGCATTGTGATCGCTGTTGCGCTGAATCGATGGATGAAAAACTCGATCTGCAGACAAGCCTTGACGAGATAGTACTACCAGTATCTACTCCTATCTATCTGCGGGGGAAGAACAGGAAAGAATAGCAGGATCAGGAGACAAGATGGACAGATCCAGCGGCAACAGCGATGTGCAGTTGGGCGCAGCGCCGTTTTCTTCCGAGTGTTTTCTCACTCCAAGTTGCGTGCGCTGCGCCAAATTATTAGCTATAGCTGCAGCGGGGTACGCATCTCAACAGTCGATCGATCAAAGAGCAGTAGGAGCACCTGGGTATGACAGCACGTACGAGCAGAACATGGAACATACTGCCCTCCGTTCTAGTGGAAGCTTATTTTTAGTTTTTATTGACTGACACTTTAATTAATAATTTATATAGATTTGATTAAATTTAAAAATTTAGTATTCGTACTTTTAAATTCATCGAAAGAAATACTTCCATAACATATATAATTTATATTATTAAAATTAATTAAATATAATCAAATCATTGTTCAAAATCAAAGTCAACAAAAGCAAGTGTTACTGTGTCGGCAATATGTGTGTACCCTTGCGTTCTTAAATTATTGCTGATGAAATAACAAATGGAGTAGTTCATTTTTTGAACTAAATTTTTATCCTAATGATAATAATTAAAAAAACAGATAGAATACATTAGGCCGGAACATTTTGTTTTTAATGATAAACGCATGACATCGATCACCTAGCCGACCCCAGATCTGGTTCTTCGTCGAATGATGAACGCAATGCGTAGAGAGTCGACACTGAAAGCCACGTAGTCACGTGCGCCAGACGTGTACAGCGTATTGGGATAATGATCTTCAACGCATAAAGATAACATTAATTAAGGACATGTATGTTAAGAAATAAAGAGCTATTCAGATCCCAGTTCAATGCACACGTGCAATGGAATAAGTCACGCTCTGATCGGTGGCGTAACCAGAAAAACAGTTACGGCTCCAGACCGGGTTGCACCTATAAAAAGAGGTATGGGACGGCCAACAGAAAGACGCACAAGTTATTTGCGAATTCTAGGCGGGCCACCTTCCCCACAAACTCTAATGCCGATCCTCAAAGATGCTAAACCGGATCTGAACATCGTCACCAAGCCAATGCAAAAGGAGCCATCACTAAACCGTGCAAATGAAGATCAGAAAGGAGAAAATGAAGATCCGACTACAGAGATCCACACCTACACTCGAGCACTATGGAGGACCTCACATCAAGACGTAAGTACTCAAATTTGGTATTATGATTAAGTGTGTTCATGATTCTAAAGTTAAGATCCGAAGTAATTATCTCTGAGTTCCCTACACAGCGAGGAAAAGAAAGGGATTGGTTGGCGCCGTGGTGGCCTGGTGTGTCGATATGGACAAGACAGGTCCATGACATGCAGGCATGTGCCATGTAGAGTAGTATGATCGATCATCTTCCGCCACGGCGGCCCTCGTACGTATGCTACTAGCTGATAATGATACGGCCTTGCGTGCGATGCATACCGAGACAAAAGAGGGTTCACGGGCTCCCCTGCCCTCGCCGCGACCCCACGTACGAGGCCACGCCCACACCGGCGCGTCACATGACTGCAGGAGAACTGCATGCATATATGCCCGTGGCGAAGAGCACTACTGACCGCCGTGACCGGTGGTAGATATATATTGGGACTCGATCGATCGAGGCAGTCGTTGGACCAGAGATCGATGGGAGCACACAAGTTATCGGCAACCTTACAAGGGCGTCGTACGTGCGTGTCGGGGATACCGGATACGTGCAAGATGGTCCAAAAAGCGACATGCATGCATGGCATGCTGGTATGCGCTTCGCTTACATGGACGGCGACGTATCCATATATGACCGCGCATGTACATTTGCGCATGGCTGTTTTTTTTTTCCCATGTCGAAGGAAGGCATCCGGACGAGGGTTCGGGAATTTGGCGAGCAAAAGAAACAAAATAGCCCACAGGCCCAGCCCTGAGCCCAAGGGTCGAATTTTACCCAACACAGATCGGCGGCCCAACAACCACATCGCGTCCGCGCAAATCCATTCATTTTCGCCGTCCGGGGACGATTGATTCTCTCGTCTTCGACCACGACATTTCGCTAGTGTTATACTCCCGTATACAGATACCACTACGCCGTGGCTCATGGAAAAGCTCCCCACAGCCACAGGTGACATGCGCATGCAACATAAAAAGGAGACATCCAGTAACCCTATCAAATTCCCAATAATGTCAGCATGACAGCATGAATCAGAATAACAAGACGATTCATCCTACCATTTAAGAGCTTGTTCGATTATTCCCGGTGTACATCCGGATTGACATAGAATGGGAAGTTTCAATCCCTCACAAGCTAGATCAGGAATTAATCCTCTTCATTCCATCTCTAATCCTCCTCGATCCCTCCTAACGGAACAGGCCCAAGTATTTAACCATCTGTCCCTTCAACTGGTCAAGTGAATTCCGGGGCATTAGCCTGCCATAGGGTAATTCATGCCTTATCCAAATATCATCAATGAACAAATATCATGGTAGAGATTACATATAGATAACCCCCCCTCTTTTCTTAATCCTCTATTCTCCCAGCAAGGAACTAAGAAGCTACGAAGTATAAAAATGTTGAACGTTCCGTATTTCCTGACCTGGAACTCAGAATGTCAGATCTCCGGTGCAGTTGTACAGGTCAAGTAATGGAAACAACTGAAGTAATAACCCACGGCACTGAAATCTTAGGCCTCCTTTGAAACATAAAAATTTCACAGGTAACAAAACAGAAATGGAAATTTTTTCTCAATTCCAAAGGAGGCCTCAGTACAAAAATGGACAGCAAGTAGCTAGGTGTTGGTCATTGTGGACTTCTACACGGTACAAAGATAAAGAGAACTGCATTTACTTCTGTATAAATTCAGAAGTTGTGCTGGCGGTTGGATCTTTTCCTTGGCCCTCACCACAGCAGACACTTACCAAAGCAAACAGACATCAAAACCGTGGATGCGGATACATGAACGTATATTAAAATTGCACTATGAAAAAAAAGGGCTTGGAAATTGCTCTGAAAACGGAAGTTTATCTGCTCAAGCACAAAATACAAAAAAAAAAGTTGGGATGGTAAAAAGTGACGCAACCATATTTATATAGTTGCAACTTGCAACAGTTACACATTTCATTTTAATTACGCTGCTGTTTCCACTGGTACAGGTGTAAGTTTTTCTGATTCAGTCTCCATCGCAACCTACAGTGAGCCTAAACCCTATCACTATGAGGAGCCAGAAGCACATATAACCAATTATGGACGAAGCAGTTGCCAACATATGGAGGTCCATGACAAAACAGCAATCTCAAACCAAATCGTAAGAGAAGCCAGTTGACGTTACCCAACGGACAGGATTGAATACCTTCAAGACACTCCATAATAAAATCTTCACATCAAAAGAGAAGCCAAAATCTCTCCCATAGTCATCTCTGGTACATCACTGCTATCGTCTAACTCTGTCCCAGATTGAAGAATTGCAGCATCTAACACAAGCTTTCGCCTTGCGATCTCGTATATGTTTTCATCAACTGAATCCTTTGTCACTAGCCTGGATGAAAGTTAGCATACACTCACTATTACTGCACAATAATTTATATTGGAGCTTGATGTTCATGTATACATCTTGTCTCATTTTAACTTTCTATGTTAAAGAATCTGGTTGCTATGAAAATCCAACAAAAATAAGTAAATTACACACAATGAAGATGATAATTATTAGGTACAAAACTGATCAAGTAAAATCAATAGTAGTAAAGAACATTATCATTTCAGACTGCAAAACAGTATTACCAAATACCTGACAGTTCACTAGATTGAAGATTCAGCTAAACGCTAAACTATACTTCTGTTATCTTTCGGTAGACATGTCTATGTAAGTCTTGTATAGGTACATGCTACAAAAGCAACAGATAGGGAAAAGACAGTGCTCTTTTCAATAATTTCATATTTCATTTTACCTTTCCTGGACAATTTACATATGCAGGATCAATACTGAAGACAAATCAGAAGAAGGTTTTCACAAGACCCACATTAACATAACAGAGATAGTACTTTTCATAACATTTAGCATGCTACTACGTATAAGAAAATTTTAGCTTTTAGCAAATAAGCAAAATCAATAAGGACATGCAATGATCTCAATGAACAAAAACAGAAGAAACAGATAGAGTCCAAATCAGCATGAGGCAGCACCTATAGATGGTAACAGCTTTTTGTTGTCCAATACGATGGCAACGATCCTCAGCTTGTCGATCCATCTGGGGATTAAAATCCATGTCATGTATTATGACTGTGTCAGCTCCTATTAGGTTTAGCCCCTGGCCTCCAGCTCGGGTAGAAAGCAAACAAGCAAATATTGAGCGATCATTGTTGAAAGTGTCCACTATAGACTGCCTTTCTGTTACAGGAGTGCTGAAACAAAATCATATAGTTAACAAACAGACTATACTTCAATCAAGTCTTTTAAGACAAGAACTCACCCTCCATCAAGGCGTCTATATGTAACTCCTATTACTTCCAGTGTCCATTCAAGGATATCAAGCATCGTGGTCCACTGGCTGAATATGAGTACTCTATGACCATCATTTGCTAGAGACGGTAAAAGCTCTGCTAAGGCCTGCACAATTAGGGAATGAAATGGCTTTGAACCTTGAGTGTCACAAATGGTTATGATTTGGGTGGGGGGGGGGGGATATATATATTAAAAGCTTATTCAATGATACGTTCGCTGGTCCCATCTCCACTACTTTGGTCAAATTAATGAGCAACTATGTATGCATGTAAAAAAGAAATATACCTGACATTTTGCAGAACCAAGAGCATGCTCATCTGTTAGTACACCCTTTGTACCCGTTTCACCATATGTTATTAGCAGCTGGAAGTACAAAATAAATAAAGACACAAATACAATTTTTTAAACAAGGCTGAGATTTATAAGTTAAAGGCTGGAAGTTCTAAAATATTAAAAACAATGTCGCCCAAGAAAACTGTTAATAAGTAACAGAGCACTGTATTTAGTGAATATTATATTTAAGTACTCAGTGCATCAAAATAAATGGTACCTACAAGACAATAGTTATTACCAGACAATAGAGAGTCAGACCAACAACTTCTACATTATTCAGCAAATTGATTGAGGATAGAGCAAATGAAGATCTAGAAGTCGAAAAAGAACAATACTTGGTGGATGGCAAAATCATTGTAGCTCTTTAGCTCTTGGATTGCTCTCTCCAATGAACATTCAAAGCCAAATGCACCTTTAGGGTACATCAGTCTCGCAATTCGATCAACATCCTTGTCATTATATATACGCCTTATAAGCAAAGGATGATTTGCAATCTGCGGCGCAAAGAAAAAATATGTGAAATGGCCATAAGCGATGCCTTAAAAATGTTGCATCATAAGATTAACTAACCTTACGAAACTGCATAAAATAGTTTGATATTTGGCGCTTTGGAATCAATCCAACAACATTATTAGAAATGTCCACAGAGGACTTTGCACTCCGAGCCTGACAGGCAGCACGGTACTCATCTATGGCATTTTTATAAGCTTTAGATTGCTCTGAGCCCATGACGACAAACTTTACCTACAAATATGACGAATGTTGGATGAAACACAGAAGCATAACCAAATGTAAATGGTTAAGAATAAATCCACTCACATGTTGTATTTTCGGAACAAGCTGCTGCATAACATCTGACTTCAAACGTCTAAGAATAAATGGACCTAGAATGGACTTTATGCGTGAAATCAGCTCGTGGTCTTCTGCATTCAATAGCTTCTTCAGATCAACATCCCCAGTGGCAAATATATCAGGCATCATGAATTCCAACAATGACCATAGCTCCTGTAGAGCGTAAATCCAAGAGAACCATGTAAGGAAGATTTTACTGCCAGACAATTTAAACTGAAATAGAATCATGACAATACCATAAAAACTAGAAAGTGCTGGAATAGTCCCTCAAAATCAGTGCTAGATAGAAATCAAATGGTTGAATCAATTTGGTGATGTATGCTTCATAACTGCATCCTCCACTGAGTGAATTATTGTAAACTCTCTCATCGCTGTCATATTGGTGGATACTTTTCTATTTATGCGCCTGCTATTCTGCTAACAGTGTAGCTGGATGCATCTTACAGTAACGATATTGAAGCAAAAGAAAATTGCATGGAAGACTTACATGCAAATCATTTTGGAGTGGAGTTCCAGTCAGCATTAGCCTTTGACGAGCGTGTCGTGCAACAGCCATCAGATTTCTCCATCGGAAGCTTCCTTTATCTTTCAGAACATGTGCCTCATCCATCAAAACACAACTCCATGGCCATCTTTTAAGGGCCTTGCGATCATCCTTTTGTTGAGCGCTGCATTGAAGATTTTGAGAAACAATCATAATATCAATGCCCATGATGTTCTGCTGTGCTACAGAAAAGGAGTGAGCCACTACAAACCTCCGTCTTTCAAAAAGCGAGTAGCCAACAAGAAGAACATTGAATGGAGCTGGATAACCAGCTCTACCTAAGGAGCTTAACTCCTTCGAGTAGGCAGTCCTTCCAGCTCCATGAAACATGATGATGGAAAATGATGGGCACCACTTCTTGAGTTCTCTTTCCCAATTTTCCAACACAGAAGCTGGGCAAACTATCAGATGTGGACCTGGGTCGTCATATAGATGTCGCAATAGACTAAGATAAGTGACAGCCTGTATAAACAAAAGCAGATTTCAAATGCTGTGAGATGGATTGGTGAGTATAGTGCATCCTACATATGGTGCGTACTGTGTTCTAGCCTTTTGCAATACTAGGGTGCGCTGCATCAATCATGTCAATTTTCAAGGTACTGTGTCTAATGAGCAAAATGTTTAGGAAAATAATCAGCCAATGCTGTACATTTCAACACAATAACAATCTGAAACTTCAAATCAAACTATCATGACTAAAACCATAGTATATTGTTGAATGTAGATAACAAAATAGTGCAAAAACCACGTAGCTGCTGTGACAATTCACTCGAGAAACTACTGTCAAGATTTGGTTAATTTAGATCAAATTACATTAGTGCCATGGTTGCTTACCTGTACTGTCTTCCCAAGACCCATTTCATCAGCCAGAATCGCTGTAATAAAAAAGACAAGAAAAGAAGCATGAATAATCATTCTACACTTTTTTTAACATGGAAAAACAACAAAACATAAGAATAAAATAACCAGCAAGCAATAAAGACCGTCTTGTCATTTTCTCCAAGAAGGAATAGAAAAGGAGGTCGGAGGTCCAAATTTAAAATAACTAATCAGCAAAAACATAGTATAGGTGACAAAACTATTTTCTGTACATTATGGAACTCTAAGATAGTTTTCACTTAAACATGGCATTTGGAAGATAGTTTCAAAAATTCAAAGTTCATTGCCAGTTACAACAGCTACGTATGCAGTGATGCACCACAGCATCAATTTCATATACCTGCAACATGTTACAAGTAACAAAAGGAACTAGCAAAATGTTTTTCAAGCAAAATTTGTCCATCTGATGTATGTTGACTTCTACTTGCACAATCCACATCAATAAATACAAAAAAGATGGGCAACTACGTATTTCAAGCAGGCAACAGCTGCACGAATCAAAGGATGCTCACTAAGAAAATCACAAAGTTATTTCATTGAAAAACAACATTGGGAGCATGCTCAAGTTCAGCGGTTCAAATCACACAAATTCACCTCCGCCGATCTTTTTCCGATGTAATAGGAGAAGAAAGTTGACACCAACAAGCTGATACGGCTTCAATACTGGCTCAAATCCTGATTCCTTGCTTGTGCACGCAGAATCCACATCCTCCTGTTTAAGTATTCTCAAATACCATTGGATCATGACATTGTTCATTGAAAACTCTGAAACTACATATACCAAAAAAGTTACCTGAGTAACAATCCGGCAAGTGGAAGCATCTATCTCGGAGTAGCTATCACAATTCCATGCTGTCGGACCATAGAGCTCTTGACGCAGATCCACGGAGATACGTGAGCACTTGCGTAATGCCATCCCTACTACGTCTCCTTCGTCCTCTTCAACATGCACACTTCTCCCATTGTTGTAGTCATGGTCTTCATCATCTTCATTCTCCAATTCCGACCAGTTTATCTCATCATCATCATCATTCCCATTCGTTGGCCCAGCAGTCACAGGTCCGTCACTGTCATCCTCGTCCCCTAACAAAAAACGGCGACCAGTAGCGCGGTGTGACCGTGATGGCCTTGGGTCCTGGTAGTCGAAGTCGTCATCAGCAAGGCCTAAGTCTTCATCTTCATCGGAGATGTCTATGGCAGCAGTAACCAACCGGCGACCAGTGGCACGGCGCGGGAGTGATTTCCTTGGAGCAGGGACATCGGAGACGTCGTCTGAATCATCGTCTTCAAAGTCGAACTCGTCGTCCTCGCTGCCGGGGAGCGGCGAGGTGGCCGCGGCCTTGAAGGGTTTAGGTTTGTTGCGGAAGGAGCCCTTTGACGGAGGGGCCCGTGGCGCAGGCTTGTGCTGCGAGCGCTTGAGAACGGGTTGGAGCTTCTCCGTGCGGCGCGCCCGGTCTTTGAAGCCTAGGTCGAAATCGTCGTCGTCGTCGGAGAGGACAACGGTTGCGGCTCTGCTGCTCGCGGCGGAGGCGGCCTTCGGGTCGTAGCGGAATGATTCGATCAATGGTGGAGGTTGCGTGGGCGGCTGGGCGCCGCGGTGGGGGCGCTTGAGGACGCGCGAGGGCTTGAAATCGTGGTGCGACCACTCCTCGTCGGAGATCTCCTCGAAGGCTCGCCGCATCACGGCGAGGCGGCGACCGTAGCTTCCCGCAGCTGCTACACCTGCGGACGACGGATGTCGGCCAGTGTCTAGGGTTTTGGAGGCGGCGGGGAAGGCCTCGCGGCGGAGGGAGGATGCGAGGCAGCGGGGATTGGGGAGGAGGGAATTTTGGCGGCCTGGGAAGCGGGCGGCGCGGAAGCGGAGGAGACCGCCAATTGCTTTTCGCTCCAGAATTTCCGACTTTTGAGGAGCAGTTTCCATATATTTTTCAATCAGTTTTGAATCTTTTTTAATTGGAGGATTTTTCATAAAAAAAACCTTCTTCATGTGGTTGCTGGTGAGCTCACCGATGAGTTTTTTAAAGCTCACCGATGAGTTTTTTACACTTACAGCTTTTATTTTTCCTGCACAAAGGGGGGGGGGGGGGGGACGGAAGGAGGTACGGACTCGAGTCCAACCCAAGGTTTACAAATTCGGAACCGACAAAGTTTACAAAACCGTTCAAAACCGAACGGTTTTTACGGTTTTTGATGAAATTGGTTCGGTACGATCGGTTTTCGTTTTAAAAATTTTAAAAATCTGAAAAAATTTAGAATATCAAAAACCGATCGATAAACCGGTAAAACCGGTCGACTAACCGATGAAACCGGTGGTTTCAAATTTTGAAATCTAAAACCGAAAATCGGTCGGCTAACCGATGAAACCGACCGATTTACTGTAGCAGTTCGTTCAAATTTTAAATTTTCGATTTGATGCGATTTTTGATCAATTTTTTCGATTTTTGCAGTTTTTATTAAATTGATGTCGAACCGGTTTTAGCTGGTCCGACCGGCAGCATACGGCCGCACCAGATACCTCGCCTCGCCCTCCGCCCTCCGCAGCGCGACGCGTCTCTCTCCCTCGATCCCGTTCCCCATGGCGGACGCGTACAAGAAAGCCAAGCCCGGCCGCCTCGTCTTCAAGGGCGGCGAGGCCGCCTCCCTCAAGCCGAAGAAGCAGAAGAAGAACAAGAAGCCCGCCTCCGATGCCCCCGTCAACGGCGACGCGGCGGCGGCCGCGCCCGCGGAGGGCACCGAAGGTGGAGGCGGCGCTGGCGACGAATACACCATCGACGCGGCGAAGCGGATGAAGTACGAGGAGCTGTTCCCCGTGGAGGCGAAGAAGTTCGGGTACGACCCCTCCAACGCCGCCCGTGCCGCCGCCCGTAACCGCAGCGTCGAGGAGGCCCTCGACGACCGCGTGCGCAAGAAGGCCGACCGGTACTGCAAGTGAGGTGAGGACATGGAAGCTGATCTAGGGTTATTTATTGTATTTGCCTTTGTCGGTGTCGATCTATCCAACTCAGTCTTGGGTGATTCGATCCGAATTGCTTGATGCTACCACCACTTGTGAATTTGTTTTCCTAGGAATTTGGTCAGTGAGAGACTTTGTGAATTTGGTTTCCTAGGAATTTGGTCAGTGAGAGACTATTATATGCTTCATTTGCATAGTTTATCTAAAATACGTACCCAGCAAAATTTCTATGTATATGACAGACAATTCAGAAAATCTGCTGTTGCAAGCATGTGAATAAAATATGGATCAACCAATGTTTGAGCATGGACTGTAGTGTTCGTGATACCACATAGACTTCAGAGTGCTGTTGTTTTTTTAGAAACAGTGGGGTGCTTAATTTTGGCAGGAAGCAGAAATGCTTATTGAGACAAATACACAGAAAAATTCCTATCGCAGCAGATAAAAGTGCCTTTATTAATCCAGCATAAGCTACAAATCTCAAAGTTACAAAATTAGGAATCATCATGCACTATGCTCAATTTATCCTGGTGTGATATATTGGAAGTAAGTCACATGTTTTTACTAGTTGAGCCCTTATTAACGGAGTAGTAGCTGACATGTTTTTACTGCATTCAGAATTGTTGATTTACTGTTGTACAGGTGTTTGGTTTCATTCCTTCTAGGTGTTATTTATATCATGTGTTTGGATTGGAGTGGCTTTTGACTGTTAATTCAACTATGATTCCACATCTGAGTTTTCACGTAGGGCCACTATTCAGCTGTTCTGGTTTTCTACTTCTTCCTCTTGTTAACTCCATCTTGGTAATTATTCTAAAGTATACATATAAAGTACTCCCTCCGTCCCAAATTATAAGTCATTCTAGGCTTCCCAAGTTTTCTCAAATTATAAGTCATTTTCACTTCCCGAGACATCTTTTTCTCTTCCCAATACATCTCCACTCTATCTCTCTCCTCGTTTTCAGAACATCCCACCTTTTTCACCTTTCTTAATTCCTGTGCCCATCTCCAAAACGACTTATAAAACGGGATTATAAACGGGACGGAGGGAGGATAAACAACTAGTTCCTTACCCAGAAAAATGTGTCTGTCCAATAGCTTCGATCATGATAAATTTTGGCTAAATTTCATGTGAAACATCATATGTCTATAAATTTGTCTATTTCTTAGCTATTTTTTTTACAATGAATGTAGCCTGATTATTTTCCTACTTGACAGGGGACTTCATCATTGTTGCTAGCAGCTGTTATGAAGAGAGGCTCACTTAAACTAGCTTCTCGCAATTTGTAATAGATGGCTTTGAACAAGTGTAAAGCCTCTGATGACATATTATCAAAATTAAGCTGCTCTCACCTTTAACGCATTGCTGTACTAGTAAGTAGGAGGATCTGTTTTTTCTGAATACAATATTCTGTTGTGCTCTTTCTTTCTTGGTTTGGTAACTTGGAGAATACCAGATGTTTGGTGCCGGTAATGCTAACATTTGTATTTGTGATCCTGGGAAGTGTTTCTTCTATAGATTTTTAAAGTGCGCTTGCTATTGTGCTACTGTTCTTGGTTTATGTTGCCCTATCCTTGTTGCTAAGCTGTGCTTATCTACTTGACATCAAGCGTCAGTGGAATCAAGTAGGAGTATCAATTATGTATTCTATCATGAAGTGTTGTTTCTAGATATTTATAACAATACATTTTCAGATACAGGTCATTGCATTGTCCATGTTTGAGTATCATAATTTGTAAGAGTAACCAAAATCACTGCGATGGTTATCTGGAGAATTTCTTTGAATAATACATATTGTATGCAGATGCTGTAATAACAATTGCGAGAGAATTCAAAGTTGGAGGTAGAGTTTGGAATGCATCAGAATAGCATTAGCAATTCAGCAAAACTTGACTATGGGTGGCAAAATTGGTTTACATTTTGTTTACTTAGATTTTAAGAGAAAAGGTTAGTTCATTAGATTTTAAGAGAAAAGGTTAGTTCATTTTTTTATAGGAAAATCTAATCAGTATCACATTCCCGGAACTTTGTTCAATTTCAGGTTCCATAACAATTAGTACAAATACATGCTCATAACCTTGCTGTGAATATGCAGCTGTAACTGCAATCTATCCTTGAACAGTACTAGACCCTGATTGGCAGTTAATGTGTTTTTGTGAGGTGTGATCCTTAAGGTTGCCGCCATTGGAGACCTTTTTTTTTTTGAACTCTTTGAGTCTCTTACTTTCTTCTTCTTTCTTTCTTTTCTTTTCTTTTTCTTTTTCTTTTTTTTTTAGCAGTGAACTCTTGGAACCTCAGTTTGGCACGAACTGGACGAGAGGAGGAACAAGGGTTGGCGAAGCGTTACCTGATCTGACGTGGGCCTGGATGTGGCAATAGAGAGGCTGGCATGGCATGCTTTATTTTTGCGGAAGGGAAAGAGGAGTTGGATCCTGCCGACTCTCCTGTCTCGCCGGCGATTCGAAGAAGATCGTCGCAGTAAAAAAATGAGAATTTGAGGAAGTTGGCCACTGACCAGAATCCAGTAGTGGGTTTTGTGTGTGTTCTGTGGCCATAGCCCACGAACGGGGAAGAAGCACTGTTACCAGCGGTCGATTGTGTACCCAGCAGCATCCCACTTGAAACAGCACGTGGTGCGGCTACGCCGACGCCTGGAAAGTGGAAACAGGGGAGCCGTGCTCCGTGCACCAACACCTTTGCTGCTTCGTTGTACTCACGCGCGGCACGCCTCCGTCACGCAAGGCCGTGAACCATGTCCACGACGATGAAAAGTCCCGGCCCGCAACGACAAAACAGAGACAGAGAACAAGAAAATCCCCATTCCCCAGGCACCAGCTCGCCACGCCGCCGCCGCGCTCCCCGTCACTCGAGCTGATTCCGCGCTCCACTCCACCGGTTCGATCCAGCGAACCGCCGCCACCAGCATGGGGTTCGACAAGGAGGCGAGCTCGTCATCCTCGCAGCTCATCGACGCGGCGCCTCTGCTGCCACGGCACCACCACGGGACCGACGCGCGGCTGTCGTCGCAGCCCAAGACGTTCGCGAACGTGTTCATCGCGGTGGTCGGGTCGGGCGTGCTGGGCCTGCCCTACACGTTCTCCCGCACGGGCTGGGCCGCGGGCTCCGTCATCCTGCTCGCCGTCGCCGCGCTCACCTTCCACTGCATGATGCTCCTCGTGGCGGCGCGGCGCCGCCTCGCCGACGAGCACCCGAAGATCGCCTCCTTCGGGGATCTGGGCCAGGCCGTCTACGGCGCCGCGGGGCGGCTCGCCGTCGACGTCATGCTCGTGCTCAGCCAGGCCAGCTTCTGCGTCGGGTACCTCCTCTTCATCGCCAACACGCTCGCGCATCTCTACCCGGTCCCCGGAGCCTCGTCGTCTCAGGCGTCCCCGCTCCTGACGGCCAAGGCGCTCTTCATCTGGGCGATGCTTCCGTTTCAGCTTGGACTCAACTCAATAAAAACGCTGACGCTCCTCGCGCCGCTGAGCATCTTCGCCGACGTCGTCGACCTCGGCGCCATGGGCGTCGTCCTGGGCCAGGACGCGGTCATCTGGCTCACCGAAAAGCCACCCGTGTTCGCCTTCGCGGGGCCGGCCGAGCTTCTCTATGGCCTTGGCGTCGCCGTCTACGCCTTCGAGGGCATCGGCATGGTCCTGCCGCTGGAGGCGGAAGCCGCCGACAAGCGCAGGTTCGGCGGCACGCTCGCGCTGTCTATGGCGTTCATCGCCGTCATGTACGGGCTGTTCGGCGCGATGGGGTACCTGGCGTTCGGCGCGGCCACGCGGGACATCATCACCACCAACCTCGGCACCGGCTGGCTCTCGGTCGCCGTGCAGCTGGGCCTGTGCATCAACCTTTTCTTCACCATGCCAGTGATGATGAACCCGGTCTACGAGGTCGCCGAGCGCCTGCTCTGCGGGAAGCGCTACGCCTGGTGGCTGCGCTGGATACTCGTCCTGGTCGTCGGCCTCATGGCGATGCTCGTCCCCAACTTCGCAGACTTCCTCTCGCTCGTCGGGAGCAGCGTCTGCATCGTGCTCGGGTTCGTGCTGCCCGCCGCGTTCCACCTCAAGGTGTTCGGCGCCGAGATCGGGAGTGTCGGTCTCGTCAGCGACGTGGCGGTCATCGTCGTCGGAATTGCGCTCGCAGTGTCGGGGACATGGACCTCGCTCGCCCAAATCTTCAGTTCCTCGCACATGTAAGCGTGTCAACAGAATGAAGCTTGCATTACATTGAGAATGCTCAATTATACATTTTTCAAGTATATAGATACCCAATTCAGCTGCCATGTTGATTAGGCATGATGGTAGTGCATTGAGCATTTGAGCTTGGGGGCTTGATGAAGTTCACATGGTTTTGTTCAGATAGAGCCCCATTTCACTGTGTACGATGTACGGTATGATTCTCGTTGTTGTAAGGATTAAGGCACAAGGAATCCATTCACGTAGAGTGGTACAATTCAAAGAGCATCAGAGCTACTCCACTTATGTAGGAGTATATAAGATTATTCTGTTGAAGAGAGCTCGAAGCATGTTTCAGGGGCCTCTGTTCAGATATAGAAATCCCTGAATTGTTTAGTCTAATTTTGAACTATTCTAGAGGTTGGCATGTGAGAGTTTTATAATGCTGTCGTGCACTCCAAAAGAAGGAAAACTTGGATGATTCATGTTTGGTCTATGTCAAAAACAATATTTAGGCTCCTTTTGGTGAAGATTATGAGATTAATTTTGCTAATGATTATGATAGATTATGCTATAATCTCTACCAAACATTTAAAAGTGAGTATGCATATAATCATTTATAATCACTTCTATATTTCGTATTAGCACTCATAAACTACAAATAGTAGCTTTTTACCACTTCTCCATTTTCTTCACTTATAATCTATACTATTGGATAAGCTATTTTGTCAAACACTCTTGACATAGAAAATAGATTACGTGGAGATTACGTGGATAAGTTAGATAAGTGATGATTTCCATGGATAAGCTAAAGTGTGAGCAATTTTTTCAATAATCATAATCCCTACTAAAGAGACCCTTAATCAATCCACGAATTCAGTCACAGTTCAAATGAATGAAGGAAATACCAATCGCTCCCATCCTTCCCATAGCGTTGCCATCAGCGGTTATTCCGAAAATAAAAAATTGAAAATATCCCTCTGTTTTTTATCCGCGTTACTGCCTGCATGCCAAACTGCAGAGAGACTCCTGAGCAGCCTCCTTCCTGGTTCAGTGGTTTATTAGCGTCAGTCAAGACGAGAGCGACATGGTAGAACATCAAGTGACGCAGGTGATTGCGCATCCAAGGAACGAGTTCCGTGATCTGGTCGTGGATCTCGTTGGCCTGGTTGGTCCCATGACGAGGATGTATGGATCTCTCGGAGATCCCCTGGTCCCGCTTGAAAAGTGTGTTTTAACTCTAACTTAGATTCCAAAATCCAAACCATGAATGTCAGTTCACGCGAAAACTTGCTTTAGATGGGCCTTAAGGAGTTGGGCCATCGGCGAGGCAAATTTGATGGGCCTCGAAAGTTTCTGCTTATGGCCTGCGTGGCCTCTGCCATCAATCAACGGAGACCATGGCGACCGCTTTTCTCCACCCGTAGCCCACAGGGCCAGACGGCCCAGACACCTGCGTGGACGACGGACACACAGGATCTGAAAACGATTTGAAAGCTTTGCGCTTGCAGACAGTGGACCACCAGACCTACCATCCGTGGTCGGTGGTTTTCAGAAAGTTTTCGCGGCCGATTCCTACGACGCCTGAACTGCCGATTCGTGGTCGGTGGTTTTCGGAAAGCATTTGGTGCTTGGCAAATCTGGCCTTGGCCGATATGCGCAGCATCAAATGGTCTTTCAGACAATGCTAATTCGGTCGCGCCAAATTAAAAGCAGCAACTGCTGAACTTGAATCCTCCGAAGACGCAATCTTTACTCCCCAGGCTCTCTGATTCTCTCACCATGTTTACCTTCTAGTACTGCTCTCAGGTCCTCGTTACGGTCTAGATACAGCAGCAGCTCCGGGCCACCGGCACGACGTCGCGATCCAAGGCTCCAAAGCGTTTCTTTTTCTTCTGTCTACCGGTTGCGTCAGACGCGACGCCAAGCGCCGGCATCTGATCGCGCCGGCAGGGTCTATGGATCTCCATCTTTTTAAACCCCTTTCGCTCCCTCTCATCAGACTCATCAGAGCCTGTGGACTCGGACAGTGTACACCAAACCTGATCCTTAACCGCCCTCCAGACGCAAACTCCCCTCTCCTCCTCCTCCT
The DNA here is from genome assembly GCA_001602275.1 of Zoysia japonica. NCBI lineage: Eukaryota > Viridiplantae > Streptophyta > Magnoliopsida > Poales > Poaceae > Zoysia > Zoysia japonica. Next base: position 79,340 of record BCLF01000023.1, on the reverse strand, counting down.
CCCCTGCCACCCCTCACCGCCAAGCCACGCCATCTCTCGCTCTCCCCAGCCCGCCCGTCCTGCCTCGCCGTCGACGGTTTCGCTCTCGGCGTCTTCCTGTTCCGATTCTTCTGAACCAGAGGTTGCTCGCTTCAGCCAGCAGGAGTCGTCGCCGCCGATCTAGGCCTGTTTGATCTGCGCCTGCTTTCGTCTTCATCTGCTCCGCGGATCGGGCGGCCATGTTCGTGAAGAAGCTCGTCGAGAAGGCTTCCAAGAAGGTACGCCGCTTCCCCTGTTAGTCAAGGGATCGTCAGGATCCCTCGAGTGTTTTCTCTTGTTTGCCATCTGCACCTGTCGAATTCGGACAGGAAATTCTTGGTACGTTTTCGCCGGCAAAAATTAAATAAAACATACGATCCTCTCCTCAAAATCTCAGTTTAATTCGCTCCCGGTTATTCTTCTCCATTTCTACTGCGCAAAAAAAGAAAAAGAACGTCGCGGCCCCGTAGACGCCGTTTTGGCCGTAAGGTTATGGTTTGCCTGCTACTCCTGACAGAAACATGTTCTTCATCTGACACTCTGTTCAAATTTCAAACATCTCCATCCAAAAAAATAAAAAAATCTAGGACGCCGGCCCAGGGAAAACGAAGGCCATGTGGTCTCATTCATTAATGTCGGCAATCGAACGCGTTGTTTAGTTCTTCGTACTCCCTCCGTCCCCAGCAGAAATGATTCTTACCTGTGGTGGAACTGAAAATTAAAGCTACGGCTGGCTATTAGTAATCCGAAAAGAATAATAGAGCGTTCTGTGCAAGCTTACGTGATCTTTGTTAAAGTCGATCGAGACGGATAAGAACTCGCATTGACAAGGTCAGGTAGGACGTACTCGTAGATTAGTTTAATGCTGAGATTCTAGATAAAATACTTGGCCGGTTCTTTGAGATCAACGAGCTTTGCTTGTCCCTCCCCATGCTGGGTTCAACGCGCCAGCTGCTAAGCGCGTCTGCTTTGGCCTTCCAGCGCTCTGTCTAGTGTGCCTGCCTCCGCGACTCCGTTGTCCCTGCACTGATGCCTGAATGATCCGCGTGCTTAGCATAAGCCGGTTGCGTCACAGTGGAGCAGGTGACGATGATGCAAAAAGGTCATGGAACGAGGGGGCGTGGTTTGCCTTGCTTTGCCATTTGCCAAAGAGAAAAAGGGTGAAGTGAAAGCGATTAACTTCACAGCGGAGCAACCGGCGAGGCTGTTGGCGGAGAAAGAGGTTTAGGTCGGTCATGTGACGACAGGGACATGCAGTCCCTAGTCTACGTAGTTGTACGTATCATTTTTTTTACCTTTTTGTTTTTTTTTTATAAAAAACATCGTGTGATCTCGGAAGCTTACGTGTACGATTGTCATACTGTGGCGTTTTGATTTTGCCACTTGGCTAGATCCTGGACGCTGGCTGGCCAGCCAGCAAGCACAAAAATATCTTCCCACATGACGGCCATGTGCGCGAGGGCGAAGCCGGTGGTGGAGTCGCTGGTCTTGGAGACAAGGACAGGCCACGTAATCGTCCTAGGATCTAATCTCCTTCCGTCGTGTATTGTTAATCATTATAGACACTGAACTTCGCGCGATTTTTTTGAGTTTGACCCATGGCAGCCTGCTGATTCATTCCGTGCGGGCTTGTGGTGGTATTGGGCCGTATGGCGCAGAGGTGGAAAGTTCCTCTTGGGTGGTGGAATTGCAAACAAAAAATAATTTATTTTCCTTGTACAATTTCACAAAGAGAAAAAAACTTGTCACCCTTTCTTTTTCTTATCAGAGCTCCCGGCGAGGATCGAACTCGCGACCTTTCGCTTACGAAGCGAACGCACCACCACTATGCTCCGGAAGCAACGGGAATTAGTTGCCTAATGCATTTCATGTATTCAAATTTAGCAATGCAGCGGCGGCATCAGCAGCCTTCGCGCCGAGGATGTGAGCCCGCGGCTCGCCTTCCACTACGGCGTCCCCGCCGACGCCCACATCCTCGCCTACGATCCCGTCCTCCACGTCCTCGCAGTCGCCACCAGGTAAACAGCACGGCAACCGCCTCTACTCCCTTCCTCTTCCAGTTCTCTCCTATTCCTCCGCCGTGGCCGACGTGCGTATGCTTTCAGGAATGGGCAGATCAAGCTGTTCGGCCGCGACAACACGCAGGCGCTGCTCCAATCCCCCGGTCCGCTCCCCTCCAAGTTCTTGCGGGTGCGGTCTCCATTCCCGTTGTCACTCACTTGTTCATTTCTCGCACGCGGTGCTCTGCAAGGTATGGTTGCGAGTTGCGACTCACTTAGAAAATGTTCCGTTTCAGTTCGCGGAGGGCCAAGGTGTTCTACTCAATGTCAACACTCGGAACCAGATCGAGGCAAGCTTTCTGGTACAAATACTGCATTTCGTATCATCTACGCACGGCTGTCAATCGGGAATGCGTCGTGTATGGCTATGCAGGTTTGGGACATCGACACGAAGAAGCTGTGTTACGTGCACCCGTTCGAGAAGGAAGTCACTGCGATCTCTGTACTGCAAAAGAGCTTCTACATGTGAGTAATACTGGTTACTGAGGATATGAATCCCGAGAGTTATGTGCTCTGATGAGGTTGATTTGGCACGTGGCAGATATGTGGCAAACAGTTCTGGAAGTGTGTCCCTGCTGAAACTTGATTTGGCGCAGAGATGCCTAGCTGACATGCCGTACTGGATCCCTTTTGCTGAATCTTACGGTATGTTGGTTCCCACGCACTTGCGTCTACTTTGTTTCAGTTTACATGAGATATGACAAGTGCATCTTTTTAAAATTCCGATGTTGGCCTAATTTTCAGAAACTGAATTTACAGTTGATTATATCTGAAAGGTTGTAAGGATAATCAAATTCATACTCTGTTTCCTTTTTAAAGGTTCTGAGGCCAATGAGGTAGAAGTTGTATTTGTCTCGCCACAGCCTTTTGCTGAATATAACAGGTTTGTCTCTTCCTAATTCTCCATCATATTTCCCAGTTCAGGATTGACAAATTCATCTTTCTAGGCCATCTAGTATCCCTGTTGATCTTGCATTACGTACCAATTTTTGTACACCTATAAATATCTCATTAATATAAACTTCTGCTCAGGGTGCTCATTATCTTCAGAGATGGGATTTTGTCTTTGTGGGATGTTAAAGCAAGCAAAGCAGTGTCCATATCTGGTAAAAATATACAACAGCTGTCACACCAGGAAGCCAAAACTGTAACATCGGCCTGCTGGGTCTGTGCTAAGGGAAGCAAAATTGCCATTGGATATGACAATGGAGATTTATACATTTGGGCGGTACCTGATGTTATAAGTGCACAAAATTCCTCATCTCAGGGTAGTCTACCTTTGCAGAGACTTAATCTTGGGTACAAGCTAGACAAGATGCCAATAGTTTCTTTGCAATGGGTTGCTACTAGTGATGGAAAGGCTGGTCGTTTGTATATCAATGGGTTCAACGATCATGGACAACTATTTCAGGTGGAACTCCCAACTTATTTTGGCAAAAGAAACACTGATCTATCAAGAGTTTCTTGGTTTTCCAATGCAAAATTTCATGCGCCATGTTATTTCTCACCTGTAAAATGCTTCCTATACATTTTTTTAAAATTAGGACCTGCATCATGTCCATCTCAAAAAATAATCTGCATCATGGTCAAATGTAAACTTACTTTATCATTTAGTGGTTTGAGTAAAAAAACTTTACAATTAGTGAGAATATCAATAAAAACATTGTCAAGTGCTCATGAAGATACTTAAGAGTTTTATTGTTAACATTCTTCAAGGAGCTTTAGGAACCAATACAGACCAATTAAGGCAGGATAGATTTGTAACTGGAAAGACAAACACTTTTTTTTTTTGGGGAGGGGGATGTACTAAGGATTTGTTATTACCCGGATGACATGAGGAATCTGTCATTTCTCACGCGTTATTGGAGCTAGTACCATTTTTTTCTGCATAATATTTTGATGTCTTGCTTGGATAATGTGACTCATATGTTTCCTATTCAGTAAGAGATGCATGTTTGTTCAATCCATTCGTCTGATGTTTTATGAACAGGTTCTTATTCTGAATGAAGAAAGTGAATCACGAATTGTAAAGATGGTGTTGCCTCTCACTGAATCTTGCCAAGGAATGGAACTAGTTACAGGCCTTAGTGACCCAACTAAGCACAAACAAAGTGCTCTTGTTCTCTTGTTGAAGTCTTGTCAGATCTGTTTATATGATGATTCAGAAATCGAACGCTACCTCCTTCACTCTCAGTCTAAATCATCAATAACACTTCCGAACCATTCATCTGTGAAGCTACCTTATGGTGATTCACGTATCAATGTTGCAAAGTTTTATACAAATAGCCCTGCAGCCATGGCATCATCAGATGAGGCATGTATAGATTTGTAACTTTTTCTTACAGTAAAAAATATTGAATTATTTTACAGACATTTTCGCCTTTTAATGATGGACAGGATTATTTTTCTTTGGCCACCAAATATCCATGGTTGTTTTCTATGAAGGATAAAGTACAGACTCCGACTAGTCTTAATAACATTCATAAGACTCGGAACCTCTATATAACTGGTCATCTTGATGGAGCAATAAGCTTTTGGGATGCATCATGCCCTCTTTTGCTGCATATTTTTACAATAAAGCAGCAGGTAACTTCAAATCATAATTATTTTGCAGAGCATTTCATAATCATGCATTTGATACAAATATTGACTCATGGATCCTAATAGCTGTTCCATGAAAATTATGTAGAGTGAAGAAAATACAACAAATGGCAGCCCAATCACATCGTTACAGTTTGATTTGTCCTCCTGCATTCTTATATCCGGCGATATGAATGGAATGGTAAGCTATTCTATGGCCACAAGGTGGCTCCTTGCTTCCACGTTTGATACAGTTGCAGTGTAGTAAACCGACTTTCCTCTTGTTTATAGGTTCATGTAGTGAAATTCAAAAAGGACTCCAGTGAAAATACATTCTCCTTTTTACATGGTACTCTCATACTGTTGGTAACTTCCTTGATCCTATTTCGTCATATATTGTTTGTGCAGAAGAGTTAGGATTGTAACTCTACATCTACCTATCACTGCAAAATTTGGAAACTAATGGATCATAAGAGTAATACCATATTGTAGCATAATATGACTAATATCAGGATGGTTTTTTCCTTTCATAACATGACACTTAGTTATTATACATAATAATCATCATTAATTTTTTAGGGGGCCATGTCTCAAGCCCTTCTGCTTAAAAAAATTATTCTAATATTTATCCTTTTAAGCTTTTTGATAATAATAGAGGACGTAATGCAGAAGATGCCCCATACCTTTTTTTTCCAATTTCATCAAACGAGAAGATCGACTCTGATGAATTATTGGCAGATCTTGTGCCTATTATCCACTCAACAAATCTTTCCTCATGAAATTTTCAAATCTGTGATTATCAAGTTTTATAGCTATATATTTACACGATCATTTTGACTCAACAGCAAAGCAAGGGGATAACTACAATGTCAGAAGTATAAAGCTCAAAGGATCTGTAACCACAATATCTTTAATATCTAAGTCGAAGCATTTTGCTGCTGGGACAGAAAAAGGAATTGTAAGTAATCTGTTGCCTGTACAATTGTTTCTTCTGTGTTCAATGTTACAAGTGAAGAAATCACAAATTCATGTTTCAGGTATCAGTTATCAACATAGAAGATGCTACCATATTATATCAAAAGCAGTTTGAGTGTCGGCTATCTGGTGGAATTGCCTCTTTACAATTTGAAACATATAGCCATAATGGATATGACAAGGACATTTTGATAATAGCCATGGAAGATTCATCTATTTTTATTCTTGAAGAAGAAACTGGAATCCTTTTGAACACCAACCCAGTTCAGACAGACAAACCCACAAAAGCCCTTCTGCTGCAGATATTAGGTGAGCTGTGTGGCTTTATGTACTTATCGATTTATTTGGTTACCAAAAAATTATAGCACTATCATTCCTATCATGTCATTCTAAAGCCCTGTAATGTGATTGTTTGTGCATGACAGAGTCAGAGCCAGATGATGCCTCAGTTTCTGATAACCAAGATACAGTATCTAAGGAATCATTATTGTTGCTTTGCACTGAAAATGCAATTCGCTTGTTTTCCTTAAGCCATGCAATTCAGGTATTTATATTCCTAACTATATATCATTTCGTTTCCTTGAATGGAATTGTTGCTGTTAATTGGTGTTGTCCTCTATTCAGGGAACAAAGAAAATAATCAATAAGAAGAAATTCAGCAGTACCTGTTGTTTTGCATCTCTTATCCATAATTCTTCTGCAATTGGACTTCTACTAGTTTTCTCCACTGGTGAAATAGAAATAAGGTGAGGCAGTAGTTGAGTTGAACAATGTTTCTTGGGCTATCTTAATGACATCAAAGTGCATATCTGTGTCGTGTGAAACTGCAGATCCGTGCCAGATTTGTCCTTGTTGAAAGATGCCTCATTACGTGGTTTTGCATCCTCAAGAAAATTGAATTCAAATAGTTTGACAACATGTTCATCTGATGGAGAAATTATCATGGTTTGTATTGCACCGTTTCTCAACTCTTCATATGTATTAGATGTCATTCTGGCAGAATATAATTTAATTTATAATATTAATATATTTGTTTTGATAAAAAATCATACATTGTACAGGTTAATGGAGAAGAGACTTATTTTTTCTCTCTGCTCTGCCAGAATGACATCTACAGGTATGTTAATGTGCTGACCGTGAGGTTCTAAATTAGAGTTTAGAAAAAGCTTCTGTGGAGATCAAAGTTCATGATTAAATTGCCAAAGCATGACATGTGATTTCAAATTTTGATTCTGAAGTTGTCAAAAAAAACAAAAATCCGATTGATACGGTTGTGCACACAGGCATGTGGACATCATTAATACAGTATACAGAAAAGACAACTGGCCCAGGGAAGACTCTTCGTATGTAGTGAAATCTCCTAAAGAAAAGAAAAAGGTAATTGATCACAGAGAAATTGAAATGCATATGTTTATCTAATACTAACAGAAATTTGGAACTCAACAGGGCCTGTTTGGAATGATTATGAGAGATACTAAAGGAAGCAAGGCAAAAGAGAGTGATGCAAATGGCAATGAACTGTTTATTTCAATGACTCCTGAAGAGCTAGCTTCGATCTTTTCATCAATGAACTTCGCTCCACCGTCTGAGCGAAGGAACAGTTCACTAAAAGATGATGAGAATATCGAACTGGACATAGGTATGTGCCATCGTTTTGCTTTTACTGATGCAGCAATCTAAGTTTACTAATAAACATATGTTTTCTATGTAGATGATATTGACATTGATGATGACTCACAAAAGCAGAAAGCATCACATTTCCCAGCTCTAAGCAAAGAGAAAATCAGCAAGGGTCTCCAAACCCTTAGAGGTTAGTGAAGTATACATATCACAAATTTGCAATCCAGTGGCTTTCCAAGTTTAGATTCTGATTCAACCATATAAAAAATGGTGTCCATGCCAATCGTGGATTTGCAGGGAGGTTTAAACCCAAGACGGAAGAAAAGGTGAATTTGGGAAACAAAAAAACTGAAGATGAACCATCTATTAATCAAGTTGACCAGATAAAGATGAAGTATGGATATGCAACAAATGATGTAAGTGCATAGCACTAATATTATGAATTGCAAGATATACCATTATAATTTTTTTATCATACTGGTTATTTGTAGAACCGATATTGATGAGCTAACATTTTCAGTAAGCTACAAATACATTTGTTAAACAAACAGGCTTCTTCAATGGTAATTGATGAGCACCGGCAGTAGATAATATGGCCAGTGGCCACTGCGTCAGATAATGCACAACATAATCGGCCATTTCCATTATTTTTCCACTTAACAATCATTCATGTTTACATGAACAGGACTCAAGCTCAACCAGTGTTCCGAAAATGATTGGGAACAAGCTGCACGAGAACATGAAAAGGCTGGAGGTAAAACGCTTATTATGCTCTATGTTTGTTCCCTTTCTATAGTGGTGTTAGTAATTGAAGGATCACGTCTGTGTCTATGCGGCACTATGGAAAAATAGCAGGTATCAGGATGCGAGTACACCACCCTAGTATCTATTGTTTGTCTTCCGGTACGCATGTAGTTCTGAACAAAACATACCACATAGTTCAAACTTCTAACTCTTCCATGGCTAGGTTGCTGCATACTTTTTTATAAGAACAACAAAAAAAAAGCATAAACAAAAACATCCTGTGCCAACTTAGAATACTTGAAAATGTTGCCTGAGAAGCACAGCATGTATATGTGGTTAACATTTGGAAATGTGCTTTCCGCAGGGCATCAACCATCGGGCTGCAGATATGGCAAATGGTGCCCACTCCTTCTCAGCAATGGCAAAAGAGCTACTGCGTACTACTAAGAACGAGAAGAGCACATCATAGGATAAATGCCAACCTAGAGCTACCCAGAATTTCCCCTCCGGTTGTAAATTTCTTTTCTTCTTTTTGTTGATCTGGTTACTTCCAAATGGATGAAGTATTGTTAGATTGTCAGTTTACTGATGATACTACTTAAAGGCCTATGTAGCAATTTTGATTGTACAAACACCTTTTTTTTTAAAGCATGATGCACAGACCAGTTCAGGAGATGATATGCTAAATACGCCCATCCAGCACATGTTAAATACTACAAAACAGCTAAAATGCGCCAACTGAAAGATAGATGGTCACATTACAGGGCAGCAGATGACATTAACAGCAGCCAACAACGGGCTAGTCACTGATAGTCGATAGATAAGCAAAATAACTGGTTGCGCGCACATACATGGAGGAGCTGGCATAAGAAAACCAGTCAACATTATCTGTCTCTTTCCCTCCCATTAGCTAAACATGCTCCATCATGACATAGCCCTACGATACATCCATCTACAGTTTTCCTTACAGCATATAACATAGAAAGGACAGCAGCATAGGCTGCATAGCAAGCTATGTCGAAAAGAAACAAACATTCGCATGGCTGCTGTTCCCTAACCTACTATTTACTCCTCATCCTCATCCTGCAATCATCAATTATACCAGATATCAGAAACAACGAGGAAGACCATTGTTCATTGCCGCTGTTATGATGATTTTATATACCTCGTTAGCATCCTGCTCGTCCTCATCTTCAACCTCTGACTTGGACTTGTCCGAACCTTCAGCTTCCTCTTCCTCAGCGTCGGTTTTGGCCTTCTTGGAGGTAGTGCTCTCCTGATAAAGATCACATGATCTAATCACAAAAATAGGAATATAAACAGCAGAGTACAAGAGCAATTCCATGAGTTAGAACTGTTATTCAATGGATGCTGACAATTCAATAAAAAATGGAAAACAGCCAACCTATTAAGCCACATAACAATTTCCCTTCCATTATTGCCTTTCCTCAATTTCGTTTTACTACAGAATACAGATGATTTGATCCTTTTTATGGACTCAAAGAACTTCCGAAAAGATTCATGGGCACTCAGGTGGTCCACGTTTCACCTAGTCTAAAAATGACTCAACTAGGTTGAAGAACTCACAAACTAAATTCTGAAGAACATGGGAAACTTCGATTTTATAAATATCAAGTTTTGCAACTTCCAAATTGCAACGTGCTGCTTTATACAACATGGAGTGGACTTCATCAATGGCAAGGCCAGAAGTTAGGTTGAGTAGTTAGTGCTGTGAATCTGCATTATAAACTGGAGGCACAATAACACTGAATCAAGTATGTAGTCAATGTTTTCAAGTCGTCCGACTAATTGTGATTAGTCATGATTAGTTGGTCTGGTTGGTTCTTTGAGCTTGACTAGGGGAAACGACCCGATTAGTTTGACTAATCTTCTGGTCATCTTAGTCGGATGATTAGTGGCTGGGATGGCCAGCTGCTGGTGGGTGGGGTACTGGGCTGCTGCTGGGCTTCAAATGGGCCGTGGCCTGCTACAGTTACTAATACATCACCTTAGTGCTTCTCCTCCATGCTGCTCCTACCCCACGAAGCCGCCATCTCCATGCTGCTCCTCCTACCCCCGAGGCTGCCACCTCTGCTGCCCCCAAAGCAGTCACTTCCGTCGCCAGTTGCCGGCTGCATGATGCACGCCAGCAGCGCTCGCCACCCCCTGCGCCTAAATCTACCTGCACCCAAGCTCAAGCCACCTCGCCTCCAGATCTCACAAGTGCTGGCGCCCCTTGAGCCGAGCTCCAGCCACCATCACTGTTGTCCGGCCGTCTTGTTTCGATCCAGTCCCCACCTGCAACACCATCCAGAAGGTACTACCGCCCCCCCCCCCCCCCCCCCCCCCAACACCCCAAACCCATTCTGAAATTGCTCGATTCGTCGACCTTCGACGACTAATCGTCTGGTCGGTCCCAATGAAAGACAAGGCGACTTGAAAACATTAGTCGTGGCAACAGCCTTCCAGCAACATGGAATTACGGGACCAGGACTGGAAGGGGAGCGCCCTAACGGGGAAGGACGGAGAAAGTAATTCCTCAAGTCATGCCTGGCAACAGATCATTTGTACAGGTTGACAAGTGGCAGGCATACATGTGTTTAATCCTGGTTTGATTCAACTACCTGGATTGCATATTTTCAAAATGGAAGAATCTAACATGCAGGTGCGTCACGTGCGTGACCGCTCATATAATAAAAACGGGCATTCATACTCCATAAATTAGCCTAGAAAAATTACCTTCTTGTTTGCGGGCTTGCTAGGCTTGTCATCCTGCTTCTTGTTCCCGCCATACTTGGCCTTCTCCTTTACAAGGAAAACATTAACAAGTTGAAGTTAGTGATACAGTTTCCGTCGTTCCGTTTAATGAACAGATACATAACTCATACGAGAAAGCATATAAGCATGGCAAGGATCTGTATACCTCGTCAGACATAGAGCGCCACTTCTCCCCTGCCGCCTTGGTGACCTGAAAGCAAAACCAGCCAGGGCCAGCAAATATAAGCCAACGAAGCGAAACCCTGAAAGCGAGCTACATGATTAGGTAGGGATGGGTGAGGCGACTCACGGCCGCGACTCCCTTGACCTCAGGGTGCTCCTCCAGGTACTTGGGCCTGAACTCGGACCTACCATCAACACCACACAATCAGTTCATAAAGGAAATTCTAAAAACCCTAGATATTATGGACGAGAACGCAGGTAGATCTGGACACGCGAGAGGAGGGTTAGGACTGCTTACAGGAACGCGAAGAAGGGGGTGAGCCCCCGCTTGGGCTTGGCGACTCCCCCGGCCGCCTTGCGCTTGCCGGAGGCCTTGAACCTGCACGGAGACCCAGCAACAACCCACAGACGCATATGAAAAATCAGTCGCTCGAACCCACTTACGAATCGCAAAGGACATGTGAGAAAGAGAGAGGACGAGGGAGGTGACTCACGAAGAGTCGGCGCTGGCCTTGGACTTCATGGCGACGGGCGACGAGGGGTTTGCGGAGGGTTAGGGCGCCGGCGAGGTTGCGAGGATTGGAACGGGCAGTGAGAGCGGAGCGGGCAAGGGTTCGGTTTGGCTGGGAGATGAGCGTGCACGGGCGAGAGGGAGACGGGTGGCTGACTGCGAAGCCGGCTGGCGAATGGGCTTGGGTTCGTCATGTTCGAGAAAGCGGCCCGGTTCTATGGCCCATACAACTTGTCGGCCCAGATATGTAGCGCCGTCCTCTGTTTCTGTTTGCATAAATCGTCTGTGATTAACTTTTCATTGTGGGCCGTCGAGTAGGGGTGGCGTCACTGCCGTGCCGTCTGTCGTCTGCCAGGAGGGCCTTGCGACCGAGGACGGCCAGCCGATGAATTGGCTCAACGAGAGCACGCAGAGAAGCACGACGACAAGGCGATCCGACCCGACCAAGTCCGTGCAGCCCATCCTTTTATCTCGCCGGGGGCTGCAGCGCCGTGGATGCCACGCGCCGGTGAGCGACACATGGAAACGCTCCCGGGGTCCTCTCATTCCTGTCGATCCGACTTCCGAGCGCATCGCGCTGCATGCACCGCCGCGATTGTCTCCGCGTGAGACTGGCCTGACCTTCCGTCCACGAAGCCGGAAGAAAACAGGAAGGCCGTTGAGACGGGGCTTGGCCGGGAGCGCAAGGAGACGCATGCAAGTGGACTCGACGGGGCCAAAGCGAGTACGCCGGCCGTGGCAAGGAACACGGCTCTTTTTTGCCTTTTCTACGGGAATTACGAGAGCCATCTCCGTCTTTGTCGGTGTATTATCGGTGCAATGCAATAGCTGCATTCCTGTGACTCTGTGAGTCCGTGACTTGCGGTTTGGTTTTCATCTGTCGTGCCATCTCAACGAAATGGAGTGCTCGCAGTAGAACGTTCTTCTACAGTTCTACCTCGGAAATTTCCGGGTTATTATTGCTGCACATTTGTTGAAGAAGGGGCATCCGAACACCCACCAGTCCGTTGTGCAAGCTTCCAAATTCCACACCCTCCTCCATCCGGTGGCATTACTACTCCACGCCAAGCCAGACCTTCCACTTTGTCCCTCCCGCCGACGCGATCGCACTCCACTCCACTCCACTCCACTCCATCTGCTATACCACAATGCAGGCCGGAGCCCTCGAGTTCCTTCCATTCTCGCAGCGGTAGCATTTGGCAAATCCTCAACTCGCCAGCCAATACTCGTGCCGTGCTCTCCCCTCCCGCCAGATTCGTATCCTCTAACTTTCTTGACAAATTTTATCATACTTGATCTTATTTATTTATTACATAATTAATACTATTTAATTTAAAATTATTTTTTACGTAAATTATATTAATTTATTTTAAAAATAAAATTATAAATCATGTAGTTATTATTAAACAATACTTTTATAAGAGTGATTAAGATTAAGGATGACCAAGTTTGCCGTACAGTAGCAACGGTCGCGACCGCCTGCCTGACTCTACCTTTCAAGCTCTCGTTTTTCTTCGCGGCGCATGGCGTGTGTGGCCTGACGCCTGGTTTCTTTCTTTATTCTTTTATTCCTTTTTTCTGCGCAGGCGCCGTGAGGAGCGTCCACGGGTACAAGGTGGTCGGCAGGAAAGCCGGCTTGGGGTGGGTCCGGTGGGAGCGGTGGGTGGAGCGCGGGTTCGTCCTCTCCGCCGACGGCAGCCGCGAGGTCGGCGTGCCCGACGCCGCGCCGCGGATACTGCAGGCGGGGTGCCACGGCCGCCCGGCGTTCCGCGAGGGCGACACGGTTGGCGAGTGGCGCTGCATTGTGGCGTTCGACTCCGTCGCCGACGTGAAGCCGTCCGTCCCACCGCCGCCGGTGCTGTGCCCCATCTGGTGTGTACGACCGACTGATCACGTCAAATATTAACGGATGAGGAAAATAGCCCGGTTCAGGCCTGAATCCCTTCTACTCTGACAAAACAAAATGTATATGCACCGAAATTTCTTCCTGATTCACTTATAATGCATTTCTTTTTCCTTTCAGGAATCCTCAGCTCAAGTGTCTGCCTAACCTCTATAACGACCTGGAAAAGGTGTTTCATTTTCAGAGTGTGGAGAATCTCCCACAGCTCATTCACTCTGATTCCGAAGAACAACAAGAGTCCATTCAGCCAGGTGAATGGGAGAACATTTCTGATCAGGCTGAGTATGCGTCTAACTCTGACTCTGGTTCTGATGAGAATCCTCAATCTGGTACAGGTAATTGCATCTATTCCTTAATTTGGAGATATACTAATAACTGCAGTTTGTGGCGATGCTTTCAATTGTGAAGTGTTACTGGTACATGTTTCCCTTCTCCATCTGAAGCTGAATTTCTTGGTACTTTGTATGACTTTGTTGGCTTGGTACAAAAGTTTCAACCTGTGCCAAGGAATGTGATTTATCAAGGCATCTTAATAGTCCTGTAGGATGTTGAAAACGATTAGCAGTTAATACAAAAAAAAAATCACCCTATTATATATGACCAGATACTTGAAGTGTTTTGCTTATTTTTATTTACTTTTGTCGCGTAGTTTTGAACGGAAAAGGCACAATTTGAACGGATATATCTTTTGTCGCTTAGTCGTCCCATTCCTTTTGCTTTTCAAACCGACAGATTCGCGTAACGTATAACCGCTCTCCTTTAATGAGTAGTGGTGCTCTGACCTTGTTTCGAAAAAGACAGTCTTCATATTTGGTTCCTAATGATGATAGACCCATCAACACTACAGTTAACTAAGGAAACATTAAATCATCGCAAATATCATGACAGGTCGTCAAGGATAAGACTGCAAAGCCATAGAGGAGAAAAAAAAAATTGACTCCCTGCCAAGTTGATGTCTTTTCATGTTTGGCTAGGAAGAGAGTAGAACTTGTGGTAGCTGCTAGATACTGAAAGAGTTACTCCTTTTTTTAAAAAAAAAAAAATATTGGTTGATGCGAAACAAGTTGTGTCAAAGAAGTATAGGTATCCCAGTTTATCCCAACGAAATTCCAGCATTCAGCATTAGGGGCATTAAAAGAATAGGTGATATGTATATTCTTCTATATTTAGTTTGCTGAGAACACAGTTGTAATCATCCCCCTCTATCTTGTAGTCGGGTGACAAATTGAAAGTCAAGTTCTATAGTTACCTGTTTGATCCTTGACTTCTCATTTCCTTTCATATTCACTAAAATTATAATAGCAACTTTATATTCTCAAGATTTATTGCACCTTTTGGAAGTTTGAAGTATCATTGGGCTGTTTGATACTCCCTCCATCCCATAATCATCTTCGTTTAAGCTAGTAACACCAAGACCAAGGCAGCATTATTTTCATTTAATCTGTCATACACCATCTTAATTGATCAAGCAATAACTACACCAGCATGGTGCAAGGAGAGAGTGCGTACGAATAGCGCTTCTGCATGCGGGAGCCAAACAGCCAACCATAATTAAGAAACTTAATTAGCAAGGAAAACACATAGCTGCATGCACATATAGCAAGGAGATCATCTGGGAAACAACAACCGACAAAGATTTTTGTGGGATGTAGATTTTGACCTTAGACGAAGATAATTTTGGGATAGAGGGAGTATCTGGTAGCTATTTTGTTGTGCTACTTGAGTGCTTAATACTATCTATATGATGAATGCAGAACCGCTAACAGTTAAGAAGTACCGGAGAGCCAATAAGGGGCATATAGCAGGCATCACATTAGCTGAGATTGCTCAGTGCTTTCATCTTCCAATGAGAGAAGCTTCGAAGACTTTGAAGGTTGGAGTCAGTTTTCTGAAGAAGAAATGCCGGGAATATGGAATACATCGCTGGCCTCAGAGGAAACTCAAATCTTTGGATTCCCTCATTCATGATCTCCAGGTACACTGACAGCATTTGTTTTATTCCTCTTTGCTTGTGAACTTACTGGCCAATATCTGGCAAATCTGATGCAATTCTGACTTACCGACACGAATGCAACACGCATTTCATGGTCTCTTCACTTCTTCAGGATGTGCTTGATTACCAAGCAAAAGGTGGTGTGCCACAAGCGAAGGAGAAGTAGGCTCTTACGATAAGGGCCCTCACGAAGCGGAAGAGGATGCTGGAGAGGGAGAAGGAGACCATCCGGCAGAAGCCCGCCTTGGACCTAATGGCTGAAACCAAGCTGTTCAGGGAAGATGTTTTCAAGAGGAGAAACAGGGCTAAAAGAGGAACCAAGCACTAGAGTGTCTGTTTACACTTTTGGACTGGACAATGAACTTCCAAATGTAATGTGGCGTCTCAAGTAGCTTGAACAAACCGGGATGTGCGTCTCAAAACTGGTCAGCGCTGCCGGGCTAGCTCTGTGAAACCCATATTTACCGTGACTTTCTCAGATTATTCTAGCTGCTCTTTATATATCTTCTTGTTGTGTTCTGATGCTTCTTGTTTAACGTGGGTGCTCATGCCGGTGCTGTTCACTGCACTCAGCTGGTGGAAACGGAACTAACTGAAGAAGAATTGAAGGCGGTCATGACTCGTGTCCAGGCAGCCTCTGTTCTCACTTTTTTTTCTCAGAAGATCAAAGCATCCCCATTTCTCATTATTCGGATTTCTGAACGATGCTTGGTTGGATTTTCGTTTGTGCAGAAGCTGGAGATCAAGCGATTTCTTCGAATGATTTTGTACAAGCAAAATATACGGGTTACCTTCCTGTCATTCTCAATCAGAATTACAAAATTAGTCATACCGAGGAGCACCACTGCAAAATATGCCCTCGTCAACGCCCAAAGCCACGAAACTTGGGCGGTAGGCAAGCATCGACCCGGTTGACTACACGCCGCGGAAAATTGCTTGAGAAGTCATCCACGCAGTCCAAGCTACTACACGTCAAAGAAAGCAATCACTCAAATCTTAGCTTCCGCCGTTTTATAATAAAAATAAAGCTAATTAACACTTTTGGCCTGCAAACCATCCCTGACTTTTCCTAAAGAAATTCAGACGTCTCGTTCAAGAATCAGAAATATCATCAGCGCTAGTGCGAGCAGGTGGGCTGAAGAAACCTGAACAAGCTGCTCACAATCTGTGTTTCTTCTTGCAGAGTCATTTAAGCTAATGGTGGATCAATTGCAGAGGATAGACTTGCTTATGTGAAGAAGGCGATTGCAATGCCTATACAGTACTTAATTTTGGTGATTGACTTGCTGAGGATTATTAATCAATTTTAAACGGGTCTCCTCTAGTCAATGCTATCATAGGAGTACTTGTGTATTGCATTCGGCAAGATATGATACTGTCCGATCAAATCTTAGGCAAACTAGTCAAACACACTCGCTGTACCACATTGACGCTTTTTATCTAAAAAAAAGCTTATCGAAGCCGCGAACTTTTACATGAAACCCAATGAGATGGAAATTGCACTGGGCACTACACGCGGAAGAAAAGGGTGACCTGACATGTTAACCTCGTTATTAGTCATGATTCATCAGATTTGTTGGTGGTGGTAGGCTTGCATTCGGCGACGTTGGCCAAAGCTTGCAGTGTGCACTCTGACCGAGCCTTTGACCCTTCACGGTGGCGTTTGGATTTTTCTGGAAATGGAGAGTGAATTTAGGATTGGGAAATCAATGAATAATTAGGATGTAATATTATAGATAAATGAACGGTGCAGATCTTTTTCTTTGTTTCCTTATACCTAACCAGGGACCATATCCTTTGCAAATTCATTGGTTCGAGGTGTTTCGGATTTCGTTCACACGAGGGGCAAAAGCGAAAGATGTCGTATCGGAAAGTTGGGGATAAAGTTGCGATATGTTCGGCCCTGCAGCTTAGTAAGCGTGAGTATGTGCAGCCTCTGTACTGTACTACTCTATCTATTTTAAAATATAAATATTTTTAAAGTTAGTCAAAGTTAAATTTTTATTACTTTAACCATTAATAATGTATAACTAATAATGTTTTGTCATATAAAAGTTATAGTTTTTAATTCATCGTGAAATAAGCTTTTATAAAAAAAATAAATTTTTACATTAAAAATTATGTAATTTATTAGATATTATTAGTAAAAGTTAAAAAGTTTGACTTTATTTAAACCTAAAAATGCTTATATTTTAGAACGGATGTAATATAATCCCTTCAAGTTTGAAATAGCTGCTGAGAACAAGATTTCCATTTCTATCTTTCGAAATGGAATCAGCCAGGTTTCTTCTTCTGGTGCTGCTTTTATCCCTTTTGAATTTGGGTAATCTTGGCTAAGCATTTATAGAAAAGCTTGTCTTCCACCTGACAAAAATGGACATATTTCTGTGACCCTTTTTCTGTCAACCACCCCCCAAAATATGTTTGTCCAGAGGGAAAATTCTTCCAGTTCTGTGACAGGTCTACGATGTGTCAAAACTCCTACGTACGCAGCTCGTGTTGAAATCCATCGACCAGCAAATTGTAAAGATATCAAAAGGGCAGCACAGACTCGCCAGGGCGTTTGACTTGCCCAAGTAAACACATAGCTTTCGTCCTGAACTGAAGTCATGCGCTTGATTAGGCCAAAGAGAACGCACTGATGGAAACCCAAACCTGACATGTTGAGTTGACACTGCCGTCTTGAGCGCAGAAAAAGCTGCCTCCACAACGACGACGGCTACCCATCAACAGAAAGGTCTCCCCTACCGCGTAATAACCCTCGGTGATCGTACGTCCGCCGGGGTAGGGGACGAGGCCACGCTTTTTATGTCGCCGGGCGACGGGAAAGAGAAGGCAAATTCCAAAGCGAAGAGGCGTGTGGCAGCTGCAGGAAACAGAGGAGTCCAGGAGAAAACAGAGGAAGAGGAGCGTACCATCGACGGAGCTTGCTGTTGCTGCTGCTTCCATGGGGAATTGCTTCAGCTCGGAGGAAGCCGAAGTGGAGGCCGTGAAGAACTACGAACACCACCACGGACAGCCCCAAGGTACTTGCTGCTACCACTCTTTTTCTGGGATGCATTTCCTCTGCGCTTCTTACTCGGGCATGCCGGCAGTCTTGGACGGATTGATTTCAGCATTGGTTCACCCTGCGTTAATTTTTCTTGTTTCTTCACATGTTTTAATTCAGCCGAAGCACCTTCAGATTCAGTGTTATGGATGCCCATCCAATCCTTTGCTCATCGTAAATTTCTTGTCCTTCCACAGCTAGAGCTCCTCCCATGGCGGCACCGGCACCAAAACAAGTCAACGCTTCCACGAGCACGTCGTCGCACCGGGCCAGGTCCCCGGGTTCGTCCATGAGTAGCAGCAGCACAACCGGAAGACGCCGCGGCGACAGCACGGGCCCGCTGTCGTCCTGCGCCGACGACGCCGGAGCGTACCCGGAGGGCCAGATCCTGGAGACGCCGAACCTGCGCGTCTTCACGTTCGCGGAGCTCCGGTCCGCGACGCGCAACTTCAGGCCGGACACGGTGCTCGGCGAGGGCGGGTTCGGGCGCGTGTACAAGGGCTGGGTGGACGAGAAAACGATGAGCCCCGTGCGCAGCGGCGCCGGCGTGGTGGTCGCCGTCAAGAAGCTCAACCAGGAGAGCGTGCAGGGGTTGCAGGAGTGGCAGGTGCGTTCGTGCGTACACGGTGCTACAAACACGACGCGCTAGACAGGAAGCGGCGCCGCCGTTCCGCCCGTGAAACGGGCAGCAGCGTCGCCGTGTAGACGCGCGTGATACAGCTCAAGTATTATCGATTGGCATCGGCAGATTCCCAATCCCGTCCATACAGCGTGTTCACGTGGCCCCGTTCGTTTTCAAATGTTCATATCATACGCATCCGCACCACCTGCTCGCGGGGGAACCGCACGAGCTATAGCTAGCTGGTGCCGTCCTGTTCTCGCCGCCTGATCCGATCAGCGTTTTCAGCGCTGCTCTATGTTTTTTTGGTCCCATGCTGAGGCTGAGCTAATCAACCGTGACGTTGTTTTTTTTTTTTTTGGCAGTCCGAGGTGAACTTCCTGGGGCGGCTGTCGCACCCGAACCTGGTGAGGCTGCTGGGGTACTGCGTGGAGGACAGGGAGCTGCTGCTGGTTTACGAGTTCATGGCCAAGGGCAGCCTGGCGAACCACCTCTTCAGAAGTGAGTCTCCCTTCCTCCTCTTCCTTGCTGGCATTTTCTAATTGCTTTCTGTTCGATTCGTCGCATCTTCGCTGGATTAATATTCCTTTGATAAAGACCGGGGTTGTTGACTTCGCTGACAAAGGAAGCTGCGGGAACCATTTTGCTCGGCGACAATGCCAACCTCTGCAATCTTTTGCGAAGCGAATCAGTATACGATAGGAAGGAGCGAAATTAACGAGCGTTTCTCGCAACCACGCAGAGGGTGGATCCTTGGAGCCGATGCCGTGGAACCTCCGGCTTCGCATCGCGATTGGCGCCGCGCGCGGTCTCGCCTTCCTGCACTCGTCGGAGAAGCAAGTGATATACCGAGACTTCAAGGCGTCCAACATCCTCCTCGACACGGTACGCGCCACGACACAAATCAACGCTTCATCAAACAAATATCCTCGAGTCCCCTGTAACCCAGTCTTGGCTACACGCAGCATTACAACGCCAAGCTTTCGGATTTCGGCCTCGCGAAGAACGGGCCGACGGGCGGCGACAGCCACGTCACCACTCGGGTGATGGGCACCTACGGCTACGCTGCCCCGGAGTACGTCGCGACAGGTACGCGTCCGCTCGTCCCTGTGGCAGAGGCCGCCGTCTTCTGAGATAAGCAACTCCCGACCACCGTCTTGCGTCGTCTCCAGGGCACCTCTACGTGAAGAGCGACGTGTACGGGTTCGGCGTGGTGCTGCTGGAGATGCTGACGGGCCTGCGCGCGATGGACACGGGCCGTCCCGCGGAGCAGCACAACCTGGTGGACTGGGCCAAGCCGTACCTGGCGGACCGGCGGAGGCTGGCGCGGCTCGTCGACCCGCGCCTCGAGGGCCAGTACCCGTCCGAGGCCGCGCTCAAGGCGGCCCAGCTCACGCTGCGGTGCCTCGCGGGCGAGCCCAGGAGCCGGCCCTCCATGGCCGAGGTCGTCGCCTCGCTCGAGGAGATCGAGCGGATCAGGCCGCGGCCCAAGGGCGAGGCGGCGCGGACCGGGCAGCGCGACAACCGCTCGTCGCGCTCCAGGTCCGGCGGCGGCGGCGATTCGGACGGGGCGCGGAGCGGCCACAGATAGCAAACACAACTACTCGAGCGAGAATCGGGGATCATGCCTCAGTGATGGTTGATTAGTTTGCATGCATATGGTAGGCCCCGATGCCCCTGCCAAGGAACGGAATGGACCTGGGATTTGCAGTCACACCAGCACGTTCGGTCGGTTGGTGTTTGGGTGGAGAACGCTTATGAATGCTGCTATTGCTCTCGTTGGCCGGCTGCTCAACCCGCACGGACCATCTAAAGCTTCCTTCAAATTGCGTGATTGCGACGAGATGAAAGCATCATCGGCTGCTGTAACAGGCCAGCCCTGGAAATCAACTGACAATTTTTTTTTCTGGTTTAATATTGTACATCTTAATGCATCCAAGTATCAATAGGATGATGGTAGACTTCCACTAGAAGGCGGAACTGGTAAGCATACCAGCGTCCATAGAAAATACAGTTCATTCAGGTTTGGGTGCGCAGCTAAAGTGTAGCCTGCGCTGTTCCAGCTCGAGTCGGAAGGGACAATACAGCTGCAGTCTAGCTGAATCTATCCCCTGATAGATTTTTGACTTACTGTTCTTTTCCTTTAACAAAAGACTGATTAACTATAAACACCAAGTTGATGTTTCACCAAATGCAGCATATTTCCTCGCAGCGCGCTCGTGATCACAGTTTTGGTGATTATTTAACTCAGTCTGTTGTTCAGTTATACTCCCTCTAATAATGAATTGATCATTTGAGAAATGCTGTGCTGCACATCTTGTAAGAAAACGTGAGTCCAAAGTTTTAGTTTGCGAACCTCTAGTTTCAATTGTGATACATCTTGGGCCCATACAATGCTACGGTTTCCATAATGTCATTAAAAAATATTTTATCCACAGTCGCTGAACTAAGAAGTGATCCCCTACAAGGTCCCATAAGTAACCAGTCTTCCAATTTCAGCAGGTTCGTTTGTCAAATTGGCAGTGCGCAATTGATGCATCAGATATTTTGTTGTGGTTCTTGTGGTTGAGTCTGACATAAATCCGTAAAAGTAATTGCTATCAGAGACAACCTAAACTACGAGGACGAATTACATGTACCAGAATAAATCTCGATATAACCTTGTCAGTAATAGCCTAACTGGCAACCCTTGTAAAAAAAAAGCATAACGATCTCCAGAGCATGATGCTGTCTCAAAAGTCTTTTTGCGTGTCAGTCCGTGTCCGAGAGCGTCTGAACCTAGTGAGGCCTCACCAACATAAGCGGATTTTCTCCCTCACTGATGCCGATCCTCTCGAGAAAACAAGGTGGGCCACCAGCACCCACACATGCCGCGCGTCGCCTGCACTGCAACATGCACCATATAATCTGGGCCTGATCCAACCGAAACGGCTGGGCCTCGGTCCATATCACGCGGGCGCGGGCGCGTTCAATATTATCCAATTTCGAAGGACCAGGGCGTCCGATCCAACGGCTCCCGTGCGGCCCACTAGCCGTTGCAGCCGTCGCTTCTCCCGGTTCAAATCGGCCCCGCTTCCCTCTCGCACCGCATTTCGGCAGGCAGAGGCCTCAGACACTCCTCCCAGTCTCTCTCCCCAGTTTGTTAGGTGACGAACAAAAACTGAGAAGATACCCGCTCCAATTTTTTCTCCGCTTCCCCCTCTCTCTCCTCCTTCGAACCCCTTCCGAAGGCCCAGGGACGGAGGGTTTGGGCTTTGGAACCGTTACCACTGTTCCCGTTATCAACGCCGCCGCCGCCCCGCCGATCCCGTATAACTGCCCACCGCCCAGCGCCCACCGGCTCGCTTCTCGCTTGGATCGGAGCCAGCCGCCAGCGGGACTGCCGGCCGATCCACTTCCTCCTCCGGCGGGTGCGTTTCACGAATCCGATCGTGCTTTCCTGCCCTCCACCTCCACGGAGATCAGGGGGGGCGTTTCTTGGATCAAATCTTGAGCCGGACTGACGACGGTGGGCGATGGCGGACGAGAACCGGAGGCCGCTGTTGGCATGGCCCGAGCCCAGCGTCCGAGGTGCGCGTTCTGCCCCCCTAGATATGTGCCGTGTTCGTGGCGGCGCGTTTCCCTCGTCCTTACATCTCGTGATTTGCGTTCCGGTTTGTGCAGAGACGGATGGGAACCGGCCGGCGCTCAGGGAGATCAAGAACCTCGCCGGCGCGGGACCTTTCCCCTGCGCCACTGCCAAGAAGCACGTGTTGCAGTAATATCCCTTCCAGGGCCATGCCGTTTCATGGTTCTCGGTGACAAAAATCTTGTTTTTTTTATCGTCATGTCTTTTTCATTTCTTCAGGAAGGGTGGGATGGTCGAGCAGAAACCCTTATTGGCTACCAGCCGGCCGATGACCAGGTTAGGACGCCCCCTGTTTTCGCGTTCTGTCAATGTCATTCCTTGGGGT
The DNA here is from genome assembly GCA_001602275.1 of Zoysia japonica. Taxonomy (NCBI): domain Eukaryota; kingdom Viridiplantae; phylum Streptophyta; class Magnoliopsida; order Poales; family Poaceae; genus Zoysia; species Zoysia japonica. The sequence goes on along the minus strand of BCLF01000023.1, from coordinate 56,375 downwards.
GTTGATTTAACCTTGTACAGCTTCGGTGGTTCAGACAACTGGCCTCCTCTTTGGCGAGCAAGAAGCAATCGGAACAACAGGGGACAGCAACTGATGCATTACGAGCACCTGTCGATGATGGCATCATCGACATCGCCAAGGACCTGTGCGAGTCAGGCAATGATATTGACATGGTATTTTGCACTGTGATAATTTACTCTTTCTCGAGGGGATGGAAATGTGGAATTTTCTGAGGGCTCTATAATGGGAAGGAGTGTGGCTTACTGTTATGTTTCATTCGTTACTGTAGGTTAAGGACAAGGACAGTGTGAATGATGAAATAATGGATATTGACAGTGCTGACTCGGGGAATCCGCTTGCGGCAACAGAATATATTGAAGCCCTTTACGAGTTTTACAGAGAAAATGAGGTGATCTACATCTTCAGAGGATTGATTTTATTCTTAAATTAAGTCATAGTTTGTCAGGACAAAACTAATTGCTGCTTTTTTCCCTATATGTAAGGACGATCAGATGTTCTAGCTACAAATGGCATAAATTCTACGAACAACTGTTCATGCAAAATTCATTAAGTTAGACTGTAATCAGCCCACTTCACACAAGAAACTGCAACATTCTTTAATGCACAGTGCATTCTTAACATGATTATCACTTGGCATGTCAAGGAACTAACTTGCGACAAAAAAATGCTGCTATGTCTGATTTGAGCGATTCTGATTTCTAATATGTTTTTCATTTCACAGCCATGTGTACTTTAGTTAACTATTGTTGCTTGTCCTGTTTAACACATGGGAATGTTATGATGCTTGAAAACTATTCATATTGATGTGGATTTTTTTCGTACAGGGAACCCGACCCCATTCACAAGTCCAGTGTGTTGTAATGTTTAAAAATTTTATCAAAAAAATTTATGTGCACATTCACATAATTAAGTTAAGAAAATCTGCAAAAACTCAGCATCCAGTTTACCCTAGAGAGCAAGAAATAAAACATACAAAGATCAAACTGACCTTATTCATCATGTACCAATGATACCACCTGTTACTTTTTTTTTATTTAGTTTTGATATGGAAATGAACTGGAAAATGGATTACTGCATGTTTACGTGTCTCTCTCTATATGTGTTCTACATATACAATGTTTTATGAAAATTTTGTAACATTGGTACATGTTGAGTTATGTGCATTTTCACTAATGGCTGCACTAAATAGAGCTTTTGTTTTGGTCTTATAACATTAATACATTACACATGTTTTGGTCATAACTGTCAAGATCTACACTACAATTGAACAATCTGGTTCCAATATTCTACAGACGAACAATTTTCTGTCATGGGACTTCTCATAATTGTGCTTCAGATCAAACATATTGTCCATGTACTTCTAGGGCTCTCTTTTCTAATATCCTCAAAATAAAATGTGACCTCTTGGATTTAAAAGCATTCAGAACATGGAAATGTTATAGGTTCTTGATCCTGGTATGTTGCTCTATGCAGGCAAAAAGTTGTGTCAAACCTGATTACATATACAGCCAACAAGATATAAATGCAAAAATGAGAGCAATTCTAATTGATTGGCTCGTCGAGGTAGAAAAACTTTCTGGAACTGTAGCTTAAAATTTGTACAGATTTCAAATGGCGTGGAGTTTTAATATTTCTGATCGTCCCTTGCCAGGTCCACTACAAATTTGAGCTATTGGACGAGTCACTCTTCCTTACAGTAAATATAATAGATAGATTCTTGGAAAAGCAAGTGATTCCAAGGAAGAAGCTGCAGCTGGTTGGAGTAACAGCTATGCTTCTTGCTTGCAAATTTGAGGAGGTCGCAGTTCCAGTTGTTGAGGATCTAGTGATGATTTCTGACCGGGCATATACAAAAGGGCAGATTCTAGAAATGGTAATCCTACTGAATGCAATGAGTGCTTCCATTGAATCCATACCAAATTTTACTAAACCTGCAGATTAAAATGTGAAATTGTTCATGAAATTGGATCCATACATCGATTTTTTCCATTTAACTGCATTGTCACTGCAACAAATTGGGTCAAATCTCAAATGCAATATTTTTGAATGATTTTTGTAGTGTCCATGACTTATTGATTTTTTTTTTGTACTAAGAGTTGAATCTTCTTATTGAGCAGGAAATATTGATTCTGAACGCACTACAATTCAACATGTCTGTTCCTACTCCTTATGTCTTTATGAGGAGATTTCTGAAGGCAGCAGATTATGATAAACAGGTGAAGAATCACAACCTTCTCATCTATTTTACTAAATTCAATTTAGTAAGTACAAGATCTCAGTAGTTGTATGTTGATCTCCAGTAGTTGCAAGTTAATTTTTATGATTGACACAGTTCCGGATGTCTTGTTTGACAGCTAGAGCTAGTATCTTTCTTCATGCTAGAGCTCTGCCTGGTTGAATACCAAATGTTGAAGTACCGTCCTTCACTTCTGGCTGCTGCTGCAGTTTATACAGCGCAATGTGCTCTCAGTCGTCGCCAGCACTGGACCATGCTTTGCGAGTTGCATAGCAGATACACCGCTGACCAACTCATGTAAGTTTATGGGTAGTTAACCTCATGGGGTTGATAAGCATATATATATCTTGACTGAAGTTGCTCCTTCTGCTGTTCTCTTTTTCAGTGAGTGCTCCAGGATGATGGTAGACTTACACCAGAAGGCCGGAACTGGCAAGCTTACGGGAGTCCACAGGAAGTATAGCACCTACAAGTTCGGGTGTGCAGCCAAAGTAGAACCTGCACTGTTCCTGCTGGAATCAGGAGGGGCATCAAGGTCAGCTGCAAACATTGCGAATTTAGTTTGCTTTGGAAACAAGACGCTGAAGCAAACATCTTGCTTATGTTAACAAAAGTGCAGAAGATGTTATTTTAGATTTGCTCGTGAGCAAGTGACGTTAGTCTGTTTATTACTCATGTTTTGATTTGTGAAATGGTGATAACCTACCTAATTGTACGTCGAACCTTGTAAAGGAAACAGTTTTGAATTAAATGGATCAATAAAAAATTTACCATCATGCTTTCTTATTTATCCACGGGAGACGTTGGATTTGGAGGACGTATATTTAACTGCGCGTAGGGTTGGTCTCCGACCACGCGATTCGCTAGAGTAAAAATTTAAGAAGAATGACAGATCAAGCGAGGCAGCGTTTGTCAGAACTTTGACACTTGATCTTGGAACCTTGCAACGGATCAAAATGAAGGTAATGTTAGTCGGATTGTTACAGATTCTACAGAAGCTAGTTGTTACAAATTCGGCGTGATCTAGACTTCAGCCAGGAAACAGAGTTCGGTCGAAAGATGATCAGAGGTTTTTTTTTAAAAGAACTGAGTTCCGATATGAGCGGGCTATTCTCAAAGTATCCTCACGGCCCATCTTGAGCCAACAAGGCCTGGCCCGCCTTCCCCACACCGCCGCCACGCCAGCGACCAGCGCAAGCAATGTAGCCGACACATCACCCCTTGAAAGCATATGGCCCACTGGTCAGATAAAGCAGAAGGGGGACATATAGCGACTCCACCACAACTCGCAGAGTCGGGGTGTGTCCGAGTGGGTGTGTGCGTGTGGCATGAGTTAATATGTAATTTCAGATACTACAACTTGTAATCATAATTTAAGGCACTCAATAAAAAAACTCGCGGAGTCGCGGGCCGCGGTTAGCCCACTCCGTTTCGGTCTCCTCCAAGGTCCCGGTGGTCTTGCAGGAAATCTCACGCGGGGAGACGCCAGAATCTCTCGATTTGGCTGCGATGGCCACCCTGACCTGTTCTCCGTCCTGTCGTGGTGATGCGCTGTCTCAGGTATCCCCACCCTCTTCTGTTTCGTCCAAATCCGTGACCACGCGATGCTCCCTCATGTCAATAGATTTCCTTTGTGCCTCCTCGCTCTTGTATTTAGCGGTAGGATATTGTTAGGGAAACCTTCTCCTTCTGTTGGTTAAGGTTTATGGTATCTTCTATTGAGGTTTGTTTTTGAAGATTTTCTCATTAGCTGTACACATTTGTATATAGATTGTTGGTTAACGTTAATTTCACACATTGGCGAATACAACTTAATGACATTGGTATGTCGACGAATAATTACATATTTTTATAAAATATAATTTTTATTACATAATATTTTATTACATATGCATTCTAAATATATACTATTATTATTGAGAATTTGAAAGCTATTATAGAAAATATAAACATATTATAGTTTTTATACACGATATACAAACTATCTCTTAAAATCAATTTTAGTAATAAGATTATAAGTTTGAAACTATACGAGTAGATAAATAGTAGTACTACCTATTAATAACAAACTAAAAATAAGAAGCAACACATTCCTAGTTACTATATATATAACTATACCAAAAGATATAAAAAAACCTTTTACATAAAGATATTATCTTTAAAAATATCCTAGTACTTTAAAAAGTTATAAATTACTTTAAGCTATCAACATTCTAGAATTATTTTTTTGTCGATGCTAAATAAGGTTACTATGAATAATAAACGTTTTAGTAGTAAATCATCGTGTTAGGTAAAGTCACACATATAACCTCAGTAATAAATTATTCGAACATAAAATTCACATATAATTGCATAAAAGGAAAAAAAGAGAATGAATCCAATATACATTAACTAGTGGTATTATATTCTAACCGTATTAGTAAATAAAAAATTTATGGCCTACATAATTTATTTTATTGATTTAGTCTATTAAAAAGTCAAATCAGTGTAATCTTTTCTTTATACACTTTACTCCCTCCATTTACTTTTACTTCTGATTATAAGATTCAAAATTTATTCTTAAATTATTAAATAGATGTAGTATATCTAATTAAACTTCAAAATTTAAACTAAGTTTATATGGCGAGTTCATAAATATTATATCCTAACAATTAAAAGTAAAATCAATAAAATATTTTTAATTAGCTTTTTTTAAAAGAAGCAACTCTCATGCTTTCCTTTTTTTTTACGAGGGCCAGATCACATATCGATTTCAACAATGCGGATATAAATAAAATTAGACTGTGACAAGTTTTCAAGATGATCAAGCCGGCCAAACATTAAGGGTAGAGTTGTAATTCTTTTTTCACGGCCTGTTCTTTTTCAACATTACAAGTAATTGAAATAAATATACACTCATTTCACAAAACGCATATTAAATTATTGTCGCAATTGACTTTTAATTTTGTTTAATCATTTGTCTTATTATATCAAATATTTTGTTATGACTTACTCTCTCCATTCCTTAATTATTATCATTGACTTCTAACATTATTTTTCTATTCATTTTATTAAAAACATTTATAAATACCATGCATCTTATTATAGTATATTTTATCATCAAAATAATTGAAATATGAGTACAATTTATAAATTTGAAGCACTTGTTTTCCCCGGCATCTTCTTTTTCCTCGGCTGTTGTCAACCACGACTGTTAGGCCCTCTTTGGAATGGAGAAATGAAAAATAGAGGAACATGAAAAAAAAAGTATGAATGGAGAAAATGTAGGAATTGAGGAAGTGGCAAAACCATAAAAATCTAAAGAAAAGGAAAAAAACCATTTGAAATGAAGTAACAGAAACATAGGGTAAAATATATTAGTGTAACTAAATAAAAATTTTAGAAGCTATATTACCTATATTTCTTATCCCATCACGCTCCCTGTCTCCTCCCTTCTACTCTTTACGTCTCAGAATAAGTGTTCATTTAGATTTAGTCAAATATATTTTAGAACTAATTATTTAAATAAATATAAATTAATTTTAATATATATAAAATATATATCATAAAAATATTTTTATGAATTTAAAAGTATAAATATTAGATTTCAATGTTAACCGAATCTATAAAAATCATTCGTCAAACCTGGATGGATGGATGTAGATTTCAAAGTGGAATGTGCTCGCTGTTTCCAATAGACATGTTGCTGGTCCAACAAATGCTCAAGTTTAAACCTGAGCTCAACTGTTATCGATTAATTTGCTCCTGAGAGATAGATTAATTTGCTCCTGAGAGATAGGAGACCGGTGGCACCTCTCCAGCTCTCTTTTTGCATATTTTATCTGCTTTCTCAAAGCTCCAAGTACCTTGCGATCCCATTCCCACAACTCCCCCAACATACGGTTTTGTATTTCCATAAGACAAACATCCCCCTACTGATCGTCATATCCAAAGCTTCCTTCACTCGGTCGAAGCACTCTTCCTCCTCTATCCACCGCGCCTCAAACTTCTTCATAAATTTTAGGGGTTTCCGCCAATGCATCAACTCACTCTCCCCAGGTTCAATGATGATAGGACGATGATCCGAATGGCGCGGATCCCCATTAATCACCCAACCAATCGAAACTGAGCTTTCCATGCACTGTTGGAACAGCTCTGTCTACCCTCTCTCTTGTGAAGCTCGCCACCGAAAGATGATTATTTCGCCAAGTAAAAGCATTCCCGATAAAACCCAAATCATGCAGATCACAATCCTCAAGAGCTTATCTGAAATTCAATATACAACTATCAGTTTGCAATGGACCGCCCTCTTTTTCGCAATTAAACAAGATTCATTGAAATCCCCGCAACACAACCACGGCAACTGGCTTTGGTCTTTGAGAATTCTCAAAAGGCTCCACGTCTTCTTATTCTCCTCGCTTTTTGATTCACCATAAATACCCGTAAACCTCCACGCAGAACCATCCTTTTCTTTAATCTCCGCATCAATATGATACCGAGAATAGCCAAAGACTGTCAGGTCCACCTCCTTCTTTTAGAATAAAGCCAACCCTCCTCTTGTCCCAATACTGTCCTTCGCCACCATGTTAGTCATGTTCAGCCGCCACTTTAGCTCCTCCATCTACCTAGTGTCATGTTTTGTCTCCAAGAGAAACAAGACATCAGGATCCTTCTTCTTCTGGACATCCAGAAGATCTTGAACTCCCGGGTCATTTCTCAGACCATGGCAGTTCCATGCGATGAGCCTCATTGGTTCAGGCGGGATTGTCCATGTAATCCCACCAGCTGATTGTTGTTCTCTTCTCCCACCAGTTTGAGCTTCTTCTTGCCCTCTACTTTCTCAACCTCCTCCTCCACGAGCGCTTTCGGGGACCAGACAGAGCACTTCGTGCTCCCCACCCTTCCTAAAAGTCACGCATGGGCTCTTTTTTAAAGTTGTCCTTTTCTTTTCAGCTTGCTGCACCTCTTCTTTGCACCCCCCCCCCCAATACCCCTCCTTTGTCTATTCAGCCTTGTCTACATTTGACTCCGTCCAGCAGCCATCATTTAGATTTGTCAGCTGGTCAACATCCATACAAGCTTTGTCCTCATCCTCCTTCCCTCCCTCCCTTTGCAAGATGCTAACCACGCCATCTCCCTCTTCTAACCGAATAGCAGCATCAGCATCGAGAGCCTTCCTCGGGCCCAAGGCCGCCGCTGTGTTTTGACCTAAGGTTGGCCCCTTTTTCCTATGTCATGGCCTGTGTCATGCCTCGGGCCGGCTCAGCACGCCTGGCCGTCGTGTCGGGCCGTGCTCGGATTGGGCCAAAATCTTCGGGCCTCGGGCCGGCCCAGTTGGCCAGCTATACCTTCCTGCTCCCTAGTATCCATTAACCACAACACAATACCTACAAGAACAGATGGAAAACCTTCAGATATGACAGAGCTCTAGAAAATAGTGAAAATCTAGGTGGATTTGGGTGGAGACCTAACCTAAAACCCTGGCTTTATGAGCTTCCGAGTCGCCTTGGACTGGAAACGGGTCGGGGGGGGGGGGCCTGGGACTTGGACTGCGGCGGAAGGCTGCGGAGGCAGCACTGGAAGGAAGAGGAGCAAGGCGGAGAAGAAAGAGGACCAGCTGCAGGGGCACATCAGGATATAGAGTAAAAGGTCCAATGGGGTCGTGGGGAGGTGAATTTTGACGGCTACGTGGCACTTTGTCAGGTTCGATGCTACGAAAAGCCTGTGGCACCAGACCGAGGTATTTTGAACTGAAGTTTTCAATTCAGAGACTGTAGTACTCCAAAATTTCTTTCTCCCACATGCATCTGATTTGAAAGCAACGGACGAGATGTACTGCTATAATAAAGGAACAATATCAGTGAACAGTGTTTCTGCTACAGAAACTTTCAAAAATAATTATTACTACAATATAAAAATTTAAGATACTGTTCGCCTTCACAGCAGTAATCGCTATAGCACCCTCAAATTTCCGTCAAATTTTCTTCCGTCCCCTGCGTCCGGCCACGGCAGCGGCAACCCCAACCCCAACCGTCACCCGCGCGCGCCAGGGTGCTTTGTTGCCAGGCGCTGGGACACGGGCCTCCAATCCTACGAGCTTCCTTTGTGCCAAACGGGGCAAAAATCTAGCCCCGCAGCCACACGCCGGCCAGAGCACCACATCGCCCCGTTTCGATCCGCGCCGCCACCCAGCCCCCGCGCGCCGCCACTCCGCCCTTCGCGCCGACTCGAGGTAAAACGGTTCGCTGAGGTATGGCGACCGCCCTACATCGCCCTATTGGTAGATCCGCCTCTGATTTCACAGATGCCGAGCTTCTCACATTTTAGTTCATTTTTCAGATTACTGTCTAGAGGTGTGTACCTGAAAGGGTGATCGATCTCGAGGCCTGTTTGCCATAAGGAGATTTCAATTGGATTGCTGGATTTTGTTCTGTTTGGTAGCTGCTACGTGCATCTTATGCAGAGGTGATTTTGGATGATGCTGAAACATTGTGAGAGATTACGGGTCCGAAGAAGTGCCTTTCACCAGCATGATGTTCAATATTGGGCTTCTTGTGTCCCTGATGGCGCAATACAATGCACCTACATGGGCAACATTGATTGCTGGATTCTTCGTAGTGCTTTCCCTGTCCCTCTCTATGTACCTGATATTTGACCATCTCTCAGCATACAACAATCCGGAGGTGTCTAAAATTTTGCATCCTATTGCATCTTTTCAACACAGTTCTCTCAAAATATTCTGGCAACAACAATTTTTTACTCTCTTTGTATCTGTTCAACTTGTGCAGGAACAAAAATTTGTACTGGGTGTTATCCTGATGGTTCCCTGCTATGCAATTGAGTCGGTAAGACTTTTCAAACAATGCATGCATGAACTAAATTGTGACTTCCAGCAACATGTCTGATGGTCTTGCTCTTCTTTTGGAATAGTATGTTTCTTTGATAAATCCAAATACGAGTGTCTACTGTGGCATCCTGCGTGATGCTTATGAAGCATTTGCCATGTACTGCTTTGGAAGATATATTACTGCATGTTTAGGTGAGTTATGCCTTCTAAATAACAGGCCTTACCAACCCTGTGTTTATTACGGCAGCAGTTTTCTTTACCTGTGGACCTACATTTACTATATGAGTTCGTCTTTGGTACCATCTATGTTGTTGCTAAATATAAATGTGGGAATTTGGTTTACTGACCTGAATTTACACTTTGGAATTTACTGGAGGGCGTTAGAATGATCCATGCTTTTGGATAAGGCAGTCTTCTTACCTGAATTTTGTGTGACTTCAATCTTGTATTTACCTCTTCACTCTGTCACTCTTGTATCACTGAACTAGTGTGCTTTATCCACGCTTGCATTAGTATGTCTGTAGTTCTTCGTAAGCCTTAAGTGGCATTATCATGACAGAGCCATTGTTTGATTAAAACCATATTTGTTGACAACTTGGTAGATGTATCGTACAATGGCACACATTCTATTTAAGCCATTCACTTGTTAGCTCGATGTGGTGCATTGTCTTGTACAGTTGTTGTATTTCTTTCTCGCCATTTTTGTTTACTTACTATGCTGATCAAATGTAGGTGGGGAAGATAAAACAATAGCGTTTTTGAAGAGAGAAAGTAGCTCTGATGCTGGGCAACCCCTTTTGCACCATGCTTCCGAGAAGGGAATCATACATCATCATTTTCCTGTAAATTTTATACTGAGACCCTGGAGAGTTGGGACTCGTTTTTACCTGATTATCAAATTTGGAATCTTCCAATATGTATTGCATCTAGCCCATCTTGCAAAATTTTAGACCAGAGAACCTGAAATAAAGTCTAATGAAGTGCTCTGCAACAGGTTATCATAAAGACACTCACAGCTATTTTATCTCTTCTTCTAGAACCTTTTGGAGTGTATTGTGATGGAGAATTCAATTTTCGATGTGGGTAAGATAGTCCTTCGTGTCAGCTTGTTTAGCCTCGTATTTTTCAAACACATCTTTATGCAGTAGCTAAACTGGTAGAATGCAATTGCCGTGTCATCTTCATGATATATTTTTCTCTACAACCCTGGAAAATCTTTCAAGATGATTCCACTTTTTCCACCTGGAATGAACCTAAACTGAGATAGCTAAATCTGTTAGCTGCTTCTCCTATGTTCATTTGCTCCATTTTTCTTAATATAGTTCCAACACTTTCCTTGATGATGCAGGTACCCTTATTTTGCTGCAGTCCTGAACTTTAGTCAATACTGGGCCCTGTACTGTCTTGTAGCATGGTACACAGCTACCAAGGACGAATTGGCACATATAAAACCTCTGGCTAAGTTTCTTTCCTTCAAATCTATAGTATTCTTGACTTGGTGGCAGGGTGTGATGATTGCAATATTGTATTCTTTGGGCCTGCTTAGAAGCCCTTTAGCTCAGAGCTTGGAGTTAAAATCTAGTATCCAAGATTTTATTATTTGCATAGAGGTATCTAAATTTTAGCATATCCTTATTTTGTATGGCCAGCTGTTTTAGATATGTGATAATCATGCCTTTTCTCCAATTACAGATGGGCATTGCTTCAGTTGTTCACCTCTATGTGTTCCCAGCCAAGCCCTATGCGCTGTTAGCTAATCAGCCACCTGGAAACATTTCTGTACTTGGGGATTACGTATCTTCTGATCCTGTGGACCCTTATGAAATCAAGGAAAGCAACCGCCCTACCAAATTGAAGCTTCCACAGTTGGAGCCAGATGAGAGAAGCACAACAAACATCAAAGAGAGTGTTCGGGAATTTGTTGTTGGCAGTGGAGAATATGTGAGTTCTTTCTTCCTGGGCAGTACCAATAATTATGTTTCTTTATGCGATATAGGTTGGGTTTTAAATATATGGAACATGGGGGGAGAAAAATCTTACCCTGGCACAGACAAACACTTTCTAGTTTGTCATGTACTTCACGGGTTATATAGGTTAACTATGTGCATATGTTTGTGAGTATAATTTTCATGCCTTTTTTTCTTTCTCTACCCCTTTTATCATAGGTGATCAAGGATTTCAAATTTACTGTTAACCAAGCAGTAAGGCCAGTGGAGAAACGCTTTGATAAACTGATGAAAAAGAGTGATAAGCGTAAGAAATGCCAGGATGATAACTGGGTGAGTGCAGCAACACCAGAGAGGCCAATTCGTGGGATTGATGATCCACTATTAAGTGGGAGCGCTAGTGACAGTGGGGTGACCAAAGGCAAAAAACACCGCAGAGTTATAAGCTCAGCTGTTGCTGTGGACAGCTGGGGAGGTGGCGATCAGGCATCTGACGGGTATGAGATTAGGGGTCGCCGCTGGGCTGTAAAGAACTAATGTTTCAAATTTGCTGCATGGGTAAATATCAAATCATACCAGGTGAAACACAGTGACCTCTT
>BCLF01000023.1:23450-37938 GCA_001602275.1 Zoysia japonica | reverse complement strand
GGGGGGGGGGGGGGGTATTGACTCTCGGCGTGTGCTGTGTGCTGGGTAGCAATAACTCTTGCTTTTTTTCTCCTGTATGGTTCGATAGATGCCAAGGCCGTCACGAAGTCGGATCGCTATCTGATGATTGCGACGAGCGGCGGACTGAACCAGCAGCGAACAGGGGTAAGAGGATAGATACAAAGTGCCTATTGAATCGTGCTTCTTTTTTCAGAATATTCAGTTTTGTTTGGTGATGAAATTGCGCTGTGGTAATGTGCTCAGGCAAATTAGCATAGGTTTGCTATCTGAATTCTTATGTTTGTGACCACTGACCAGTGTCAGTGCCGATTGTTGAGAAATGTTGAGGCTTAGGAGCATGTACTGAGAGGTGTATCAGAACATGCTTACTATTGTCGCTTCAAATCTCATTCCTTGAGATGTACTGTATGCGTCCAGTTCTTACTATACTTCATCATGTACTCCAACTACTCTTTGATACGATTGGCTATCTGGTAGCCACTCCTATACTCCAACCACATGTTTGGTGCCCCCTTGGTAGCTGCATCCGTTCGTTTCTGTCTTTCGTTGGTATGCTCCAACTACTTTTCGATGCCTTTCAGTGACTCACTGACTCCACCTGTGTGTATCTTTCATTTGTCAGTTGCCAGGATTAGCTGTTACATACAACTTGACACTGTCGAAAAATTGCTTAATACATATTTACTTGCTGTTTCAGTTCATCAATCATCTTAACAATGCTGTCAAGTCTATCATATTTAGAATTTTGTTTTGGCCAGCAAGCAGAGTCCTTTCTGTTCTAAGTGTTTCCTACTAGTATTTTGGCCCTCCTACTTATTGTGTTCTTTTCTCCTGATATTGGGTAATGCCAAAGCTTTTAATAGCATTAGATTGCTTCTACTTCATAGTCACTACAAATTCTAGCTAAATTTAGTATAAGATAATACTGGGCTGCTTTTGATACAGAAAAGATTTTAAAAGAAGTTGAACATGTGGATTTTAGGGCCATAAGTGCAAAGGTTGGTCAGAGCAAAATGGATTCTGCAGGAAATTATTTTTTTTGGTTAAAAAATGGAAATAAAGTAATAAGGAAGCTATTTGTCTACTTTTTCCAACATTATTTGTTTTATAGTGATGATCTGACCTTTTGTTCTCCTTGTTAGTTGTGTTAAATCCTCTAGTTTTGTTTCCCTTCCTTACATAATGGACAAGTTTTTTCTTATCTGATTTTCAGATCATAGATGCTGTTGTGGCAGCTCGCGTTCTGAATGCAACACTTGTCATTCCAAAACTGGATCAAAAATCCTTCTGGAAAGACGAGAGGTAATTATCACTACCCTCTCTTGTTTGTTATAGCAAATTACTTTCTCCTAATCGTAATTCCTGCATTGCAGTGATTTTGCGGAGATATTTGATGTCGAATCATTCATATCCTTACTCTCAAATGATGTAAAAATCATACGACAATTACCTGATATGAACGGGAAAGCACTGTCGCCATATAAGATGCGTATACCAAGGAAGTGTACCCCGAAATGCTATGAGAGCCGAGTTCTACCAGCTCTTCTAAAAAAGCATGTAAGCCTTATTGCAGTTTTTCAATTTGACATTTTCCTTTAATTTGACTTTTGCAGCAAAAGGTGCTCAATTGTGACATTGTTCTGAAATTCCACTCGCAGGTTGTTCAGTTGACAAAGTTTGATTACCGATTGTCTAATAGGCTAGAGACTGATCTTCAAAAGCTCAGGTGTAGAGTCAATTATCATGCGCTACAATTCACAGACCCAATTCTCAAAATGGGTGAAATGCTTGTTCAGCGAATGAGAGCGAAAAGTGGGCGCTTCATCGCTCTTCACCTAAGGTGGCATGAATTGTTTTCTTTTGATCCAACAATTGTGGTGCATATGTACTATATGCTAATCTTGCCCAACATATCAACAACAGATTTGAGCCTGACATGCTCGCTTTCTCTGGTTGCTACTATGGAGGTGGAGACATTGAAAGAAGAGAACTTGGAGAGATTCGTAAGAGGTGGAAGACCCTTCATGTAATCGAGTATTACAACCTTCACTCCATTATCAAATTGCTTAAAACATGATCCTTTCAGATTTTTTACTGTTTTAACATATTTGAAAAAAATCAGGCAAGCAACCCTGAGAGAGAACGAAGGCATGGTAAGTGCCCTCTAACACCAGAGGAAGTAGGCCTCATCCTCAGGGCATTGGGATTTGGAAAGGATGCCCACCTATACGTTGCATCAGGAGATGTATATGGAGGCGAGGAGACATTAGCACCTCTGAAAGCACTCTTCCCAAACTTTCACTCAAAGGAGACTCTAGCCAGCAAGGAGGAGTTGGCACCATTCTTGCCATATTCATCACGCATGGCTGCCCTTGATTTTATTGTTTGTGATGAGAGTGATGTTTTTGTGACAAACAACAATGGCAACATGGCCAAAATGCTGGCTGGTAGAAGGTACTTTTTACCAATCCCTTTTATTCTAGAGCTACAGTAGTAGGTTGAACAAAGTTTTTTTGCTTTATGCCTTCGTTTACATTCAAGGCGATGACTGACTGATGTTTTGTGGTTTTCAGGAGGTATTTTGGGCACAAGAGGACTATCAGGCCAAATGCTAAGAAACTTTATTCACTCTTTCTGAATCGAACCAGCATGAGTTGGGAAACATTTGCATCCAAAGTTCGGACGTCCCAAAAGGGATCTCTGGGAGAGCCCAATGAGATCAAACCCGGTAGAGGTGAATTCCATGAGCATCCTATGGATTGCATCTGTGCAAAAACAAAGGGGAAAATTGGTCGTGGCAGGCCTCACTTGACTAAAAGTGCTGGCGAAGTTGTGGAGAACCATTCTAGTGATGGGGACCTCGACTGGAGGGATTTGGATTATGGAGAGCATACACCGTTGGGAAGGAAAACAGAATCAGATGATAATCGTGTTGGTGGATCAGACATTCCTGAGTTGGAGGACCTGATGTCAGATTAGCCAGCCACTTAAAATAGATAGGTTCAGAATAGGTTTGCTTTTATTTAAACAAGGACTTGGTGACAAAATTCTTCGTCAACTAAAGCTGGTGCATAGTTTATCTTCAGTTTTTATTTATAGGATACTTATAGAAATCAAGACTGAGTTTTGGCCGCCAAAGAAGAAAGGTCTGGAAGAGATTGTTGGACAGGTACATACAAAATTCTTTAACTGAACATATGCCATTTAAATGTTTTTGGTTCTTTGAGAACTGAAAGCTATGCTCATATCAAATCGCAATGTTTGATTTCCAATGTAAGATACGTTGAATCAAACTGGGCAACATGGTCTAATGGTGCCAGACTTCCACAAATCTCTAATAATTGTTTATCTTGTGAATGCAGAAGCAAAACCTTCAGTTTGAGCAAGACAACTGTACAGTTTTTTGTTGACTCTCAAGTAATGAGGATTAGGACAACTGGAAGATATATGTCCCTCAAGGGCCTTCTTCCATATAGCTTGTACCGTAAATGTTATACTATAGTCTGCTGGTTTTTAATAATTATACCTTATTTTTGTTTCACAAGAAAATGGTTGTAACCAATTTTGCGGGCCTCTGCTGAGATGTGTATAACACTTGAAACTTAAAAACGAAATTTGTACCGCGTACAGGTCATCTTTATAACCTAGTACCGAATTGCATTACTGTTTCAAGAACATCAGGGCACTCACATCCTTCTGTTCTCCTTGCGTGTTCCATTCAGTTGGTTGGCCTGTCAGCATTTCAGTCTGCTCGATGTTGGTCCTTGACATGCTAGTATCTTCCAAGTGTTGTTTGGCGTTTTTGTTGTAGGGCAGATACCGCTGAGAAGTTCAGTTACGGCAGATGGAAATAAAACTGCATATGCTTAGTTATGTCGGTCCTCAAGTCGTTTAGATGCAGTCTCTAGCCCAGATGGGTCTCACAATACCATGATGGATTTAGCCCAAGGAATCAAGGTAGAATCAGCTTTCGCGGGTCAGGCCCAGTCTTGTTTATGTGTACTCGTCATTGGGCCGTGGAGTGGGCCCGAATTAGCGCTAACGGAGAGAGTCGCATTGTCCATGGACACTTCCTATGCCAACGAGCGCAATGGCCGTGCGCGAGCGCGACGCTAGGGGCCCAGGCCCTGATTTCGCGAAAACTTCGATGGAGGCGAAAAGCGATTACGGCGACTCTCTCGGCGGCGGTACACTGGTGGGATGTCCTCCTAACGGAACGGCCGACGCACCCGCCATTGTTTCATATGCGAGAAAAAAGGGCCTGTTTATATGCTTCGTTGGAACAACTTACTGGTCAAAACAAGCAGCAGATTTTCGGCGTCCCAAAAAAACAAACAAAGAAACCGCGGAACATTCACCACCTCCGTTCACAAGTCCTAGATATCAAGGCGCTGAACAACAGCTAAACAAGCCCACCCAGCTACACTGCTACGTATATGGATGGTAAGGATTGCAAAAACTTACGGATCTAGGGTTTTCGTTTCGATGCCGCCATCGAGCTTACCCAGATACCTGCTGATGAACATGATCTCGCAGGGTGCAGCTAGAATCTTCATCTGCGCGAGCATCCTGCTCACGTGCTTCGGGGTGGCCGCAGCCGGCGGCGGCTGCGTGTTCGACATCGTGGCCTACGGAGCGACAGGCAACGGCACGACCGATGACACTGAGGTACGTGCATACTCCATATGCCAGCGAATGAAAGAATTAGATGTTTTCGGGTAACTGTTTTTGATGACTAATTTCTCTGCAAGGCGTTCGAGGCGGCGTGGAACGCCGCCTGCTGCGCTGAGGATCCGTCCGGGACGACTGTCGTCGTGCCGGCGCAGAAGACCTTCCTCGTCGGCCCCGTCGTGTTCCAGGGGCCCTGCGCTTCCCAACAGATCACCGTGAAGGTATGTACCTCACATCAACGAAGTGCATGTTCTCAAAAAAAGAAGTGACAAAAAGAACCGAGATAACAGAGATTGCCTGCCTGCAGCAGCGGTGGTGTTACGGAAACATTGTTTACTTGGTGCAGATCATGGGCAATATTACGGCGCCGCCGTCGAGCGCATGGAAGGGGGGAAGAAACGACTCTTGGCTCATGTTCTCTCGGGTGAACGGGCTCACGGTGACAGGAACGGGCATGATCCACGGCAACGGAGCGAGTTGGTGGATCAGGAGATGCAGCGGTCTCGTGAGTCCATCGATACTACTCATCCCTAGAATATACTAGTACATGCATTTCTAATTGTTGACCTGAGTCGACTGAAATTCAACGAGTCTCGCTCATTTTGTTAATTTTTTTAGAGAAAATCGCTCATTCTGTTAATTGATTCAAGTAGTACCTAATTTTTCGCCCTCAGTTTTGCTATTCTTCTTCCACAGGACTGCGTCGCAGCGGCGCCGACGGTACGTAACCCAAATTTGTGCACAGTGTTCTTCCTGCTCTTTCTATGAAATAAAACTCGGAAAGATTCCCATCCGAGATACGTGCCACTACTATATCACCAGGCACTTAAACTGGTGAAATGCAACAACCTGGAGCTGAGCCACTTCCGCAGCGAGAACAGCCCGCAGATGCACATCGTGATCAGCGAGAGCAGGTCCGTCAGGGCGAAGCACCTGACCATCGTCGCCCCGGGGAACAGCCCGAACACGGACGGCATCCACGTCGGGCAGAGCCAGGACGTGCGGATCACCACCTCGACGATCGCCACCGGCGACGACTGCGTCTCCATCAGCTCCGGCAGCCGCTTCGTCAGCGTCCAAGGCCTCACGTGCGGGCCGGGGCACGGAGTCAGGTAACAGCAACTGCAACTTTTACATACCTTTCAGGCTTTTATCTTATCGATATTTTCTAATTTGTTATATGAACAGTGTCGGGAGTCTGGGCAAGCATGGAGCGACGGCAGCCGTGGAGAACGTCGACGTCAGAAACGTCCATTTCATCAACACGACGAACGGAGCCAGGATCAAGACGTGGGAGGTAAAGTTACTACTACTACTATAAAAAATAACAGCACTAGTGAACATTACATTACGAAAACCAAAACGCAAAATGCGACCGCAGGGCGGGCAAGGGTACGCAAGATCCATCTCCTTCACCAACATCGAGTTCACCAACGTGGACAACCCCGTCATCATCGACCAGTTCTACAGAGACCGCGGCTTCAGATTCCAGGTACCGCTCTAGCTATCACTCCCACCCAAACCGGCGGCAGGTAAATCCACGCTGCTGCTGATGTATTTGTGCATTTTCTGGGGCTTGCTGGCATTGCAGGGTGCAGTGGCGATCAGGAACATAACCTACACCAACCTGAACGGAACCTCAAGCCGGTCAAGCGCCGTGACCTTCCGGTGCAGCACGCCGTGCAGCTGCACCGGGGTCCATGTCCGTTCCATGAAGATCACCGGACCAGGTGGCCGGAAGGCCGTCGCGCAGTGCCAAAACGTGCAGGGCGACACCTCCGGATACATTTACCCCAAGATCCCGTGCTTCCACTAGTATACTATCCGTATGGGGTAACATTAAAAGTACTACTACATTGACATAACATTAGTACCACTGCAAAATTGCAATCTGTCGATTTTTTATTTCGTTTTCCATGGAAAACGAATTGTTAATTTTCCTA
This sequence comes from Zoysia japonica, assembly GCA_001602275.1. Taxonomy (NCBI): domain Eukaryota; kingdom Viridiplantae; phylum Streptophyta; class Magnoliopsida; order Poales; family Poaceae; genus Zoysia; species Zoysia japonica. The sequence continues at coordinate 31,303 of BCLF01000023.1, read as the reverse complement.
CATTTCTTTCTCTCTCTTTTGGAAGAGCAGATTAAAAATTTCGCAAGCACAGAGCCCTAGTACCCCTGGACACAAGCAGTTGACCGTATGATTTCCCCAATTGTGCAACTTTCTACCAGGGCTTCAAATCGTCTAAATAAACTCCACCAATGCCTGATTAGATAGCTTGAGCGCGTCGAGCTAATTAAACTACACCTTGAACATGTGTAACGAGTTGTCCATTTCAATTGAACGAAACTTTCGAGTACAGATGAATGAGCTAGTTAGACCGTATGGCTCACTTTCCTTTTGATCTGTTCTTCTAGCACTGCTTCAAACACAGTAGAAAAAATGGAGTACATTTTGTGGGAAATACCAAATGTGCAGCACTCTAATGGAGGCATATTTGGTTGATTGTGACTCTTTCAGCCTGCAATGAGCAAAGATGGTTGTATATACAATTTATACAGCAAAAGACTGTTTCCATAGGGTACATTGGTAGATTGTGAGTTTGTGACTCTTTAAACCACTTCAAATGCACCTCCACCGAAAGTAAACTTTCTATGTACCAGTATCTTAGGTACCAGCTCTACGTGGCATGGACTGGCGCTAAACCAGCAAACATTGCTCGTCAACCTTTTGGGCGAAAGGGATGTACCTGAACACTATGGGTGAAATGGATTCGGTTAGATCCTTCCTCTCAAAATATATCCTTCATGATAATCAGCACAAAAGTCTCGGATGGCAGATTTTCAACGGCACAAAATCCCATTCTGATTTCATTTTTCTGTGGCACGAAAGCCCGTCCAAGTCCCAGAATGAGTCACCATGCTGCTTTGACCTGTACATCATATATTTTCGTTCCACCCGCTCTTTGACTTTCACTCGGCAAGGAGATGTAGAGATCGAGACAGGTCTGTAGTATCACCTATTCACGCTGTGGCTTCTCCTTCTCACATTATCTCTTGGATACCTTGCCCCTTCAGCACATCTCAGTACCTCCTGGAAAGCTTGCAGCGAATTGGCGGCAAAGCTCTCCAAAGCTTGAAGAACCAGGCTAAGATTTATATGCAAGTTACTTGCCTCAATGCAATGGGCCTCATATATTTGTACTGTCTGAGGCATATGTATACTATTCCGGTTCGGTACCTGTGCCAACTTCTTGTTTAGTTCATCGGCCTCCTTGTTTATGTCCTGTGTCTTCCTTTCCAAAATCTTCATCCATTTTTCCCTTTCTCGAACTGCAGTGATTTGTTCGCTTTGTTCAGTATGCTGCTGCTCCCACAGGTGCCGAACACTAGACACAAGAGCTTGCATTGCACTAACCACATCCTTCTCAGATATCCGATCCATAGCTTGAGACCATTTGTTACAGATGACAAAAACCAATGGAGCACCAATTTTTCCAGGTGAGTAAGAAGACGCCCCATTACATGCATCCTCAGGCTCGTGGTTAACACAGAGTGCTAGCCATCCGTTCAGAGCCTTTGCAAAATTCCTTTGTGCATTCACCCAAAAGGAAAAATTTATGATCCATTTAATCAGCTCTAATTCAAGCTCTATTGCCAAATCTCTGCTACTGCCACCAGACTCAACTGAAGTCAAGTTTTTTATTTCTGATATCACTTGACACTGAGTCTGGTAGGCGTCTAGTTTGTCTTGCCACATTTTGACAAACCTGGAAAAGATAAATTTGTTTCATGAAAATGCCATCACTTAAAAATAAGTTGGTACAAGCAAATCGAGAAATACAGCTCAATCTTTAAATTTTATTCCAGATTATTCAGACATGTATATGCATTTCTGGTTTCCTGGTCCCTTTTTATATGTAAGCAATGTAACTTTTAGCGAATTGTCAACAATTCATTTGATATTCCTGCAACTATATGATGAGAAATCCTGTATAGTAGAAAATTGATAAGCACATTGCGTAACATTTTTTGAGTTAAAAGGGGCATACCCGACAATCAAGGCATTAACTTGTGGCCACAATTCTTCATCCCTTAATTTATTTATCTTTCTAGAAATCTTGGCAATAACACGGACAGCTATTCTTATCTTTGTTGAAAGCTTCCTCAGCAAATTTCGAGTTGCATCAATCTTTTGAGGTTCTGCACCCCTTTTGTCCAATAATTTCAGTCGCTTAGAGTTCTTGGCTATGAGTAAGCGCATTTTCTCCTCAGCCTGCATGAGGATTAAAGCCAAGAGGAAAAATTAAATAGGATAAGCCACATATGCATGAACACAACCTACCAAACTATAAACAAGCATACAGTAGCATTATCAAAAATAGTTTCAACAATGCAACATATGCAGTGCATCAAATATGATTGATATTTAAACAAAACAAAAGTATGGCTGTATTTTCTGTGACACACAAATGGAGTCTCAAAACCTATTCACTTATTCTCCATTTTCCATTAGGTGGCCTTAACAAAACTCTCTACTACAGAGCATAATAATAATAAGAATATTTAAAACATGTTCTTCCAAATCTGGTCGTCTGGTTTCAAGAAAGTCACTTTCCATGGTGGCTACGATCTAGTGGACCCATGGTTACCATGCCCAGACAACCTAGCGTGCACAAACAGCATGCTAATACTCTGCCCTCTAGTAAAAATAATTGACAAGCACTTTAAATAGAAACACATCAACATTCATCAAAGTTGCAAATTTGTGATGTAACGGCCTTTTATCATTCTTGGAAGTTAGTACAAAATATGATTTTTTTGCTTGATTTGTCAAAACAAAATGAAGTTGGGTAAAAGCTCTATTCACTTGGTTAGAGTTGCTCTTGGTTTGAACAGGACAAAGTTTAAATGCAGATCAAAATCAACATTAAACACGAATTACATTGTCTGAACGACATAATTGCAACATTCCGTACATGAATATCATTGCTTTACATCGCATAGTATTCCCAAATCAGCAATATTTACGCTCCAGATAAGAAAACCAAATCTATGTACTCGTAACTGGGAGCGATTTTGGTGAAACCTCGACATGCATACCTTGACCTCAGCGTAGAGTTTCCTCTCCCAGAAGTAGAGCTTCTCCAGCGCAGAGGATAAGCTCCACGAGTCAGTCACCTTCCCCACTAATCCGACGTCCAAAAAGTCCACGTTTTTGCATCCCAGATGAGACATGGAGATAGCCGACATCATCCTTGATGAAGCTGCACAGAGAATGAAATGGTCAGTGACAGGCATAACCGAGCTTCTTAGGACAAGATGTAAGCTCACAATGGTAGACTGAGCTGCGTCCTTGGTAGCTTGGCCTCCCGACTTCGAGCAAGGGCACGAGTTCCCTTGCTGCGTCGGCGGTGCGGGTAAGTTGTGCCCTGATTTCACCGGCAATATCGGCATCTGCGGCGGCGCGGACAAAGGCTGCACTCTGCAGCGGAGGTGCTGCTGCCGGTACGGACACATTACGGTGTGCCAGTGGCCTTCGTCGTGCTTCGCCAACTACGGCCGTCTGGGCAATGACATTTTCCGGACTGTCGTACTCGGCGACGCTATCCACACCGCCAACCGAGCTGCGCTGGCTGCGTGCGCCGCCGCTCCCGGGTCCTGCGTACTCGCCGGACACCTCTTTCACGACGACATCGTCCTCGTCGTCGTCCTCCAGGTCCGGGATGCCCTCCTCCTCGCGCACCTCCCGCGAACTCCGGCTCGGCGTGTACGCCGCAGCCGCCGCAGAATCGTAGTAGTAGTTGTCGATGCCGTACGAGTCGTAGTTCTCGAACACGTTCAAGAAGTCCCATGAGCTCGCCTTTGGCGGCGAAGGGGGAGCCGACGCCCGCTGCGGCCCAGCGGTGGCCGGCTGGGCATGGGCGCCGTAGGCGTGGTGGTATTGTGGGTAACCGCTCGCCGCGTCGAACGAACCGTAGTACACGCGCTCTGGCGGTCTGGGCGCGCGCTGCGCGACGGAGACGGACGCCGGGGGCGGGCGGCTGCGCGCGTAGTAGAACTGCGGGGAGCTGGCCGGCGGCGGGTACGCGAACGCGGGCTGGGTCTGAGGCGCGTACCCGTACCCATACGGAAAATGCGACTGCGGCTGCTGCTGCTCGGGGAAGTGGCGGGGAGGCGAGTCGGCCAGCGAGTCCGGCTCGGATCCGGACGACGACCCGAACTGCAGGTGCGCGGACGAATATCCGTGCGGAGGCAGCTGCAACCGGTCAGATGACCGCGGCGGCCGGTTCCCTCCCGCGTCGCTACCCTTACGCTCGGGGGGCAGCTCGAGCCGCGGCGCATCGTTGGCCAGGCGGAGGAGCCGGTGCAGCGGCGCGGTGACGGCGTCGATGGAGCCTGCGAGTGCCGCGTGCGCGTCGGCGAGCGCGTAGCGGTGGCGCACGGCGGCCGCGAGCAGCTCGGCGCGGGCGCGGCACAGCGCGACGGCCTCCTGGTCGTCGAGCTTGGACCCCTTGCACCCCATCGCGCCCGCTCGCTGCTGCTGCTGCTCCCTCGCAGACGGAGCCGAGCGAGCACGCACACGCGCAGTCTTGTTGCAGAGCGCAGCTCTCTCGACTGAAGTGGAGCAGGCAGTGTGTGTGTGTGTGTGGGTACCAGTGCTCCCTACTCCGCTCCCATTATGGCGTTCGGTGGCGTTTGGTTCGGTCGTCGGGCGCGAGGACTGATGGCGCGATGATGCGGTCACGCGCTCCGACGGAGAGGTAAACGGATGGGAGCTTGGAATTTGGGAGTGGGGAGCGGAGTGGGAGCGACGAGATGACCACGACGGCGGACGCGGGGCGACCGGGGCGCTGAAGACTCTTCTCTTTTATTTGCATGCGCTTTTCTTTTCGCTGGGTCTGGACTTTGTGGCCGTGGGTGGCACGCGCACAGTTCTCTGTTGCGTAGCACTAACTAGAACGGGCGTGTGCACGGGAAGTGGGCGAGCGAACGGATGAACAGGAGCGGCAAAGGCCAAGCCTGGGGACGTGAAGCCACCCGGTTCCGGGCGCTACTGGACCAGGCAGGGACGGGACCGGCCGGGCGCACGAGAGCGGGGACCGGCCGGGCGCCGGAGGAGGGGATGGCGACTGGCGACGACACGATGGGATGGTTGAGGCGGAGTCGCCGGACCGGTCTCACTCGGAACCTCAGCCGTAGCGTGCTGCGCCGCGCGGCGCATTGACGGCAGTCCTGCTCGCCCGGCGGTCGTCTGGCGCTCTGGATCATCTGATCATCAACCAGGTGCTGGTGCGTGCCTGCTGTTTGGGGCGCACCGACACGCACGCTGTAGCTTTGCCCTGCGCGTCCTGCCGCTCGCTCGCCTGCCTGCTGGTCCGTGCTACTCCTATATCGATGGAGGAACAGTGGAAGAAGAGCGAGGCTCGAAGTAAGGGCCTGCTTTGTCCGCGCTCAACCGGCCGCTTGCTCAAGACTGTCAGCATTGACGCGCGGATGAAATAGTGAGTTTTCTGCTCGTGTCACCTTCCCCAAACGGTGGCATTGAATCGGATAGGGATGGGTCGGGCCGTGCCGAATTCATACTGTACTCGCTAGACTTTCGCGGGAGTACTACTGTACTAGTAGCACATGCACGGCTTGTCGCGTCAAACATTTGCGGAAGCTGCCGGGTACTGCACAGCATCCCCGAGATCAGAGGTTGCTCTATTTCTACAGTGTCGATGATCAGAGTGCTTCATGTAGACTGCGCGTTCCCTCGGGAGCACGGCGCGGACCTTTTGACAGTGGATCGCAAAATCATTCTGCTTTTAGATTCGATTTTGATGCAGTGATTGGTCAAATTTGAGAAGATCAAATCCACGCTCGAAGAAATTCCCCACGTTGCCAATGAGCAAGGAAATCAATGAAAACTGCTGACCTGACCTGCATCCCTTTGTTCCCCGTCGACCCTTCATGCGACGCAACAGACAAGCACGGCAACACGATTCCAGGTGCGAGGCGATCGCGCTGCAGCGAAGTTTTACTCGAGTGCTGGGGTCCGTCCATCATCTCTCGCCCCTGTTCGTGCAGCATTCTTCACCGCTGCACGTCTCGGAGATGGACGGTGCCAGTGATCTGTGCCACCCTTTAACTCCATACAACCACTGCATCATCACGCGCCCTGCTCCAAATCATCAATTCCACGCACCTCCACTGTTCGTTTCCGGTCTCTGCGGTTTCGCCCCAGATTCAGACAGGCGCAGGAGCTCCGGTTACCGTTATTCAACTCAACCGTGCATCACCAGTTCCGCTTTGCATCCTCCTCCACCTCCATTAGCTTAAAGTCTTAAACCTGATTATGATTACAGTCCATTGCAATTAGTAGAAACATGTAGGAGTATCAGGCAAAAAGGCAATGTAGGAGTATCTTGGTTGTTTTTGGTATTGTCTTGTCCGTTGGAGCTGGAATGAAGCTTGGACGTTTCGCTTCTGATGGCGATTAAGACGCTAATGGTGTCAGCGTCCAGCATGACGGTAGGAGAGGATTGGCTGGTCAGAGGTTCTTTGTCCTAACCGTCGTATTTTGCCAAGCCAACTTCGCAGCAGCCGTGGTGGCAAAGCGGGTGTTGTAGATTAGTACTGCACCAATGTACCTGCAGAATGGTTCCATTATTCTGTTGGTCAGCCAGACACCATAATAAACTCACGTTCACAAAGTCCTGCTAACTGTCTTCGAGATGTGGCAACCCCTTGCACATTTTTAACTCAGAAACCACGGCTGTCTGCTTAAGTTTACCAGACAGGATCTCCCGCTGAAACCACAAACCTGACACCAAAACTTGGTTGCTTCGCCGTGTTCCTTGAACGACGGACGCTGCTGATTGTCTGAAACAAGCCGCGCGGTGAGAAACGCCTCCCAATTATCACTCCCACCCTTTTGACGAGATTAGAGGCCCCATGAGGCCATCGATCTCCATTTGATTCAACGTCACCGTGAGACGATCGATCGATTACTCTATTCAGAGTCATGTGCGCGCGAGACCCTACCATGATGGCGCCGTGATTATGTAAACGAGTCGTTTCAGATCAGCCATTCGAAAACACATGGGTGAGGACTGACGAGGGGGTGATGCCTTCGCGAAGTGTCGACGGCGCCAGTGGGCCTCGACGCAGCAAGTTTCGTTGTAATCCATCCACATGGTGATAGTAAATACTGCTATACGAAATGAACTTCTGCGCTCCGAAGCTGAAATGCCCCTGCCAGCGTTTGACCTGCTTAACGAATAACCGCGAACCGTAATTACTGCTCGGGCTTAAAAAACTCCCGTCACTAATCGCCACGCTCTGTTTGGCTGGACAAGTCATTCTAGGTGCACGGGAACTTTCTGATTGGCTGGTACTATACAAAATTGTGCGACTTTCTGACCGAGACAAAATCAATTGACAATATAAATAACTTTGGTGCTTAGTGCCTCGCAGATGGAGCAGAGTTTGTGTTGATCTCTCATGTGTACGGATAGATCAGAGATAGGCTCGTCCTTTCCAGATCGGTACACACGGCTCGTGAGATTTGTAAATAAATAAATAGTTTGTGTACTTGTGTACGATACTACAAACTGAAAAAATACTCTTACAGAACAACAGTTCAGTACTGTATCGATATTTTCATACCGTAGGAATGCGTGCACACTCTGACAAGCAGAATCATAAGGACTTCATATTCTGAAGACCCTCGCAGGAACTTTGAAAGCATGGTGAAATGAACTTTTTTTTATGTTTGCCTCAATAAGTGATCCTCATTTAGAGTCCAGTTAGCATAGAGATGCCACTACTACCGCTAGCACAGTATAGTTGATGAAATCTTGTCCAACTTAAAAGGATCTTCGTTTGCAGACCGCGTGCATGCGCAACGCTTTGCCTCTGCATCTCTCGGCTCTCATGCATCCTTTCAGATATATCGTTTGCCCATGCTACTTCCCCACC